>JARNME010000371.1:0-556041 GCA_030179655.1 Scaptomyza flava | reverse complement strand
AGGGAATTTTATTTGGACAACTCCTTCAAGTACCTCCCATACGATTTGGAGCACTTTTTACCCATTTTAAAATCAAATTACAATTACAACAATTACCCATTCCACTACTGTCGCCTGATTGTCGCACAAGCTGAGGGTTTGATCGCGAGCGAGAATACAAAAACAAAACAAATGCGCAGTGACGCCTTCGCGTCGCACAAGCAAAGTCATAAAAAAAGGTTCGACACTTGCAAAAACGAAACGGATTTCTGCTTCTTAATGAATATGTGCATACACAATTAAGTGAACAATGCGCTTGAAAATAGTTTTCATAATTTTATGTACATGTATCACTTCGCACAGTGCATATTCTTTTTTTTTCAATTTGTGTGCCTTTGACAATTGATTTACGACCCAAGAAGCGTTTGTTGTTGTTGTAAGTGTTGTTGTTGGGCCCGCACTGCTACTTTTTGTTGGTGTCATTGATTTAAAAAAAACAAGAACAACATAACAAAACTTGGTGCGTCTAGAAAAATTTCCCACACCAGAATATGTTTTGGGGGTGGATTCGCCTACTTGCTGCTTATATAACTTAGACAAAACTAATTAACATTATTAATATGTTATTGATATGCAATTGCGAACAAGCATAGGGCGTTCACATAAGTGCGCGTTTTGCTCTTAAGATAATAAAATAATAACAACAATTACCCATTCCACTACTGTCGCCTGATTGTCCACAAGCTGAGAGCTCGATCGCGAGCGAGAATACAAAAACAAAACAATGGGCAATGACGCCTTTGAGTGCCGCAAGCAAAGTGTCATAAAAAAAACGTTCGTACACTTGCAAGAAGCGTTGTTGTTGTTGTTGTTGGGCCCGCACTGCTACTTTTTGTTGGTGTGATTGATTTAAAAAAACAAAAACAACATAACAAAACTTGGTGCGTCTAGAAAAATTTCCCACACCAGAAATGTTATGGGGGTGGATTTGCCTACTTGCTGCTTATATAACTTAGACAAAACTAACTAACATTATTAATATGTTATTGATATGCAATTGCGAACAAGCATAGGGCGTTCACATAAGTGCGCGTGTTGCTCTTAAGATAATAAAATAATTACAACAATTACCCATTCCACTACAGTTGCCTGATTGTCCCACAAGCTGTGAGCTCGATCGCGAGCGAGAATACAAAAACAAAACAATGGGCAATGACGCCTTTGAGTGCCGCAAGCAAAGTGTCATAACAAAAAGGTTCGTATACTTGCAAGAAGCGTTTGTTGTTGTTGTTGTTGGGCCCGCACTGCTACTTTTTGTTGGTGTCATTGATTTTAAAAAAACCACAAAAACATAACAAAACTTGGTGCGTCTAGAAAAATTTCCCACACCAGAATATGTTTTGGGGGTGGATTCGCCTACTTGCTGCTTATATAACTTAGACAAAACGTAACACACTAACATTTATTGATATATTATTGATATACAATTTTGAATAAGCAAAGGGCGTTCACATAAGCGCGTGTGTTGCTCTTATGATAATCAGATAATTTGAAATCTCGCTCCGATCATGCGCCTTTGTTGTTGCTCATTTACGTTCACTCTCTATTTTATGTGCGCGCTTTGCATGTCAATCATAAAGTTTAATAACCCTAGCTCCTCCGCACACACACTAAATTAAAGCTAAAGGCAATATACAATTCACTTAACTGCAGCCTCTTAGATATGTTTTGCATTGATTCAGTGCGTGTGAAGAAGGTAGCGATACTACGCTCTTTGTTTGACTTGCAGAGCGCGCGCTTAGATAAGAGAATTAGCCGAAATAGCCAACAACGAAGGCGCGATTTAAAAATAATTTGTCATCTAGCGCCGAACATGAAGAGCGATGCGCGAGCGAATCTGAAAACAAGTAAGAAGGTTTTAGTCGAGAAATCCCGACTAAAAGATACCCTGAACCCGTGTATTGAATGACTTGCAGAAGTGAGTTTTTCTTGACTTTAACTTTAATTTAAAATATCTCCAGTGTTTCCTAACCGATTTGATCAAATTTTCATGGAAGTTATAAAGTTATCCATAGTTTCAACTCCTATTTTTAATTTTCTTAATTCGAGATTTTTCGTTATCGATTTATATGTATATCGGAAATCAGAATAGTTACCGATAGTTGAAAGTAGTTATGTTCCACATTTGAAGTCTCTAGCATACATATGGACGGACGGATGGACAGACGGACAGAAGGACAGACGCACATGGCTGTATCGAATCGGCTGTTGATGCTGATCAAGAATATATATATTTTATATGGGGTTGGAGATGCTTCTTTTTGCCTGTTACATACTTTTGCACAAAACAATTATACCCTTTTTTACCCATTTCAGGGTATAAATATAACTGTGAATGCAAAAGATTTGTTGTTGCTGTTTTGTTTATCGCTTCAGGCTTATTATAAGCCGTTGTATGCACACACGAATTTGAAACAACAAGGGAGGACTAAGAGGAATGCGATTGGCTTAAGAGCATGAAAATGTGATATTGTTTTGTAGATGAGATCAATTCACATTAATAACTGTAACTCTTTCACTCTCAGGGAATTTAACAATTTTTAACTTAGTGTGCCATTTGCGTATTGCTTCATTTCATTTCTAAACGTGATACAAACCAGAATGGACGCAAAAAATTATTGGGGTGCTTTGCCTTCTGTGGCCCTGCCACAGTTTTATATGCAGCCTCAGTTTCATCAGCTGTATCAGCAGCTGCCGCAACAGAGTCTTCAACAGCAGCAGTTTCAGCCGCTGCAGTTTCAGCCGCTGATGTTTCAGCAGCAGCTTCAGCCGCAGCACCCGCAGCAGCTTCAGCCGCAGCACCAGCAGCAGCTTCAGCCGCAACAGCAGCTTCAGCCACACCAGCGGCAGCAAAATAAAAAAAATTTTAAGAAGGCGAAGCTGAATAATCTGAACAGCCAAATAACAAAAATAAACAAAAAATTACAATTTGTTATTAAAAAACAGAAAAAAATAGAAAAACAAAACGAAAAAAAATTAATAGCTTTAAAAATAGAATTAAGTAATCAACATAAAAATGAAATAAAAAACTTGCGTAGTGTGTTACAAAAAATGAACATAGAAGAAATTAAAAATTAAAAAAATAAAAAAAATTAACTAAACTGCCGCCTTTTACTTTAAATCATTATACGTTTACTTTCAGAATGTAGGTTTTCTTAAAGACAAAGATGCTATTATCGTTTGTGGAACGACAATTGCATTTTGTTACTGTATGTAAAGTATTTTTTTGTACTAATGTTCTAAAATTTTTAGCAATTGCAACTCATATTGCAGATTTTGCAACTTTTCTTTGCATCATTTTTATTTCTAATTTCATTTGCTTTTGTTGTTGCTGTGGCTGACGCTGATGCTGCCACTGGTGTGGCTGAAACTGCTGCTGCTGGTGTAGCTGCGGCTGATAGAGCTGTTGCTTCAAAAAATCATAAAAAATACATGCGAATAGATTTTTGAAATTTTTATTTAAATCATTATTAGAATTGTTTGAAGTAATTTTTACATCAAAACATTTTTGTTTAAGCCCAGGGAGAAAAGTTTCAAAAGTAGACTTTTACTAAAATTGAAATCTTTCAAACGGAAATTTAATGACCTTTCCATCGATACCATACTTTCCATAAAGTAAATTTAAGCAATGAGTAGATTTAACTTTAAGTGTAGTGTAAATACTTTTAACTACCGTTGATATGAATTTAGTACAATCAAGGCGCGCACACATAAATACGTACTTATGTATGTTATGTTTTGATGATGCCGACGACGCCGCCGCTTAAATGGCGACGCTGCTGCTTTAGATACGCCGTTTTGTCTGCCTTTGACGCGCGCTGTAGATGTTATTGTTGCTGTTGGTGTATTTACATATTCATTTTTTTTTTCTTTCTCTATACATATATATAAAAGAGTTTGTCCCGATGATAATGGAAGAGCCATAGCCTAATTGAAAAGAGCCAGAAGGCTGAAATTTTCACACAATTTTCCATGCAGGTAGGAGGTGAGCACTAAGAAGGGAATTTTTATTTGGACAACTCCTTCAAGTACCTCCCATACGATTTGGAGCACTTTTTACCCATTTTAAAAATCAAATTACAATTACAACAATTACCCATTCCACTACTGTCGCCTGATTGTCGCACAAGCTGAGGGTTTGATCGCGAGCGAGAATACAAAAAACAAAACAAATGCGCAGTGACGCCTTCGCGTCGCACAAGCAAAGTCATAAAAAAAGGTTCTTACACTTGCAAAAAAGAAACGGATTTCCGTTTCTTAATGAATAAGTGCATACACAATTAAGTGAACAATGCGCTTGAAAATAATTTTCATAATTTTATGTACATGTACTACTTCGCACAGTGCACATTTTTTTTTTTTCAAATTTGTGTGCCTTTGACAATTGATTTACGACCCAAGTAGCGTTTGTTGTTGTTGTCAGTTTTGTTGTTGGGCCCGCACTGCTACTTTTTGTTGGTGTCATTGATTTTAAAAAAACAACAACAACATAACAAAACTTGGTGCGTCTAGAAAAATTTCGCCCTACTTGCTGCTTATATAACTTAGACAAAACGTAACACACTAACATTTATTGATATATTATTGATATACATTTTGAATAAGCAAAGGGCGTTCACATAAGCGCGTCTGTTGCTCTTATGATAATCAGATAATTTGAAATCTCGCTCCGATCATGCGCCTTTGTTGTTGCTCATTTACGTTCACTCTCTATTTTATGTGCGCGCTTTGCATGTCAATCATAAAGTTAATAACCCTAGCTCCTCCGCACACACACTAAATTAAAGCTAAAGGCAATATACAATTCATTAACTGCAGCCTCTTAGATATGTTTTGCATTGATTCAGTGCGTGTGAAGAAGGTAGCGATACTACGCTCTTTGTTTGACTTGCAGAGCGCGCGCTTAGATAAGAGAATTAGCCGAAATAGCCAACAACGAAGGCGCGATTTAAAAATAATTTGTCATCTAGCGCCGAACATGAAGAGCGATGCGCGAGCGAATCTGAAAACAAGTAAGAAGGTTTTAGTCGAGAAATCCCGACTAAAAGATACCCTGAGCCCGTGTATTAAATGACTTGCAGAAGTGAGTTTTTCTTGACTTTAACTTTAATTTAAAATATCTCCAGTGTTTCTTAACCGATTTGGATCAAATTTTCATGGAAGTTATAAAGTTATCCATAGTTTCAACTCCTATTTTTACATTTTCTAAATTTGCGATTTTTTCGTAATCGATTCCATATGTATATCGGAAACGAGAATAGTTATCGATAGTTTGAAATAAACTTGATCTGCCTGTGGATTAGGAGAAGTTATGATCCAAATTGGAAGTTTCTAGCATTTTAGTCTTTGAGATTGACGCGTTTATACATACGGACGGACGGACGGACAGATTGACAGAAGGACATACGGTCATGGCTATATCGACTCGGCTGTTTATGCTGATCAAGAATATATATACTTTATATATGGGGTTGGAGATGCTTCTTTTTGCCTGTTACACACTTTTACACAAAACAAATATACCCATTTCATGGTTTAGGGTATAAAAAAATTTTATATTTTACGCATCGATTGCTTTCTAATATTTTGTAGCCACAGTAAGATAACAGAGAGAAGAACAAAGAAGAAGAAATATAACTGTTAATGGTTTTCACTGCAAGCAGCATGCTCAGCTGATGCATGTCTGCATCACAAAGAGCGGCTTAAAGCTTGATCAGCGCGTGCGTCGCTCTTATGACTGCCGCTACACATAAAATAATTTGAATGCAATCATACGTCTTTGTTGTTATTTACGCTCTTTTGTTTATGCGCGCGCTCTGCATGTCAAACATAAATCTTAATATCCCTATCTCCTCCGCACTCACTAAGCTAAGCTTGCCATAACTAAGAGGCTGCAGTTAATGGAATGGCATTGCCTAATTTGCACCAACTATACCTAGCTCTTAAGTGCAAGCGTTGTATGTTAGAGCTCGGTGTCTGTTGCTTAGATGAATAACTGTAATGCTCTTACCAACATTATGTTTTTACATACGATGGTAAGAGAATTGGTTATGCATTTTAGTTCATATTTAATGTGAACAAAGAAAGTTCATTTTCGTTTCAGTGAGTTTTTTAATAATAATATTGTTTATATTAAGGATAATAATAACATCGAAAGTTACTTTTTGGATCAGTGAGTTTTTCAATATTCTGATTTTCGTATATCTATATCTATATATATATATAAACATTCCTTTAAAATACGTATATATATAAGTTAATTTAAAATACGTATTTTATGATAAGTTAAACAAAAATTTAATTGCTATTATTTAAATATTTAAATAACAATCAACGTATTTTAATTTCTTTAGTTGTTTTTTGCACACAAGAAAATTAAGTTGATTTTCGACTTAATAATTGAAGCAACATTATATATAGTTGTCTTCTATTTTGCATATTATATAATAGTTATATAGACGCTGCTTTAGTGCATTTAAAAATCAAATAAAACTAAGCAGTCTGAATATTCTATTAAAATAATATAAGTTGGTATATTCAACTTTATTGAATTCTATACTTTGTATAGACGCTGTAACGTTGTACAGTGAAGTCAATTTTGACTTTTTTGAAGTATTTATTTATTTGTAAAACTTACTTAAATTAAGTTGTTAATTTGTTTTGTTGTTATTTTTTAAACAAAATTAATAAGTCGTTTTTCGACTCAATAATTGAAGCAATTGAAGCAACATTATATATAGTTGTCTTCTATTTTGCATATTATATAATAGTTATAAAGACGCTGCTTTAGTGCATTTAAAAATCAAATAAAACTAAGCAGTCTGAATATTCTATTAAAATAATATAAGTTGGTATATTCAACTTTATTGAATTCTATACTTTGTATAGACGCTGTAACGTTGTACAGTGAAGTCAATTTTTGACTTTTTTTGAAGTATTTATTTATTTATAAAACTTACTTTAAATTAAGTTGTTAATTTGTTTTGTTGTTATTTTTTTAAACAAAATTAATAAGTCGTTTTTCGACTCAATAATTGAAGCAATTGAAGCAACATTATATATAGTTGTCTTCTATTTTGCATATTATATAATAGTTATAAAGACGCTGCTTTAGTGCATTTAAAAATCAAATAAAACTAAGCAGTCTGAATATTCTATTAAAATAATATAAGTTGGCATATTCAATTTTATTGAATTTTATACTTTGTATAGACGCTGTAACGTTGTTCAGTGAAGTCAATTTTTGACTTTTTTTGAAGTATTTATTTATTTATAATACTTACTTAAAATTAAGTTGTTAATTTGTTTTGTTGTTTTTTTTTTTAAACAAAAATAATAAGTCGATTTTAGACTTAATAATTGAAGCAACATTATATATAGTTGTCTTCTATTTTGCATATTATATAATAGTTATATAGACGCTGCTTTAGTGCATTTAAAAATCAAATAAAACTAAGCAGTCTGAATATTCTTTTAAAAAATATAAGTTGGCATATTCAATTTTATTGAACTCTATACTTTGTATAGACGCTGTAACGTTGTTCAGTGAAGTCAATTTTTGACTTATTTTGAAGTATTTATTTATTTATAATACTTACTTTAAATTAATTTGTTAATTTGTTTTGTTGTTTTAAAAAAAAAAAAAATAATACGTCGATTTTAGACTTAATAATTGAAGCAATTGAAGCAACATTTTATATAGTTGTCTTCTATTTTGCATATTATATAATAGTTATAAAGACGCTGCTTTAGTGCATTTAAAAATCAAATAAAACTAAGCAGTCTGAATATTCTATTAAAATAATATAAGTTGGCATATTCAATTTTATTGAATTTTATACTTACCTATAGACACTGTAACTTTGTAACAATCGTTTTACAGTGAAGTCAATTGTCTCACAGCCAAATTAAAAGATGTCTATTGAAACTTTAGATATAAGTGGTGTTTTGGTGCCGCATTCAGTTGTTCGCATAATTGGTGATGGAGCCTGCCTTTTTAGATCTATTTCCTACCTTTTATATGGTAGGCAAGGCTTCCATGGCACCATACGCCAACATATTGTAACCCATGTCGTTACCAACTGGGAAACTTTTGCTTGCTTCAGCATGAACATAAATGGAGAGTGTTATAGCTCTTCTGAACAATATGAGTGCACTATTTCAGATTCATATACTTATGGTACTGCATGTGAGCTTCAAGCAGCAGCAGAAATTTATGCTGTAAATTTTCAAGTTTTTCTAAATGGAAACTTATATCTATCATTAGGAAATGATATGCATCCTGTGAAAAATTGCGTTTTACCGGCGAATTAATGAATGGACATTTTGATGTTTATATTCCTTTAGAGGAAGTATTAACTCAAGATACCGATACGTCAAGTGAATGTATAACTGAAAATGTTAAAACGCCTGTTAAAAGACGTAGTCGATTTACCGACAAAACAAAAAAAAGGTTAAAACACACAGTTTTGAAAAAAATCGTGATATTAATAGGGGTAAGCGCATAGAAGCATCAAAAAGATATCGTGTTAATAATCCTGATGTTTATAGAGATATAATGAGAAGACATCGTGCTAATAATCCTGAAGCTCATAGAGCTCCAGAGAGAAGACATCAGGCTAATAATCCTGATGCACGTCAAGAAAGGCGTTTGCGTGTATGGAGTGTTAAACCCATGTCTGGCTTAAACTATGATTTTGAAATAGCTTACAAGTCAGATAAAATAACTCAACTTGGTAGTATGAATTTGATATGCAAACATTGTAATGCTTTAAAATGGAAAAATTAGCCTTTGGGTATCTGTTGCAAGGCAGGAAAAGTTAAACTTTCACAAAATGAAAGTTTGCCTGATCCACTTAAAAGCTTAATAATTGGTGGACATCCCAAGCATGATCATTTCATTGATCGTACAAGAAAGTATAACAGCTGCTTTCAAATGACTTCTTTTGGAAGTACAAAAATTATAAATGAAAGTTGGTCAACCTTTAAAGTCCAAGGACAAGTGTATCACCTAATTGGTAGTGTCCAACCGTTGCCAAATGAAGAAATGCAGTTTCTTCAAATTTATTTTGTCGGTGATGATGAAAAGGAAGCTCAACTACGTTGCAGAAATATTTCAAATGTTGATTGTAGCGTAGTAAAGGATCTTCAATGTATGTTTCATCAGCATAATCGTTATGTAAAAGATCTAAAAATGGCTCTCAATAAAATACCAAGAAGTACTAAAGACTATAAATTGATTATACATGCTGATCGAACACCCGCTGGTGCTCACAAAGGGCTTTACAATGCACCTCAATCAAGCGAAGTAGCTTTAGTTATTGTTGGTCAGCAATTTGAAAAGCGCGATATTATTATTGAAAGCCTTAATAATAAATTACATCGTATAAGTGAGGTGCATCGATCATACGATGCCTTACAGTACCCTTTGCTATTCCGTACGGCGAAGATGGCTATTCAGTGGAAATACCACAATGGAATCCATTTTTAAATAAATATAGTTTAAAAAAACTAAAAAACACGCTTTTAGAGCATATCAAACTAATAAGTTAAAAATAATTTTTCAAATAAGCTTAAAACAATAATAAATGATAAATAGCATTATTGTAAAAATAGCGTTGGGCGCTCGATGAACGAGAAATATGGACAAAGCCCCCCACGCTTTTTTTTCGGCCGTGGACGGGATTAGAACCCACGTTCGGTGAGTCCGGGAGCGAAGACCCGCACCTTAGACCGCTCGGCCAACGAACGAACTTGAGGAAGTGGGATATACTGACAGTAATAAGCCACTTGCTTTTAGTCGAAAGGAGAGTTTAAAAAAAATTTTTTTTCGGCCGTGGACGGGATTAGAACCCACGATCGGTAAGTCCGGGAGCGAAGAACCGCGCCTTAGACCGCTCGGCCAACGAACGAACTTGAAATAGTGGGATATACTGACAGTAATAAGCCACTTGCTTTTAGTCCAAAGGAGAGTTACATACATACAAACAAACATACATACAAGTGAAGCTAATATAAGCGTGTTAAAAAGGAGGAACCAAAAAAATATATATCTGCGTTAAGCTTTTACAGTTATAAGATAATGATTCGTCAATCTGAGATAAGTCGTTTAATTTATTGTCGTTCCCTTTTTAATCAGTTTTTGGTTGATATGTATGCTAAAATTGAAACAGAAAGGTTAAATTATATACGCTATAATCAAGCGAAACTCAGAGCAGATAGCTATATACATCTACAAGATGCAATAAGCAACCAAGATGTTGACGCAGCTCAACTTGGTCAGATAATTTTGGTAATTTTAATTAATTTTAATTTTGAATGGTAATTTTACCATCTTTTTTTTACAAGCTCTGCACGATATATGCATGAAAAGACTCAATATGCTATGACATATGTTCGCCATTATGGGCGACCAGATCTTTTCATAACATTCACATGCAATCCACAATAGTATGACATCAAAAGTGTTTTATTACCGGGTCAAAAACCGCATGATCGTCACGATATTATAGCTCGAGTTTTTCATTTAAAAGTTATAGCTTTAATGTCACTATTGACAAAAGGTTCTTTGTTTGGAAGCGTGCAATGTTTCATGTACTCTGTGGAATGGCAAAGCGGGGTTACCACATATACATATTCTACTTTGGTGAGAAAATAAAATAACACCAGTTAAAATCGATCAAATTATCTGTGCCGAAATACAAAACGCAGATGAGGATCCTTTGTTATTTAACATTGTTAAGTCAAATATGATTCATGGTCCTTGCGGTGCATTTAATAATAAATCGCCATGCACGAAAAATTGAAAATGTACCAAAAGGTTTCCTCGACAATTTCTTAAAGAAACTGTGACTGGAAAAGATAGTTACCCTCTATATCGTAGAAGAGCGATAGAAGATGGTGGTAATGCAATTAATATAAATGGTAATTGCATAGATAATCGTTGGGTTGTGCCTTACAATTGTGTACTATTGAGAACATTTGAAGCTCATATAAATGTTGAGTATTGTAGTTCTGTAAAGTCTATTAAATACATCTGTAAATATGTTAACAAGGGCAGTGATCAAGCATCATTTACTCTTGAAGACCAACGCAATGAAATTAATATGTACGAAAGTGGCCGGTATATAAGTAGCTCAGAAGCAGTATGGAGAATCCTTGCATTTCCCATACATGAACGTTATCCGGCTATTACTCACTTAGCTGTTCATTTAGAAAATGGTCAAGGGATATATTTTAACCCAATAATCCGCAACAATTACTTGACAGATTAAGCACTACACCCAAAACCACTTTGCTAGCCTTCTTTGAGCTCTGCACACGTGATGAGTTTGCAAGAACGCTTCTATATTGTGAAGTTCCATCGAATTTTACATGGAACAATAAAGAATTTCAAAGAAGAAAACGAGGGCATGATGTGCCAAATTTTCCTGGAGTTAAAAGAGATTCAGCTTTGGGAAGAGTTTACAGTATTTATCCCAATAATACTGAATGTTTTTATTTAAGACTTTTATTACATTTTGTAAGGGGCCCAACTTCATTTTTAAGTTTAAAAACCGTTAATGGTGTAGCATACTCATCATTTCAATTGGCGTGTAAAGCTCTAGGATTACTAGAAGATGATAAGCACTGGGATTCAACTATAGCCGAAGCTGTCATATGTCAAAATCCTACAAAACTTAGAGAACTTTTTGCAATAATGTTAGTATTTTGTCAAATTTCAGATGCTCTTAAACTTTGGAATACTTATAAAGACAGTTTCTCAGAAGATATTTTAAAAGCCTTTAATTTTTCACAAGACAGATATATTGATGAAAGTATTGTGAATAATGTTTTAAATAAATGTCTTATTTACATTGAAGATATAGTTCTGTCTATTGGTGGTCAAAACTTGACTTATTATGGACTTCCATTACCAATCAGAACCGAGGAAATTGTTCAAAATATTGAATATCATAGAGAAACAAATTACGATAATTGCGATAATTTTGTTGTTAATAATGAGCTACTCCTCACTGCTGAGCAAAAACAATTATACGAAAAGATACTAAATAGCGTTGAAGCAGAAAAAGGAGAAATCTATTTTTTAGATGCACCTGGTGGAACAGGTAAAACGTATCTTTTAAATTTATTATTGGCAAAGGTACGGCAAAGTAAAAACATTGCATTGGCCGTTGCCTCTTCCGGTATTGCAGCCACTTTACTAAATGGTGGTCGCACAGCGCATGCTACACTTAAGATTCCATTTAATTTGATTCATTTAGAAACACCACAATGCTCAATTTCAAAGCAATCTAATATTGCTGCTGTGCTCAGAGATTGCAAGCTTATTGTTTGGGATGAGTGTACTATGGCTCATAAAGGTGCTTTTGAAGCTGTAGATCGATCTTTGAAAGACATTCGAGATAGTGAATACTTAATGGGTGGCATAACTGTTCTCTTAGCTGGTGATTTTCGACAAACTCTTCCAGTGATCCCCAGGGGAACAAGAGCAGATGAAATAAATGCGTGCTTAAAGTCTTCAATTTTGTGGCCCAAAATTCAGAAACTTGCATTAACGAAAAATATGCGAGTGCACTTAAAAGGTGATAGCATAGCTGGTGAATTTGCAGAAATGCTTCTTAAAATAGGAAATGGATTATTTCCAGCTCATGATGGCAAAATAACTTTACCATCAACTTTGTGTCATGTTGTGAAAAGTATTGAAGAGCTAACTCTAAAAATATTTCCGGATATTACAAATATCTCTGAAAAATCACTCGAATGGTTTTCAGAACGTGCTATTTTGACTGCGAGAAATGACAATGCATTGGAAATAAACGAGTTTTTATTAAAATCATTTCAAAGTGAAGAAATGACATATAACTCTATTGATTCTGTGACTGAAGTCGAAGATGCAGTTCATTACCCCGTCGAGTTTCTTAATTCATTAAATCCGGCTGGCCTGCCACATCATAAATTAACTTTACAGATTGGTTCACCTGTAATGTTGATCCGCAACTTGAAACCGCCAAAACTATGCAATGGTACAAGATTGCAAGTTAAAGTCCTTCATAAGAATGTTGTCGAAGCAATAATCTTTACTGGCAATGGTATAGGTGAAACGGTTTTTATACCGAGAATTCCATTAATACCTTCTGACTCTGAATTGCCATTTCAATTTAAAAGATTGCAATTTCCTTTCAAAGTTTGTTTTGCCCTAACAATCAATAAATCACAGGGACAAACTCTCAAATTAGCCGGACTAGATTTAAGACACGATTGCTTCTCTCATGGCCAATTTTATGTAGCCTGCTCAAGAGTCAGTTCACCAAAAAGTTTAGTTGTATTAGCACCTGACGGAAAAACAACCAATGTCGTTTATCAAGAAGCTCTTAACAGTTGTTTATAATTGCAAATTAAATTCAACAAGTGGATAAGGCCTACTGGGGAAACCACAATAAAAAATTACGCACCTGATTCTCTACCTCAATGGTGGCGTGGAAAAGAGAATATTCAATACTTTGTTTTAATATGTTGTTAAATATTTTCTAATTTATTTCTATATTCTATTGCTAAAATTTATATAATCTATCCGCGCAGCGAAGTAAGCGGGCCACTTACTAGTTTGGTTATATTTCTTTTATATTTTCTCTTTATAGTTTCAGACACGTCTTTTCACTTTGATCAATTCTTGGTATATAGAAAACGAACCAATCGTTCATAGAATAAGAACTAACTCATTTAGAATTCATAGATCAATGAGCAGAGTTCTTTTGCATGTACAACAAAACTATCGATATAGTTTTGTACTTATTGATGCTAATTCCAACATATTCTTTTATTTTTAATATTTGATCTCAACAATTTTCATGAGGTTTTGTTATTAATTTGTTTTTTGTTTTATAGTTTATAATATAATACTAAATATGTAATAGCACTGGCTGCTATTCACTATCTGTATTAAATTGTGTTATTCTTACGATATAAAAATTATTTTTGAAAAACATCGATGGTTCATCGATGGTTTAGTGAAAAACCATCGGAACCATCGATGGATCCAACCATTGATGGTTTTCCACATCTAGTGCAAAAACTAATACAAACCTATATGTATATATGTATATGTATATGTATATGTATATGTATATGTATATATGTATAAGCGACGCAGGGCGTTAAAAAAATTCTTAGCATATGTGATGGAAAATTTTGCAAATTTTTCTTAGTAATACTTACTGCGGCTTTAATGCGGTCGTTTAAAGTAATACGTCGGGCAGCCATTCTTAACCGGAGATTTCATGTTTTAGAAAATTATTTCACGTTCACAAATTTCAGTAAAAAATTGAAAGTTCCTTGCAATTGTCAAAGACATGTTAACAAAAAATAATTTTTTGTTGCCGATTTTCACGTGGAAATATTTTTCAGTAATCACAGTATGTTGCCTTGACCGATAAATCCAGACGAATATTATATTCTGAATGTTTACGCTTCACATATTTCGAAACACGTTTCAGAATATAACTACATATAAAACATCACACACTTCTTTGTTTAGAGTGTTTAATTAGTTGAATAATATTAAGCTGCAAAAATTATTCACAGTCGGTTCAATCTAATTTGTGATCGATATCAAATTTCTGCACAAACACTAAATAAATAAATAAAGAGACATTTAAGTTGAGAACAAAAATATATGTATATTAAAGGTTGTGTAATATATATGCAATTTTATAATTCAGCGTTGAAAATAATTAATTATTTGTTGTGATTTACAATTTCATATTGATATTAAGATTGTGCAATGGACATTTTAAAGCTGTTTCATTCCAACGTTCCAAATGCTGTGCGAAGCTTGAGTCTATCGATGTAAGTACATACCAATAAGCGCATTGCTTCAAACCATTGAAGCAAAAAAAAAAATACACAAACACAAAATGTTAATAATTAATCGCAATTTATTGTCCAGACAATTTTGTATCCATTTAAGCAACACACATAGTATAATTATTGTTTTCCCAAGCCATTAAACATTAACAACGTTCGCAAAAGTGTTAAGAAATCAATAGCGTTGCAAGCTTACATAGTATATCAAATATGTGTGTCTTAACACCCTTTTAATGTCAATAGCAAGTTAAAAATATGCTTATAAATCATATAGCTAATGACATAAATTACATGACTGTGCCTTAAATTGCGCTTATACCTTAACAACAAAAGCAACAACAATAAATTACTATATTTCGGTGTCGCCTTTGAACATTGATATTCGTTTTCTGTGTTAATGTTAATGTTGCCGTGTCACCCAAAATCGTTTCGCAATGAAAACGAAAACAATAAGCCTAAAACCCATACACAATTTCCTATGTACAAACGTTGGTTCGAATTTCGAAGTACTTGAAAGTGAACATAATGGTAATCCATTTGATATGCCAGTTGATGAATGTCCAACAACACCAACCAATTCACACAATACACATCCGTAATAAGAGAACATGTTCTTGGGTATAAATGGAAAAGATCACCGGTCGAATAGTATCAGTCAACGCACCTCAAGCTTACAGAACGTTTCGACCAAGAACGCAAAACACAACCAATATCGACATGAAAGTAAGTTTATTTTGAAAGGATATGGGAATACATTTACTCTATATTGTATACTCTTTATAGTTCCTCATCTGCTTGGCACTCATCGTCGCTGTGGCGCAGGCTCATATTGTGGCTCCTGTTGCCACCCAACCATAAACGCTTGACAAACACCCAAACACACGTACTTAATAGTAGAGCAACTAATCATCTAGGTAAACAAGTGCTTATTGATTTTACCTACACTTAAATGGTGTTAACAGAACACACAGAAACCAATTTGGCATCGAGTAAATCGCAACCTATACAAAATACAGTTAGCTAAACTATGCCACATAGTCTAGTAGAACGAAAGTGAAAGAGCGAGGGAGAGAGAGAGAGAAGTGTGTGGCCAAATTTTGGCAGCTTAACTTTGGCAACAGTTCCAGCAACGCTTCATCAACCTACAAATGTGATCTGGTTTATGCTTGTAACTTGTAACTGTTAGCCTAAATGTGAGCCGTAAACATTAAGTATACGAAAAACTATCTAGCTATAACTTATTTATGTTATGTATAAAACATTGAATCACCATTCGCGTATTAGTTCTTAACAATTGAATTTCAATTGGCAAATACATTTCAATGCAAGCTAATGAATAGGCTGAGATTATTAAGCAGCTTGTTAGAAAGGCAATAACTCCTTTACAATCTTCAATTGGAGTGCAGTAATAATGCAATGGAAATTGCTGGGACGAATATCCTTCAAGGGACTTGAATAGGTTGTAAGCCTGCTTGTTGCATGCACACAATCCGATGGCAAATGGAATGAAAACAACATGGAAATCAACAAAACGTAATGACAATTGAGTGGAAAGGCAACAGAACAGAACTAATCCGATATTCATTTCTCATTCCTTCATTGTTAACGTTGTCGCGCATAAATTGACAACAAGCTTTCAAGTATTTTATTAGAGCTTAGAAGTAAGTGTGTGTGTGTGTGTGCGCACGCGCTTTTGTTTGAGTGCCGAAAAGCAATTCCGCATAAAGTTCGTCAACTTTTCGAAAATATATTTATTTATTTAAATACTTTTTCAAATATTTGACTTAATATTCAACATTAATGTCTTTTTTGTTTTTTGAATGTTAAGAAATCGGGACAGGTTTCTCCTTCTTGATGCTTAGCTCCTTTTCAGGCACAATAATTAAGCCCATGGCAGTGAAGTGCATATCAAACACGTTCACTTGAATTCGCCTCTGTCTCAAGTGTGGAGCTTGCCAACCCCTTTCTTCCTCTTAGCCTCTTCAAGCCAAGGAGTTGGAAACAAAGAAACCCTTCTACACGTTCGCCGTCTTTATTTATTATTATATACTCTGCAAATGTTGTTGTTGATTTGCTTGATTGTTGTTTGTCTGCTGCCTTGACAATGGACAAGTCCGTTACGGCCTTTGCTATTTTTCATATTTTGGTTTTTTGTGTTTCGGCAAATGACATCGACAAAAGTGAATACTTTTTCGAAATTTGTGTGCATCGCTGCATAAATTGGGATGGCATAATTTGAGTCTAGTTTCATAGAATTAAATAAAAGGAAAGAGTATGAATGACCAGCAATTGTTAAACTGAAATTTGACTGTTTGTCTTCATCTATGCATATACAGCACCCTTAAATGTGAGTGTGGCAATTGTATATAGTTTATTGACCCGTCTTAGCTACATAAATATATATATAATTTAATAAGAAAAATTCATAAAAAATGCATTCAAATTATTATATTTTATTCAAAAATAAACTTTATCCTACTCTAAAATAAATAATATTTAAAAACAATATAAAAGTAAGGGAGAAGCCCTAGTAACGGTCATAGCCCCTAAATAGGTCAACCGGAATATTTTGGCGAGTTTTGATGCTAGCGGGGTCTAATCACTGTGATTGATAGCTCTTAGTGCCGGCTTGCTTTTTATGTAGTCTACTGGTGTTTATACTAAGTTTTGGATGCACCAGAGACTAAAATTAAAATACCGATATTTCGACGTAAGCTTTGTAACTTTTCAACGCGTTGGAATTGTACTATTTCAAGTTTCAGCAAAGGGTAATAAATAATTTTCTTAATCGTTTTTTCTTGCCCTTTCATAATCTGTAATCCAAAATTTTTTCTGTTCAATATTTTGGGTTTAACATTAATAAATGTAAAATTATGTTTCTGCGTGTTCTGGTCACATACGATGTGATACACTTTAACACTTATCGATATTTGTATCGACTATCGTATCACTTTGCGTCTCTCGCGTTGCTCTTAATTGCGTGTGGGCGCCAAAATGATTTCGCCACGAAAATTACTCGGTGCTGTTAATCATAATTTCAAAATATCTGAAAATTCTTCAAAATTTGTTCAGTGAACCAAAATTCACATTTGATAAGTAGAAAAGCCGCAAAAGCCGAATATCAAAATTGTGTCAAATTCACACAAGGAACAGATGCGTGTTGACTTAAGAAGAATAGAAAAATTTTATTATTATTTAGTTAAAACACTGTTAAATAAATTTGTTATGATTTGCAAGAAGAGCAAGAAAAAGTTTTATTAAGAAAAATGAAGAAAAATTAATAAAATGAATTTATTATGAGTTGGCATAAAACTTGACTTAATTTTTTGTAGATTTGCTTAAAAGTTTGCGCCCTTTTTAATAGCAACATGACACTATTAAGACAGATAACGCATTGCGCAGATGACGTCACATATGATGCATATTACCAAGGCAAATATTCAACGCATGCATTGTGACGTCATCTGCGCACAACATAAACAAGTTTCTGGGCAATCTCAAAATTTATTGTTCTTGTGTGTGCGATGTTGAGCGTGCGATGCATAAATCGATACTTTAATCGATACATCGCTGCATCGCTGGCGATACTGTTTTTTACGAGTAATAAATTTTAATAAATTATTAAATTCGGTTGTTTTTGAGTGTTTAATTGCATAAAATACAAAAGCATGAATAAAAACAATGATTTGGCATTTTATTTCATTTTATTGGCTCTATTTTGACAAGATTAAGGGGAGTGACTACTACAGGGCACTTTATCGAAAATCGTGATTTTGACTTTTTTCATTAAATCCTATATATCTTTCAAAAAACGAATGAAATGTGTATAATGCCTTACACTGATCGATGGGCAATTGAACTAGCTTTCCTACGATACCAACAGCTAAGCTTTACGTTGATTTCTGACAATTTAATATCCCAAAAACCTTAGGGGTGTTCACTACTAGGGCTTCTCCCTTACTTATTATTTATGCTCGTAAAGAATCTTTTGTTTTCTAAAGTCAGAGCTGTGTCTGTCATAGGCATCGTTTGCTCCTCGCTTTTGCGTTTTTTCCAGCCTTATTTCTTTTTCTAAGTACCAACGCGCAGATTTTCGCAACATAAACAGCATTAAGTGTTTTAATATCATCACTCTATGCCATAGCAGGGTGATGACGGGTCGTACAAGTGCGGTTTTGTTTTGTTTGTTGTTTGAATGCATCCGTCAACAATACGGCTTTATAATTTTCTTTCATGACAATGTTTTTCGAAAAATTTAGAAAAATATATGAACTGCTCTTGACAGATCCCAAAAACTTCGTCTGACGGGTTGACCAAATGTAAAGTTGAATCCTCATGACCTCCATAACTTTTAAACCGAATGAGCTGTTCAGAGTCAAGTTCTAGACCTTCCAGCTTCCTTAAAAGTACGTCGCATATTTTGCATGTTATTTTTTAGATAGCTTTGCTCGAATTCCATATCCAATAAAATATCGCATTGTAGCTTCTTCTGAAACAGAGTCAGGACTCACTTCATCCTCGACTTCGTTTACCTCTTCCAGTTCGTTTTGATCATTTTCATTCAGATCCGGTTCTTGTTCGATCTCTTCCATGGTTTTCAGGATTGCGCTCTTATGATGTTCAAGTTGTACATCTCCGTCATCTTCACAGTTGCTATTACATAAGTAAGAACTCGAAACTAATTTCATTGATACTATTCGGGCTGTTATAGTGCGCGTTTCACGAACGGAAGGGTTTGTTTTATTTCCAAGTCTTGCGCGCAAAACTGAAAAGAAGTTTTCAAAACTGTCCGAATTGAAACGGCGTAACATAACTGTTGATGAAGATATGTTAATTTAAGTTTGTTTATCATTTTTTGTTATCAATGATCAGAGACGATCACATGAATGTATTTTGGTTTACTCGATATATTAAATGAATTGAAGTAATAGTATCGATAATGTTAAATTTAAGCACGATAATTGATAGTCCAAGAGACTGCTTCCTCTTCTAATTTTTGATCTCGCGGCAAGAACACGGAAACGAATGCCATTGAATTTGTATTAATTTTAATCTTTAAAAATATAAGCCATCGTTTGAAAATAAAGAATAAACTTATGAAAATAACTGAGATGCTGACTTATTAAAATATAAATATCTTGTATCTGGAAGTTTGGATACGGGACATATGAGAAACCGGTCGTTCGAGCCGGATAGTAATATATTTGTGTCTCAGGTAATAGAAACAACATGGTCGTTCGAGGCGGATAGTAATATATTTGTGTCTCAGGTAATAGAAACAACATGGTCCTTCGAGCTATTTGACTGGCATGTGGAAAAATAGTCCACTTAAATTTACGTTTCGGAAAAGTGACGCGCAAAACAACGATATTGCATCAGACAAAGTGCTGTGAGTGTGTATACGAAATTGACGTGATATACATGCATGCACACGCAGACAACGACGTTTGATCAGCAAAATACTTGGGGTGTTCAACAGCTCGTTTCATCGTTTCACGTTTCAAAGTTGAAACGTCTCGCAACAACAACAAACATAGAAAATTTCTTGAAACGTTGAAACACCCCAGCCTATGTATACAAAAAGTGTTTCAAGTTTCAACAAAGTAAAGATGGGAAGAGCACGATATTTATTCGATATTTGCTATCGATGCTCAGTACTTTTTAGTATATTTGGTGTATTTTTGTGCAAAATAGTATGAACACATATGATAAATGGCCGCCAAATGTTAAAAGCATGTAATTGAGCAACTAATTCAAACAACGAGCTCTTCTCACACTCAATATCCTCAATTTATCTAATAACTTGCTTTGCTAAAGCATCGCATAGCATATCTTTAGCACTTTTAAATGGCATTTTTTACAAATAAAGTATAGCCGCAGTAAACAGCAACAGTGACAAAAATTTAAGAATAAGAAATGTAAACAAACAACAGCTGACTGCACAAACATGAAACGCATTGACACCCAAAATGCCGTTCACGAGTTAATCGTTTCAACTTTGAAACATGAAACGATGAAACGGAGCTGTTGAACACCCCAACTGTAAATGTGTGTATACGATACTGACTGGGTATACATGCACGCACAAAGACGATCGTAGACAGCGATCATGGCGCCACGCAAAAAATCAAAAAAACAACTACAGGCGACACCTGTGAACGAAAAAACATTGGTGGATGGATTTGACTCGCCATGCGACAACACGGTGATTCAGGCATCAACACCATGATGCAAACCAGGAAGATGGTGAAAGCAATGCAACTAGAGCAGCAACATACCGAGCCGTGTAACTACAGTGCAAAAGACGACGACGCACAATCGCGGACATCACAGGAAGATGAATCTATTCCGGATGACGACTATGGACAACATAAGCACGAGCAAAAGTTGGATTACACACGTGAGTGGGTAAGCGGACAGCCGCCAAGGTTAGAAGTAAGTAATAATAACAATCAGAATTATATTGAAACATTAATGACACGACAAACTATAACACAAGAGCTACCAGTATTCGCAGGCGATCCAATGGATTGGCCAATTTTTTATGCGGAGTTCACAAACAGTACAAACATTTGTAAATTTACTAATTACGAGAATATTAACCGTTTAAGAAAATCACTTACAGGTCGAGCTAAAGAATCAGTTCAAGCTCTATTACTACCGCAAAATGTGGATATAATAATTAATATATTAAAAGATCGATTTGGTGATCCAGCTCACATTATACGCCACATACTAGAACAAGTAAGAAACTTTCCACCCATAAAAGACGAGAAAATGGATAGGTTAATTAAGTTAAATGATCTTATTACAAATTTAATTCATACTTTATCATCACTAGAGGAAAATGATCATTTAAGAAATCCCACTTTAGTAACAGAACTGATTGAAAAACTGCCTTTCTCACAAAGAATTGCATTTATACAGTATTATCAAGAATCCAATAGTAATAACCCAAAAATATTTCTTTTAAATAAATGGATTGGAAAAAGGGCTAAATCCGCTCAGTATTTAGGATTTGGGCAAAACAAATCTAAGGAATCGACATTGACAATTTCTAATATATCTCTTCAGCAAAAGACGATTATATTTTGTAATTTCTGTAAAATGACCATTATGTAAATTATTGTGACAACTTCAAAAATTAGATATTGACAAAAGGTGGGAACATATTACAAAAAATCGCCTATGTATTGCATGTTTAGGTAAGAACCATTCAATGAGAGATTGTAAACGAAAAAAATATGTAACGTTAACAATTGTACGTATTCACATAATGCACTATTGCATAAACAAACAAGTGGAAACGTTGCAGTCGGACGCAACCGACTGCGGTATACTCGATACCAGTAATAAAAATTTTGATGCCCATCCATGTGGGATGTCAATTGCTATCTTCATACCAAATTTGGTGACTCTAGCTCAAAGTTTGTATAAAGTGGGGAAAGGGGGGCTGGGGGCGGTATGGGTGGAATTGCATCCAAATTTTTGATGCAGATCTTTGTGGAATGTCAATTGCTACCTTCATACCAAATTTGGTGACTCTAGCTCAAAGTTTGTATAAAGTGGGAAATGGGGGCTGGGGGCGGTATGTTTGGGCGTGGCATCCAAATTTTTGGTGCAGATCTATGTGGGATGTCAATTGCTATCTTCATACCAAATTTGGTGACTCTAGCTCGAAGTTTGTATAAAGTGGGGAAAGGGGGGCTGGGGGCGGTATGGTTGGGCGTGGCATCCAAATTTTTGCTGCAGATCTATGTGGAATGTCAAATGCTACCTTCATACCAATTTGGTGACTCTAGCTCAAAGTTTGTATAAAGTGGGGAAATGGGGGCTGGGGGCGGTATGTTTGGGCGTGGCATCCAAATTTTTTCTGCAGATCCTTGTGGAATGTCATATGCTACCTTCATACCAAATTTGGTGACTCTAGCTCAAAGTTTGTATAAGGTGGGGAAAGGGGGGCGGAATGGATGGGCTAGGCTCCAAAACTTTGATGCAGATTGTTGGGGGTCGTTGCCAGCTATCTTCCTTCCAAATTTGGTGGCTCTAGCTCCACTACTCTGGAATATACACGCATTCCCGTTTTTGACGAAGCGTTGGGGCAGATGGGGGTGGTTAGGGCGGTATTGGTGGGCGTGGCATCCAAACTTTTGATGCAGTTTTTTGGGGGTCATCATCAGCTAAATTGGCACCAATTTGGAGGCTCTAGCTCTACAACTCTGGAAGATACACGCATTCCCGTTTTTTACGAAGCGTTGGGGCATCTGGGGGCGGCTAGGGCGGTATTGGTAGGCGTGGCATCCAAACTTTTGGTGCAGTTTTTGGGGGGTCATCATCAGCTAAATTGGCACCAAATTTGGTGGCTCTAGCTCAAAAACTGTGGGAGATATAGGCTTATTTGACTTTAAAATTCGGGGGTCTGGGGGCGGAATGGGGGGCGTGGCTCCAAAATTTTTGATGCAGTTTTTTGGGGGTTGCTAGTAGCTATCTTCTTACCAAATTTGGTAGTTCTAGCTGTAAGGATTTGCGAAATATGAGGATTTATCGGTTTTGAGTTATCGAATTTATCGATTTGCCAGCCCCCCAGTTATCGTAGAACCCCCATCTTGACACTTTAATTTACTATCCCATAGATAAAGAGAATTGGAAAGTTTCAAGTCTCTAGCTTGAAGGGTGTGGAAAAAAGTTGCATACATACGGACGGACAGACGGACAGACACCATGACGGACATTGCACAAAACCAATATACTCTTTACCTTCGGTATCGAGTATAAAAAGACAAGTTCACACAGAGCAAAGTCCAATAACACACGAAATGTCGAATCAGCAGAATGAAATTGAGAAAAATTGTAACATTAATTACAACCAAAGTAATGTTTTGTTAAAAATAGTCCCAGTCACTCTAGTGGGACCAAAGACGACAGTTAATACGTATGCTCTTTTGGATGAGGCCTCAACAGTTACATTAATAGATCACCAGTTAGCCAATGAATTGGAGTTGCATGGGCCAACGATTCCTTTTAGAATGCAATGGACAAACAATGAAATTTATGAACAGGAAGATTCTAGGGTAGTGAGTCTACGCATTAAGGTAAACAGAATAACTCTAAAACCTATTTAATGCGTAGAGTTAAAACAGTGTCTACTCTTAACTTACCCTCACAGACAGTAGCGATAAATCATATAGCCGAACAATGGAAGTTTTTGAAAGACTTTGATTCTTGTTCTTATCAAAATGCACAACCCAAAATACTAATAGGTCAAGACAATTGGTCTTTAATAGTAACGCGTAAGCTAAAGCATGAGTCCTATAATGGGCCAGTTAGTAGCAAAACATTATTGGGGTGGGTTGTACATGGAAACATAAATTTAGACAGACGATTCAATCAGACACATCATATGTTTCATGTAAATGTTCCAAATAACGACAAAGAAAATGACAAGGATGACTTAAATGTTATACATGATCTGGTAAAATCCTTTTGGGCTGTTGAAAGCGAACTAACTTCCTTACGAGATAAGCCAATATCATTAGACGACAAAAGATGTATGCAAATAATTGAGACAACACTTAAAAGAACAGAAGGTAGATTTGAATCCGGATTATTTTGGAAGGAAGAGAGTGTAAAGTTACCAGAAAGTTACAACAATGCTTTCAGTAGACTCTTACTACTGGAAAGGAAAATTGACAAAAATCTGACATACGGAAGAAAATATCAAGAAATGATTGAGTCATATATATCAAAGGGATATATAAAAAAATTAAGTGAGGGTCAAGCGGGCGTATCAACACCATTAACATATTATTTACCTCATTTCGGTGTAGTCAACAGCAACAAGCCAGAAAAGTTAAGAATTGTGTTTGATGCAGCAGCTAAATCTCACGACAGGTGTCTGAATGACTATCTCTTAACGGGAATGGATCTTTATAATGAGTTGTCAACAGTATTGATGAATTTTCGAACTAATAAAATAGCATTGTTGGAGACATAAAAGAAATGTTTTTGCAGATAAAAGTAATAAAAAAGGATAGACATGCACAACGAATATTATGGCGAGGATATGATCGCCAGAGGATTCCCGATGTATATGTTATGTTACCAGCTAGCTTCCTACCAAATTTGGAGGCTCTAGCTCTACAACTTTGGAAGATACACGCATTCCCGTTTTTTACGAAGCGTTGGGGCATCTGGGGGCGGCTAGGGCGGTATTGGTGGGCGTGGCATCCAAACTTTTGGTGCAGTTTTTGGGGGGTCATCATCAGCTAAATTGGCACCAAATTTGGTGGCTCTAGCTCAAAAACTGTGGGAGATATAGGCTTATTTGACTTTAAAATTCGGGGGGTCTGGGGGCGGAATGGGGGGGCGTGGCTCCAAAATTTTTGATGCAGTTTTTTTGGGGGTTGCTAGTAGCTATCTTCTTACCAAATTTGGTAGTTCTAGCTGTAAGGATGTGCGAAATATGTGGATTTATCGGTTTGAGTTATCGAATTTATCGATTTGCCAGCCTCCCAGTTATCGTAGAACCCCCATCTTGACACTTTAATTTACTATCCCATAGATAAAGAGAATTGGAAAGTTTCAAGTCTCTAGCTTGAAGGGTGTGGAAAAAACTTGCATACATAAGGACGGACAGACGGACAGACGGACAGACACCATGACGGACATTGCACAAAACCATATACTAGTTACCTTCGGTATCGAGTATAAAAAGACAAGTTCAGACAGAGCAAAGTCCAATAACACACGAAATGTCGAATCAGCAGAATGAAATTGAGAAAAATTGTAACATTAATTACAACCAAAGTAATGTTTTGTTAAAAATAGTCCCAGTCCCTCTAGTGGGACCAAAGACGACAGTTAATACGTATGCTCTTTTGGATGAGGCCTCAACAGTTACATTAATAGATCACCAGTTAGCCAATGAATTGGAGTTGGATGGGCCAACGATTCCTTTTAGAATGCAATGGACAAACAATGAAATTTATGAACAGGAAGATTCTAGGGTAGTGAGTCTACGCATTAAAGGTAAACAGAATAACTCTAAAACCTATTTAATGCGTAGAGTTAAAACAGTGTCTACTCTTAACTTACCCTCACAGACAGTAGCGATAATCATATAGCCGAACAATGGAAGTTTTTGAAAGACTTTGATTCTTGTTCTTATCAAAATGCACAACCCAAAATACTAATAGGTCAAGACAATTGGTCTTTAATAGTAACGCGTAAGCTAAAGCATGAGTCCTATAATGGGCCAGTTAGTATCAAAACATTATTGGGGTGGGTTGTACATGGAAACATAAATTTAGACAGACGATTCAATCAGACACATCATATGTTTCATGTAAATGTTCCAAATAACGACAAAGAAAATGACAAGGATGACTTAATGTTATACATGATCTGGTAAAATCCTTTTAGGCTGTTGAAAGCGAACTAACTTCCTTACGAGATAAGCTAATATCATTAGACGACAAAAGATGTATGCAAATAATTGAGACAACACTTAAAAGAACAGAAGGTAGATTTGAATCCGGGTTATTTTGGAAGGAAGAGAGTGTAAAGTTACCAGAAAGTTACAACAATGCTTTCAGTAGACTCTTACTACTGGAAAGGAAAATTGACAAAAATCTGACATACGGAAGAAAATATCAAGAAATGATTGAGTCATATATATCAAAGGGATATATAAAAAAATTAAGTGAGGGTCAAGCGGGCGTATCAACACCATTAACATATTATTTACCTCATTTCGGCGTAGTCAACAGCAACAATCCAGAAAAGTTAAGAATTGTGTTTGATGCAGCAGCTAAATCTCACGACAGGTGTCTGAATGACTATCTCTTAACGGGAATGGATCTTTATAATGAGTTGTCAACAGTATTGATGAATTTTCGAACTAATAAAATAGCATTTGTTGGAGACATAAAAGAAATGTTTTTGCAGATAAAAGTAATAGAAAAGGATAGACATGCACAACGAATATTATGGCGAGGATATGATCGCCAGAGGATTCCCGATGTATATGAGATACAAGTAGTCTTCTTCGGTGCGAAGTGCAGCCCAAGCATCGCACAGCATGTTAGAAATCGAAATGCACTTGATTTTAAAGATCAATTTCCAAAGGCTGGTAAGGAAATTATTTCAAATCATTATATGGATGATTATCTCGGTGGAGCTGAAGATATTTATAGTGCAATTAATTTGATAAAAGATGTTTCATATGTACATAGTCAGGCAGGATTCCAAATGTGCAACTGGATTTCCAATTCAAAAGAGGTAGTCGAACAGGTAGTCGACCAAATATGTGACAAAACAAGTGGAAACGTTGCAGTCGGACGCAACCGACTGCGGTATACTCGATACCAGTATTAAAAATTTTGATGCCCATCCATGTGGGATGTTAATTGCTGGGGGCGGTATGGTTGGGCGTGGCATTCAAATTTTTGCTGCAGATCCTTGTGGAATGTCAAATGCTACCTTCATACCAAATTTGGTGACTCTAGCTCAAAGTTTGTATAAAGTGGGGAAAGGGGGGCTGGGGGCGGTATGGGTGGAATTGCATCCAAATTTTTGATGCAGATCTTTGTGGAATGTCAATTGCTATCTTCATAACAAATTTGGTGACTCTAGCTCAAAGTTTGTAAAAGTGGGGAAAGGGGGGCTGGGGGCGGTATGGTTGGGCGTGGCATTCAAATTTTTGCTGCAGATTCTTGTGGAATGTCAAATGCTACCTTCATACCAAATTGGTGACTCTAGCTCAAAGTTTGTATAAGGTGGGGAGAGGGGGGCTATGGGGCTGGGGGCGGTATGGTTGGGCGTGGCATCCAAATTTTTGCTGCAGATCCTTGTGGAATGTCAAATGCTACCTTCATACCAAATTTGGTGACTCTAGCTCGAAGCATGTAAAAGGTGGTGAAAGGGGGGCTATGGGGCTTGGGGCGGTATGGGTGGAATTGCATCCAAATTTTGATGCAGATCTTTGTGGGATGTCAATTGCTATCTTCATACGAAATTTGGTGACTCTAGCTCGAAGTTTGTATAAAGTGGGGAAAGGGGGGCTGGGGGCGGTATGGTTGGGCGTGGCATCCAAATTTTGATGCAGATCTAATTGGAATGTCAATTGCTATCTTCATACAAAATTTGGTGTCTCTAGCTCAAAGTTTGTAAAAGGTGGGGAAAGGGGGGTGGAAGGGGTGCGCGTGGCTCCAAAACTTTGATGCAGTTTTTCGGGGGTCATTGCAAGC
Source organism: Scaptomyza flava (assembly GCA_030179655.1). Taxonomy (NCBI): domain Eukaryota; kingdom Metazoa; phylum Arthropoda; class Insecta; order Diptera; family Drosophilidae; genus Scaptomyza; species Scaptomyza flava. Next base: position 527,890 of record JARNME010000371.1, on the reverse strand, counting down.
TATCTTCCTGCCAAATTTGGTGGCTCTAGCTCCACAACTCTGGAAGATACACGCATTCCCGTTTTTGACGAAGCGTTGGGGTGGATGGGGGCGGCTAGGGTGGTATTGGTGGGCGTGGCATCCAAACTTTTGATGCAGTTTTTGGGGGGTCATCATCACCTATCTTGGCACCAAATTTGGTGGCTCTAGCTCAAAAACTGTGGGAGATATAGCCATTTCTGATTTCAAAATGCGGGGGGGCTGGGGGCGGAATGGGTGGGCGTGGCTCCAAAATTTTGATTCAGTTTTTTGGGGGTCGTTACCAGCTAGCTTTCTACCAAATTTGTAGGCTCTAGCTCCACAACTCTGATAGATACACGCATTCCCGTTTTTGACGAAGCGTTGGGGTGGATGGGGGCGGCTAGAGCAGTATCGGTGGGCGTGGCATCCAAACTTTTGATGCAGTTTTTGGGGGGTCATCATCACCTATCTTGGCACAAAATTTGGTGGCTCTAGCTCAAAAACTGTGGGAGATATACGTTTTTTTGACTTTAAATTGCGGGGGGGCTGGGGGCGGAATAGGTGGTCGTGGCTCCAAAATTTTGATGCAGTTTTTTGGGGGTTGCTAGTAGCTATCTGCCCACCAAATTTGGTAGTTCTAGCTGTAAGGATGTGCGAAATATGAGGATTTATCGGTTTTGAGTTATCGAATTTATCGATTTGCCAGCCCCCCAGTTATCGTAGAACCCCATCTTGACACTTTAATTTACTATCCCATAGATAAAGAGAATTGGAAAGTTTCAAGTATCTAGCTTGAAGGGTGTGGAAAAAAGTTGCGAACATACAGACGGACAGACGGACAGACGGACGGACACCATGACGGACATTGCACAAACCCAATATACTCTTTACCTTCGGTATCGAGTATAAAAACTGATAGAAAAACTAAAAATTTATCGGAAGAGCGAGTTTTGGGTTTAATAGGGGACTTTGAAAAGGATTTTTTTGCCTTAATTTGAAATTTATCAATAGCCACACTAGCATCTTATCTCTGGGAAAAAAGCCAACCAAACGTGAAGTACTAAAAATCACGATGTCAGTTTTCGATCCGTTGGGTTTTCTCTCCAATTTATTGATAGCAAACAAGATTTTGTTACAGATGATTTGGGACAGTGGCATAAATTGGGATAGTGAAATAACGGATGAACAACATGATATGTGGAAAAAATCTTGTAACAATTTGCAAAAACTTAATGATTTTAAAATTCCACGACAAATGAGTGACATGTCGATTGGCAACTGTAATAAACAGCTTCATATGTTTTCTGACGCATCCAGGTTAGCCTACGCTTCTTGTGCTTACCTGAGATTTGACAATGGGAACGTGGTAAATTGTGCTTTAGTATTAGCAAAATCGAGAGTTTCACCTCTCAAGCTAATGTCGATACCGAGACTCGAATTGCAGGGCGCTTTACTTTCTGCACGTCTGAGTAAAGCAATAAAAGAAACGCTTAAAGTAAATATTGACAAGACGTATTTCTGGACTGACGCTGAAACTGTGCTGTACTGGCTTAAATCTAGTAGCAAACGTTTTAAAGTCTTTGTGGCACAGCGATTGGGTGAGATTCAGGAGTTGACAAATGTCTCTGATTGGCGATATGTACCAACGAATTTAAATCCTGCAGACGACGCAACCAAATTAAAGACATTGACTTTCCAAAAGTATTTGGTTAACAGGTCCACTATTTCTTAGTAAAGATAGTGCTGAATGGCCCAAACGCAAATTGTGTGAGCAGACAGATAATGAAAGTGTGACATTAGAATACGTAAACGCTACCACAGACGTTGAAAATGGGATAGTGTTACCTGATCCCAAAAGATTTTCTAACTGGATGAGATTTCTTAGAACACTTCACTTAGAACACTTCACTTGGGTTTTCAAGTATTTCGAGCGACTCAAGAAACCAAAAGACATTGAACAAAACCCAGAATTGTTACCCCACCACCTTGATAGCGCCGAAAAACTAATTTTCAAGGCAATTCAAAGAAATTGTTATAGCAGGGAAATCAGGTGTTTGACGAAACACATTCCCATCGAAAAAAAGAGTAATTTACAATCACTTCCTATATTTATAGCAGAAGATGGATTGTTGCGTTTAAAGGGACGACTAGACAATATTGACGATGACCAATTTGATTTCGATTCAAAGAATCCAATTATTCTACCTAAAGGACATTAATAACAGGCTTGATTGTTCAGTATTTTCATGAAAAAAATCATCACTTGGGCACTGAAACAGTAATAGCTAATCTCAGGAAAAAGTTTTCGACTGGAACCAACTAACAGACCTTTCTTAAAGGTCGGGATTGATTATTTTGGACCCATAGAGGTTTTAGTCAATCGTAGTCATGTTAAGAAATACGGAGTTATTTTTACTTGCATGTCAAGTCGAGCCGTACATCTGGAAATAGCCGAAGATTTATCAGCCAATGCCTTTATTCATGTGCTGCGACAGTTTTCTGGTCGCAGAGGTTTTCCTGAAGAAATATACTCTGATAATGGAACGAATTTTCAAAAAGCAAGTAAGACATTATGGCTGTAATAAGACAATGGTCATCAAAAGAGTTGACACAATACCTGACCACAAAAAAATGTAAATGTATTTTCAATCCACCATTGAGTCCTCATATGGGTGGAGCGTGGGAAAGACTCATTCAGTCAATAAAAAATTTGTTATCTAACATGTTGAAAGAGGCGATATCCAAAAGAGTACGTTTTGAGAACATTATTTTGTGAAATTGAATTTATGATGAATAGCAGACCGCTTTTATATATTCCCTCAAATGCATTAGACTTCGAGCCGTTAACACCAAACGACATTTTAATCGGTCCAAATTTTAGAGACTCATTTTATGCAGACAGTTCGGACAAGGATTTAATTTACCTAAATATGTGGAGAGCTTCCCAAAGATTAGCGGATATTTTTGGAATAAGTGGAAGACCGAATACAGGCAATACTTATTATGTAGTCGTAAGTGGTCAAAGGATGAAGATGCTGTTAAAGAAGGTGACATTGTTTTGTTATTGGATTTTAATCTGCCAAAAAGTTACTGGCCAAAGGGTATAATAACTAAAATCTATCCAGCCAAGGACGGCAAAATAAGAATAGTAGACGTTAAAACAAAAACCGGTATATATAAGAGATCAGTTGCTAATTTAATGTTGATGAAGATATGTTAATCTAAGTTTGTTTATCATTTTTTTGTTATCAATGATCAGAGACGATCACATGAATGTATTTTGGTTTACTCGATATATTAAATGAATTGAAGTAATAGTATCGATAATGTTAAATTTAAGCACGATAATCGATAGTCCAAGAGACTGCTTCCTCTTCTAATTTTTGATCTCTCGGCAAGAACACGGAAACGAATGCCATTGAATTTGTATTAATTTTAATCTTTAAAAATATAAGCCATCGTTTGAAAATAAAGAATAAACTTATGAAAATAACTGAGATGCTGACTTATTAAAATATAAATATCTTGTATCTGGAAGTTTGGATACGGGACAAATGAGAAACCGGTCGTTCGAGACGGATAGTAATATATTTGTGTCACAGGTAATAGAAACAACAATAACAAATCTGTAACCATATAAATTTCAAAGTTATAAACGAGAAAATCAACGCAGTAATATATTAAAACTTACTTAATTTCTGGATCTTTGAAAAACTCTAAGGCAATGTCCTTCATCGATTCCAACGTGTTTATCAAGGTACCAAGACTTTGGGATCGAACCTGTGTTGCCCATTGCAGCGAACTAAAATAGTCAATGAATCTATCCAGCTTTTCAAGTTGTCCGTTGTCTCTTGTAACTGGGTTACATTGGGTTCGGATGAAATAAAGACTTTCCATCGCATAAGTCAAAGCAGTCATAGAAATAATTGACGAATTTGATGGTTGTTGAAGCACTTGCTATATTGGATGGGTTTCTATTTATAAAATAATGTTATTACTTTTTGTTTTATCGACTTTGCAATGTTATTACCTTAACACCTTTTGCTCTTGACAAACTTTTAAGCCCGCAGCAACGGTTTTGCTCAATGACTGAATGGCTAAATTAGCCCGCATTTTTTGGAAATTATTGGGCTTATGTGTTCTTCTTTGAGCTTGGGCGCTAGGCGTTCTGTGCTCGATTGAGAGTCAATTGCATAAAATTCTTTTAACACATTCCATCGCACATTACCATTTGGGGTTTTGATTTCATTTTGCAGTAAATTATTGAGGATGGCTTTGAATATGTGGCAATATATTTTTTGACCGTTTTGATAGAAAAATCTATCATTATTCGCCTTCATGTCATTGTAACATTTGACGTTTGTTGAGCCTTGATCAGAAATTACAGCCTTGATGGTCAACCCGCTACTGTTAATGCATTCTATGTTAGCATTTAAAATTGTTGTTAGTGTATGGCCTGGAAGCAATATAAAGATTTAAATAATTACTGCATTAACGAGTTGCAAAACACAACTGAGATCGCATTCTTTGAACAATAATAGCTCACAATTTGCTTCCATTTGGTGAAAATGCCTTTTACCATAAAAAAGAGAAACTTCGAAGCTATTTCGTTTTCTCTTCGCTCACCCCCCAAATCTTTAAATCCATCTATTTGATCGGTTGACGAATTATATTCCAACTCTCTTCTACCGGCCACTTCATCAAAAATAAGCACACATTGTCTATCCCGGTTCGTTAAATTTGATGCTATGGTCTTCAAAAATACTTTTATGCAATCATGCAGGCCAGGCTCCAAACTCCGTAAAGGACTCCATCGAAACATTGTGGAAATATTGGGAAGCGAAAACTCCAGGGTTTCTTTAAGGTCCGTACGCCTTTTTAGAAATAAAGTGAAAATTCTGTACAGTAATTCTTTGAAATTCCGTATATCTGCACTTATCATTCAAAATAAGTTTAATAAACTCAATTGCTACATCAGAGGCATAAGAACAGTCAATAGAAGTTTGATCTTTCTCTTCAAGGAGAGTTTTCAGTGCTTTGATTTCAGACTGAAATTTTTGCCTTTCCATGTCTATTAAGGTTTGAAAATATTGTTCCTTTTTATACTCGATACCGAAGGTAACTAGTATATTGGTTTTGTGCAATGTCCGTCATGGTGTCTGTCCGTCTGTCCGTCTGTCCGTCCGTATGTATGCAAGTTTTTTCCACACCCTTCAAGCTAGAGACTTGAAACTTTCCAATTCTCTTTATCTATGGGATAGTAAACTAAAGTGTCAAGATGGGGGTTCTACGATAACTGGGGGGCTGGCAAATCGATAAATTCGATAACTCAAAACCGATAAATCCACATATTTCGCACATCCTTACAGCTAGAACTACCAAATTTGGTAAGAAGATAGCTACTAGCAACCCCCAAAAAACTGCATCAATAATTTGGAGCCACGCCCCCCCATTCCGCCCCCAGCCCCCCGAATTTTAAAGTCAAAAAAGCATATATCTCCCTCAGTTTTTGAGCTATAGCCACCAAATTTGGTGCCAAGATAGGTGATGATGACCCCCTAAAAACTGCATCAAAAATTTGGATGCCACGCCCACCGACACTGCCCTAGCTACCCCCATCCACCCCAACGCTTCGTCAAAAACGGGAATGCGTGTATCTTCCAGAGTTGTGGAGCTAGAGCTTCCAAATTTGATGGGAAGATAGCTAGTAGCGATCCCCAAAAAACTGCATCAAAGTTTTGGAGCCATGCCCACCCATTCCGCCCCCAGCCCCCCCGTATTTTGAAATCAGAAATGGCTATATCTCCCAAAGTTTTTGAGCTAGAGCCACCAATTTGGTGCCAAGATAGGTGATGATGACCCCCTAAACACTGCATCAAAAGTTTGGATGCCACGCCCACCGATCCTACCCTAGCCGCCCCCATCCAACCCAACGCTTCGTCAAAAACGGGAATGCGTGTATCTTCCAGAGTTGTGGAGCTAGAGCCACCAAATTTGGTAGGAAGATAGCTGGCAGTGACCCTCAAAAATCTGCATCAAAGTTTTGGAGCCAAGCCCACCCATTCCGCCCCCCTTTCCCCACCATTTACAAACTTTCAGCTAGAGTCACCAAATTTGGTATGAAGATAGCAATTGACATTCCACAAAGATCTGCATCAAAAATTTGGATGCCATGCCTACCCATAACGCCCCCAGCCCCCCCCCCCTTTTATCACTTTTCACAAACTTCGAGCTAGAGTCACCAAATTTGGTATGAAGATAGCAATTGACATTCCACAAAGATCTGCAGCAAAAATTTGGATGCCACGCCCAACCATACCACCCCCAGCCCCCCTTTCCCCACTTTATACAAACTTTGAGCTAGAGTCACCAAATTTGGTATGAAGGTAGCATTTGACATTCCACAAGGATCTGCAGCAAAAATTTGGATGCCACGCCCAACCATACCGCCCCCAGCCCCCCTTTCCCCACTTTATACAAACTTCGAGCTAGAGTCAACAAATTCGGTATGAAGATAGCAATTGACATCCCACATAGATCTGCGCAAAAATTTGAATGCCACGCCCAACCATACCGCCCCCAGCCCCCCTTTCCCCACTTTTTACAAACTTCGAGCTAGAGTCACCAAATTTGGTATGAAGATAGCAATTGACATCCCACATGGATGGGCATCAAAATTTTTAATACTGGTATCGAGTATACCGCAGTCGGTTGCGTCCGACTGCAACGTTTCCACTTGTTCTTTCTTTCTTTTGAAATAGCTTTAGGTGAGTCTGCTGTTGGGAACAATGCTTGCTATAAAAGTGCATATTTTTGCAAAGTGTTTCGCAATGTGAACACGTAACTGTGTTTTCCACATTCGCCTCAAATGGTAATAAGTTTTCAGTGTCATTTAAAACTGCCTCCTGTGATTCCTTCGCTACCATATATTGAATTGCATTTTTATTCAGCCAACCTTTTCCAATCATCGCTGCATCAAAATGTTTTTCGCAAATAAACAACTCATTTCGCAAGTCAGTTATCATTCCACAACGATTCAGCCACTCCTTTCTTTTAATTACCTCATTAGGAAATCTAAATAGTGTGTTTGGATGCGCAGATTTGCATTGTGGTATATTACAAACGCGTAAATTTAATTTCTTGAAAGGGCCCGATAGCATTGGGTAAACAATGTGGTCGTAATTTTGAACAGCTGGATTAATTCATAAGAAACATTTATACCACGCAGGTAAGTCATGTGCTACTATTCGTAAACAATATAGTACTTACCAAGATTAATGGTAGGATGTGCACCCAATCTCAACTTTCCATTGCCAATGCATTCCGCGCTAAAGTGTCGCGAGCAAATTCTCGTAGTGTTCTGGATCGATGGACCGATGGATCGAGTTTGCAAATTTTGGCACCAAACATCCATATCGCTTCTAGGAAAACTAAACAAATGAATATTTTCCTTATTTTTCCCAGCACATCCACTGATCACGCACTTAAATTTACTTTTTTTAAATTCCATTTTTATAATTATTAAACACAGGGAGAACAGAAATCAATTTCAATATCACGTAAATGTAAATTTTTTGGCAGAACTGTTCGATGCAAATGTTTGCAGTTAACTAAATCACCGCCTGTCGAAATATCATTGAAAAAGACTCATAGTTAACCTTTTTACGAAATGCCTGTGTTGACCTTTTATTGACAAACCTTCCCATAATAGGATTCAAGTGCCAAAACTGCACCCAGTAGGCAAATAAACCCAGGTAAACGCAGGTAGGTTAGCAAGTGCAAGTGATGATGCAAGTGTTTTTTAAATAAACTTTTTTCTTGTCTCGAGCCTGGGTTTCTCCAAGTAAGTACCTCTGTTAGAAATTATGGGTGAATGAATATTGCAAAGGTTAGGATATTTTAGGGCAGCCCTATAACTGCTGTAGTAGGATGGTCATACATAAGCTACTATCGATACCTAGATGTTAAGTGATACACTGTAACACTCTATAACATGTATATGTAACTAACATAAGTCTGCAGCCAGTAGTTCGTATTCTGTAAGCAACAAGAGTGGTCGATCGCGGAGAAGAACAAAAATAAAGAAAACGAACTTAAAGAAATATAAGACGTCTACAATTCAGAAGTGGGATGAACGGCACATAATGAGCGATATCGACATAAACAGTTTAAAAGTAGTGCAATTAAAGAAGTGGCTATCAATATTAAAATTACCAACAGTGGGCCGTAAAGCGGAGTTAGTAGCTCGGTTAAACGCAGTTTCGAGCAGTATACGCGGAAGTGCACCGGATTTGGAGCTTGAAGAAAATCGTGAAGAAACCGCTGATAATCCATTAAATTTGTCTACAATGAACAACATTGACAATGGCAGCGAAGGTGGCGACTTCGACAATACAAGAAGCGGCGCCAGCGGCAGCGACGTGGGACAGCGGGATGGAGGGGCGGAGGAAGACGGCATGCCAAATGTGCAGCAGGAAAATGAGTTTCTGCAGATTATTAGAGAACTACGGGCGGAAAACGACGGAAATAAAAAAATTATAAGTGAGCTGCAACATACGGATCACGCTGCAAACACAAATAGTGGCAACGCTGGAAACAACACTGTTCGAAATGCGGCAGAGGGCGTTTGTAGCAGTATGGTATATGGCGCTAATAATGGAAACCGTTTTGAGCTGGACAGAAGCGCTGGAAACAACACTGATCGTGACACTGTAGATGGCGCTAATAACAGTGTTACTGATGACGGCGGTAGCAGCATCATAGATGGCGCTAGTAAGGGAAGCAGCGCTCATGAGGATGGCAGCGCTAACAACACAAATCAGCTGAGCATGACGGAAGCTTAATTTTCAGCCAAATTATTAGCATTGGCAAAAGAGTCGATGTTAGAATTTACTGGAGAAAGCAACGCGCAAAATTGGGTTGTGCAACTTAAGAATATGGGCAAAGTTTATAACTTAGATGAGTCCAGTTTGCATATGTTGTTGATTATGAAGTTAAAAGGAAGTGCACAGCGTTGGCTTCAAGCAAGCTCAACTCGCATTTTGGAGCCGTTTGCTGCGATATGTGAGCAGCTGATCATGGTGTTTGGAAGCAGCGAAAACAAGTCTGGAATGAGACAGAAGTTTCAGGAGCGCATGTGGCAAAGCAACGAAAACTTTATCACATACTTCGAAGACAAAATTACTCTGGCGCAGAAAATCAGTATTGACGAAGAAGAATTACTGGAGCAGTTAATTGGAGGAATACCAGTGAAGGCTATGCAAGACCAAGCGCGTATACAATGTTTTGCAAGTCCGGAAAAAATGTTGAAGGCATTTACAAAAGTAAGCTTGCCAAGCAAGGAAATTGTGAAGGAGGATGCAAGGATAGCATCAGGCCAGCGTAAGGAGAAAGATGTTATGAGATGCTACAACTGCAACGCTCTAGGTCATTGGGCAAGAGACTGCCGAAAGCCGAAACGCGAACCAGGATCATGTTATAAATGTGGTAAAGTGGGACATTTCATTGCGCAGTGTTTAGAGCAGAAGGGAGAAGTGGCGAATAATTTCGTAAGATATTTTAAAATATTTTTAAGGCAAATCCTAAATTATTTTTGATTACAGAATGCCTCATAGACTCTGGTAGTGCGATATCTTTGATTAAAATTTCGACTGTTCCTGGAAATGTTAGAATTTATACAGTATTAAAATCCTATTATGGCTTGAATAGAAGCCAACTTGAAGTGTATGGAAAAACTTTGTGTTTCGTTGTGAAAAATTCAATAAAAGTTCATTTTGATTTAATCGTAGTTGCGGAAGAGTCTATGAGGTATGATGTTCTCGTTGGGCGGGACTTTATGAAGGCATGTGGTCTGGATATAAATACATCTGTCCTTGATTCGGTTGCGATAGAAAAGGTTATGAATAAAAGTTTAGAAGTGAACTCAGTTATGGATGGAATGTTAGTTGAGGATGCTGATGTTATGAATATAAGTTTAGAAAGGGATTTAGTTATGAATAGTGGTTTAGTTGAGGACGCTGAAGTTATGAAGAAGAATTTACATGAAAATTAGTTATGGATAGCGCGGTAGAAGATGATACAGCTGACTTAGTAGAAAGGTTTGATAAGATATGTTATGTATAAATGTGGTGGATGAGGGATTGAATATAATTGTGGGAAAGATGTTGACTATAAAACTAGAATGAAGTTTGATAAAATGTTTGAGAGAATGTATTTGAAAGCAGAAAGACCAAGTAAACCATTGATTATATGCGAGATGAAATTAAGTGTGGAAAACTCAAAAGCGTTTAGTTGCTCACCTAGGAGACTTTCTTATACAGAGAAAGAAAAATTACAAAAATTGTTAGACGAATATTTAGAAGGTGGAATTATACGTCCAAGTGATTCGGAGTATGCTTCGCCTATTGTTTTGGTAAAAAAGAAAACTGGAGACTTGCGATTATGTATTGATTACAGGAAACTAAATAAAATATTAGAAAGGGATAATTATCCTTTACCTTTGATAGATGATTTGTTAGACAAGTTGGTGAATAAGACCGTTTTTTTCGAAAATTGATCTTAATAATGGATATTTTCACGTTAGGGTAAATGAGGAGTCTATAAAGTACACATCATTCGTCACGCCCTTGGGGCAATTTGAGTTTATGAGAATGCCAATGGGATTAAAAAATTCACCAGCAGTCTTTCAAAGATTTGTTAATAGAATATTTGCAGATTTGATAAGGGCAGATAAGGTTATAGTTTACATGGATGACATAATGGTGGCTAGTACAAATATGGAGGAACACTTAAATACGTTGAAGGAAGTGTTGGTAAGATTAGTCCAAAACAAGTAAGAGCTACGTTTAGATAAGTGTGAATTTATGCAAGAGAGTATAAAATATTTGGGATTTCGTATTACAAATGAATGTATTATAGCGAATAATAATGGGTTAGAAGCAGTACAGAATTTTCCAATTCCGGACAAAGCACAAACAGCGCAAAGATTTTTAGGGCTTTGCTCATATTTTAGAAGATTTATAAAGGATTTTTCGATCATTGCCAAACCGTTATATGATTTGTTGAAGAAGGATAAACAATTTGTATTTGGAGAAAAAAAGAGTTACAGTGTTTTAATAAACTGAAGGAAAAACTAATGCAGGCACCAGTTATAGCGATTTATGATCACAAGGACGAAGTTGCATTACACTGTGATGCTAGTGCAATTGGGTTTGGTGCAGAAGAAAAAGGATGACAAGCTGCATCCTATATATTATTTTTCGAAGAGGACGACTGAAGCAGAGTCAAAATATCACAGTTTTGAGCTGGAAGCATTAGCGATCATATATGCGTTACGAAGATTTAGGATTTATTTACAGGGAAGAAAGTTTAAGATTATGACGGATTGCAATTCGTTAGCACTAACTCTTAACAAGATCGAGCTAAATCCCAGAATTGCTCGATGGGCACTGGAATTGCAAGAATTTGAGTACGAGTTGATTCATAGAGCTGGTGATAGAATGAGACACGTAGATGCTTTAAGTCGAAGCACTAACGTTATGATAATTGAGACAAACAGTTTTGAGGATAATTTGGTCATTTGTCAGTCAAAGGATTCGAAAATAAAGAATCTTAAGAAAATGTTGGAAGAAAGAGAGCACAAGTTGTTTGAAATGAGGAATGGAATTGTATATAGAAAGGCAAGTGAGAATAGGTTACTGTTTTATGTACCGGAAGATATGGAAGGGCACGTGATGTACAAATATCACAACGAGTTGGGGCATATAGGTAGAGATAAAATGATTGACAGTATTGCGAAAAGTTATTGGTTTACTAATATGAAGGAGAAATGTAACAGTCATATTGAAAATTGTTTAAAGTGTGTGGCTTTTTCGCCAAAGTCAGGAAAAAAAGAAGGATTTTTGAAAAGTATACCTAAAGGTGATAGGCCATTTGATTTAATACACATTGATCACTATGGACCAGTAGCGGCAGGTAGAGCAAATAAGCATATTTTGGATATAGTTGATGGGTTTACAAAGTTCGTGAGGTTGTATACAACTAAGACGACATCGACAAAGGAAGTTGTAAAAGCATTGGAAGATTATTTTAGGGCTTATAGCAGACCGAAATGTATAGTATTGGATAGAGGTAGTTGCTATACAGCAAATGAATTTGAGCAGTTTTTAGAGCAGTTAAATATTAAACATATAAAGATAGCTACAGGATCGCCGCAAGCAAATGGACAGGTGGAGAGAATAAATAGAACTTTAGGACCTATGATAGCAAAATTAACAGATGTAGAAAAGGTTTGTCATTGGGATTCAACAATTCAGCAAGTGGAGTATGCAATTAACAACACAATTCATCGCAGCATTAGGCAAAGTCCAAGTAAAATGTTGTTTGGAGTAGAGCAAAAAGGAGATATTGTGGATGAATTAAAAGAACGATTGGAAAACGAAAATGTATCAAGTGATAATAGAGATTTAGGAGAAATAAGGAAGGTAGCAAAAGAAAGCCAGAAAAAAGCCCAAGATGAAAATAAAAATACTATGACAAAAGTAAAAGGAAACCGAATAAATATAAACAGGGTGATTTTGTTATGGTAAAGAACTTGATAGTACGGTTGGAGTGTCAAGAAAGTTAATACCAAGAATTAAAGGGCCTTACGTCGTTGAAAAAATTTTAAAGAATGACAGATTTTAATTAAGGATGTTGAAGGATTTCAAATTGGTCGTAATCCATATCATGGCGTTTGGAGTGTCAAAAACTTAAGACATTGGGTAAAAGGAAAAAAGTAATAAAAATAGGTTAGTTAAAAGTTGTGCAATACACAAATGTTTATAATTGTTAAATTAATTTTTAATTTTGTTAAATATTAAGTAATAAGCTTTAATTTGTGACTACCTGGGATCAGGAGATCCAATAGTCAGGATGGCCGAGTTGTAGTAGGATGGTCATACATAAGCTACTATCGATACCTAGATGTTAAGTGATACACTGTAACACTCTATAACATGTATATGTAACTAACATAAGTCTGCAGCCAGTAGTTCGTATTCTGTAAGCAATAAGAGTGGTCGATCGCGGAGAAGAACAAAATAAAGAAAACGAACTTAAAGAATATAAGACGTCTACACTGCCTACCAACTTTAAGTCTTTTTTAAGCTACAGAAAACAAAAGATTCTTTACGAGCATAAATAATAAGTACTTATATTTTGTTTTTAAATATTATTTATTTTAGAGTAGGATAAAGTTTATTTTTGAATAAAATATAATAATTTAAATGCATTTTTTTTATAAATTTCTTTAACTAAATTATCTATTTATTTATGTAGCTAAGACGGGTCAATAAACTATATACAATTGCCACACTCACATTTAAGGGTGCTGTATATGCATAGATGAAGACAAACAGTCAAATTTCAGTTTAGCAATTGCTGGTCATTCATACTCTTTCCTTTTATTTAATTCTCTGACACTAGACACAAATTATGCATCCCAATTTATGCAGCGATGCACACAAATTTCGAAAAAGTATTCACACTTGTCGATGTCATTTGCCGACACAGAAAAACCAAAATATGAAAAATATCAAAATTCTAGACAGCAGGCCCAGCAAAAAGGGAATCACACGCACACATACAGTGACAAATTTTTACCGTTCTTGGTTGTCGCTGGCCTGCCGCTGGCCCGCTGCTTTTCGTTCACTTGACGGGCCGCTGTGTGAAAAAGGCAACAGAAACAAAAACGGCTGCTCATGCTATCCGCTATCGCGCTCCCTCACACTTATGGAATACTGCTTTTGTTATTCTGTATACCATTTGAAAGGTTTCTGAGGCAAACCCTGAGACGGAGCTTTTCTTAACAATTGCAACATCTTGATATTGTACGGTTTTTGGTATAAGCATATACCATGTCTGCCGTACACAAAGCCAAATGACAACTGCAGAAAGTCAAAAGATGTTACGTGAAGGAGAAGTCGGTCGACGCACCCAAGAGTTAGAAAACAAATACATATTAAAATACTAAGTGCGCCATTTAAACATCCGTTTTATGCTCTTGACTATCAACATTTAATAATTTTTTAATCTTTTGTTAATTAAATGCAATAGTTATGCAAGAATGTAGACATGTTTTTGGTATTATTATCAATTCATAAGCTTCAAGCTTAATACTTCATATGCTTTTGTTGACTATGCAACGTATGCAAAATCCAGAGTTTTTCTTCTCCCTGACATCATTTTCAACAACATTTGCCATTGTTGTTATCTTTGCTACTCATCGAGCTCCATTCTCGCCGCTCCATCCGTTCCATCTGTTTCTTTGCTTTATGACACTTTGTCCGTCTCTCTCACCCTCTTTTTACATGCATTTATTTAACTTGACTTGTCTGTCTGTCTGTATGTTTGTTTTTACTGGATTCTTGTAATCAAATTTCACCAAGTTCCCGATTAGCTAGAGCTCTGAAATTTTCACCAAATATGTGTTTCAGATGACAATACATAATTTTAAAGTTTTTGGCACGATACAATATTTAACACCATGCCAAAACCACGATTAAGTTACTATTTTGACTGGTAAAATAGACGAGCTTTGGTGGTATAGAGAGAAGACTGCCGCTTCAAAGGTCACAGATCGTGGGTTCGATCTCCGACCGAAATTTACCTTTTTTTCTGTTTTTTTTTTTTACAAACTTTATTAAACTAACGGTTACATATGTATGCAAGAAAGCGTATAAAAGCATGTCTTCAAAAGTTTTTTGATTTACTTGTTGGAAATATCTTTTAAAAATCAAACATTTTGCTTGTCCGGCAGCAAAACAAAGCAAAACAAAAAATATGTCTTTGCTTTGCAAAGTGCTAATCGGGCAGCTGCTGTCAGGCGGAAGTGGATGTGGATTTGTATGAGCTGCTCCTCAAGTTCATCATAATTGCGTATGACAACAGTCAAAACGAATCTGAGAACAATAACTTGGCCTTGTTGTGTTGTTGTTGTTCTTGTCGTTTTTGGGGTGTTCGTGGAGCGTACATTAAATAATGGCGCATTATTGACAGTTTATTAAATTGATTTAACAAAGCGTATTGTTGTTTTTGTTGCTGCAGAATGTTGCTTGTTATTGGTTGCTTGCCACATCTACCTAACGTTTTCTCTGTTGTAACATTTATTGTGTTGTCCAGCTAGTTCCTTTTATTTAATAAATACGCAGTAGTTTTATGTTTATATTTAATGATTCCTTTTATATTTAAAGTTTTATATTTCTTTCCTATGCCAATTATACAAAAGTTGAGAGAAGATCAATACAATACAGTGTGCCCGTACAAAAGTTTGGGATTTCTGTAAAGTTATTTTTGCTGTTAACATAACATCCTAGTGAGGAGTGATGTTATATCCAACACGCCCCCTCAAAAATTACATTATAGTATTTGAAACTATTTACTTCAATTCATGTGACTTGCGAAACTTGGAAAACCCAGATAAAACCCAATTAGATCATTTAAACTTAACATATATGACTTCAATATTTTCAGGCTAACTTCATTATATACTAGTTTCATAATGGTTAAAGATAATTCAAATTAAAACAAATTAAAAAGCTTCAGTTATTAAATCTATAAGATATGTCGTTTATAAAATATCTGCGAAGTATCCTCATCTTTGTTGTTTATTTCTTCAGTCTTCTTGGTGTAGTCCCATCTTGTTTCTTAATTCGATGAATTTTCCAGCAGTTAAGGGTTTTGTAAATATGTCTGCCAGCTTATTCTCTGTAGGAATATACTCAATGGATATAATATTATTCCCTATCTGCTCTCTGGCAAAATTATATATAATATCGATATGTTTTGACCTCTTGTGGCATGTAGGATTGCTAGCTATACTAATACAACCCTGGTTGTCTTCAAATATTTTTTATTTGCTTATCGAGTTTTACGCCAACACTTTCTAAGAGAGACTTCAGCCATAATGCTTCTCTCACAGCTTCAAACAAAGCCATACATTCTGCTTAAGTGGATGAGGCTGCCACTGCCTTTTTTATTCCCACAAATAGGATTTGAATGAAATATTTTGAAAATATAACCTGTTGTACTATTTCTATCATTCTCGTTTCCTACCTAATCTGAGTCAACATAACCATCAAATATATGTTCATAATCTAAATTTTTCTTACAATGTAGTTTCATATTAAAACTGCCCTTAAGATATCTCAGTATTCTTTTTAAACCTTGCCATAATTCAATATTGTTTTTATGGGTATATCTACTCAAGATGTTTACGGCAGTAGTAATATCAGAACAGTAATATTGCGACATGGAGCATCGTATATTTCGTCTGAGTTTAACATATCATAATTTAATTTACTAGGGAGTGGAGGACTCATAGGCTTACATTCTCCATGTTAATTTACTTAGAGTCTTTTCTATATAAGCAGATTGACTTAAAGATATCTGATCTTGACTTATTTATATTTTCATTCCAATAAAATACCGTATTTCACCTAAATCAGTCATTCTAAATTTGTCATAAGGTATTGTTAAATCTGTGTAGGATACCTATATCTGATGCCGCTATAACTAAATTGTCCACATATAACAGAGAGATCTTAGTTTGAGTGTGATTGACGTGTTTTACTTAAGCTCCGAACAACTTATTATTTTTGCGCCGTTTATCAGGCTTTTTATTTATTTTTGCAGTCTACTGTTCGTAAAACATAGGTTTACCTAAGCTGTGCAAAGTGCTTCTTGTTGTGCGTCGTTTAATTTGCTAATTATTATATTTTAACAATTGCGGCGTCAGTTCTGTGTGGTTGTTAGTGTCTGTTTTTGTTATTCTGCAAATCTGCCGCTTATTCGTGCACTCATTTGTTTGTGTGTTTGTTCGCTGCGTTTTAATCTTGTTTGTGTGTTATTCGCCGCGCATACACTTGTTTGTGTGTTTGTTCGTTTAAGCGTTATCTGCCTTGCTTGTCGTGCTTTAATACATTTTATACCCTTAACCCATAAAATGGGTAAGTAAGGGTACGATATAATGGTTTTGTGCAAAAGTATGTAACAGGCAGAAGGAAGCATCTCCGACCCCATAAAGTATATATATTCTTGATCAGCATCAACAGCCCAGACGATATAGCCGTGTCCGTCAGTCCGTCCGTCTGTGCGTCTGTCCGTCTGTATGAACGCGTGGATCTCAGAGACTACAAAAGCTAGAGACTTCAGATTTTGTATTTAAGTTCTCCTATACCATAAGCAGAACAAGGTTGCTTCAAATTATCGATAACTATTCTGGTTCCCGATATACACATGGAATCAATACGAAAATTATCGAATTTGGAAAATGTAAAAATGAGGATTGAAGTAATGGGTAACGATAGAACTTTTCTGAAAATTTCGTCTAAATCGGTTGAGAATCACCGGAGTTATTAAACTTAATCGATTGAAGTTAAGTCAGTATACCAAAGTCTTACATAAATTTAATTTATTTATTGCAACTGGGTTCAGGGTATCTTCTAGTCGGGCTCTCCCGTAAATTGCAAATGGCTTCAAACAAGAAGTATTTGTGTTACGATTCCTCTTAATTTGTGCGATTGCGGTCTGTGCTCTCGCAACCTATTTTCGTTAGTTTGACCCCAGTGATAAATATGTCGTGCTGCAAAAAGTCTTGTACATTTAAGCAGTCTGACGATTCTGCACGGCCTCAATTTGTTCATTGCTGGTTGTGTGAGAATTTTATGCATGCTAAATGTGCAGGTCTTACTGGGCGTGAGTGTAGGGCTGCCATCCGTCCGGGATTCCCCGGATTTGTCCTAGTTTGAAGGGTGTCCCGGGTCCGTCCGGCAGGGGTTTTTAAAAGTGTCCACACTTTTTTTTTGTCAGGCGAAACCCAATATTTCTTAAACATAAACGATATTTGAAATCAATCTCAGTTCAAAATTCATTAATAAATGTTGTGTATTACACGCGTTTTATTAGTCAATTCTCTTCTTATTATTATGTTCGTTCATGGTCACATTCTTGTTCTAACGAACTTGTAATCGATATCAGTTCAATTGATCTAAGTAACTGAATAAAACGTTAGAAGACAGAATAAAAGAAAACTTTGTACCTCTCAAGGCCCAAAGTATTTTGAACAAACAAGAGGAAAGCACAAAAACGAGTTTAAAAAAATTGTTCAGATTTTTACAGAGAAATGAAATCCTATATAGAGAAGTGGGAAAATCCAATGAAGGACTTTGACAAATTCAACTGGATGATGTTGTCAAACATTACTGAAAGCACTTCATGGTCGATGTGGAAAAAACAGTTATATTTCTCAAGGAAGTTAACATCGAAATCGATGACACGAAACTGATAGACGAATGGGCAAACTTGAAGGCTTATAGCATGAACCTGACTAACGGCGATAAACTTTTAAGCGCGAACCAGTTGTGGGTGAATTTTTTTAAAACACCTAATGCTCATTTATATTCTGAGATGCCTAAAATCGCACAATATTATTTTTGCATACCAGCTCACAATGCGAATGTAGAGAGAGTCTTTTCGCTAGTCACGCAGCAATGGACAAAAGAAAGAAACTCGCCAAACATACACACAGTTTCTTCTCTGATCAAAATCAAATATAATTTCAAGAACCTGAGTTGTTCCGACTTTTACAGATTCTTGTTGGAAAAGAAAGATATTTTAGAAAAAATTGGGAGGACTGAAAAATACCAAAATAAGTAAAAAAAATTAAATAAAAATTAAATAATTATAAAGATGTTTTTGGTTTTTGTTGTAAAAATTTTTAGAGGTGTCCGGGGAAAAAAACATATTTCGCCTTAATGTCCGGGCTTTTTCTTGTGTTTATCCGGCGTCGGCAATTTAGGTGATGGCAGCCCTACGTGAGTGTGACAAGATCACTGCTGTAGCCAAGCCCGGCTGTGGTGGTGTGCGTTGGTCATGCGGCATGACTCATGCCCTATGTGCATTGATTAGCAAATTGATTTCTCTAGAATGTATAACTCTGTGAGAAATCAGTTTTTAAGACTAAAAAAGACGGCAAGCATGCTAGTGACTGACATTGATTCGAGATGGAATTTCTCAATAATTTTAAATTTGAGTCATTGTCTACTCGCCGGTTGGAGTCTGAATTTTGAATGTTCCGTTAATGTTTGCCCCTTCACCCTCGTCGCTTTCACCCGTGCTTAGTAACGTAGAATTGTCGCCAGTTCTATCATTATCTCCAACTCCAAGCGGTTGTCCGAATATATCTCCTGCAGTATCCCCTGCTATTAGTAGTATGGTTCCCGTCTTGGATCCTGCCGAAATAAACGCGGTAAATAATGATATATCTACCCCCATACCTCAGCCACCTCCTATTTTAACAGTAGTGGCTCCTCGCAAGCAAGTTTTTGTGTCGCGACTTTCCGCTGGAACAACTTGTGATTCTGTTGCTGCCTATATTGCTAGCAAAACAAAAGTTAGCGCTTCTATTACGAAATTAAAATTTTCTTCCCCCCACGAAATATCATCTTTTAAAATTAATGTCTCTCTAGAATCGTTTTCAATCATATGTGATCCGAAATTTTGGCCACCTCATACGGTTGTTCATGAGTTTTTGCAAAAAAAAAAAAACTCTGCCTTTACCTGTCAACCTTCCAGCTGCAACCTTCTCAAATAATAACTCTGTCGTTTCAAAAATTAAATTCTGATGAAATATCTATTATTTATCAGAATGTTAGGGGTCTTGTCTCAAAATTTAAAATCTTGTTTTTGAATAGCTTTTCGTTCTATGCTGATATAATTTCTTTTACTGAAACTTGGTTAAATCCAAGTATATCTAATTATGAACTTTTTTCAAATAATTTTATCGTCTATAGAGCTGATCGACCGACTCGCCGAGGTGGTGGGGTATTAATTGCTGTTAAAGCTACTCTCCAGTCGGAACCTTTCTGTTTTTCTGCCGTTAATGATGCCGAGATTATTTCTGTTAAAATAACTCTCCCTTCACATGTTGTTTATATCACTTGCTCTTATATCCCACCTTCTTCTGACATTCAAGTTTATCTTCAACACCTAACTTGTATTAAAGAAGTATCTGCTCATATCCGTGATAATGATATTTTATCGTACTGGGTGACTTTAATTTACCAACCATCCCCTGGTCTTCATCCGACACCATAAATTATCTTGTACCGTCTGCCCAGCATGACTTCTTAGAAGAAATGCTTGATCTTCCATTGTTTCAGATCAATACAATTTCTAATCATTTGATTAGAACACTCGATCTTGTATTTATTAACAACTACTGTATTGCCAATGTATCTAGGTCATCCCCTCTGTCTGTCCCTGAGGATTCATATCATCCTACTTTAGAAGTTACATTGCGGTTAGCGATCCTGTTATGTCTTCTCCTCCAGTGTTTAACCTGCCTCGGCGTTGCTTTCGCAAAGGAAATTACTCATTATTAAATCAACGTATTCTGGCAACTGATTGGTCTTTTATATATAATTTGGTTGATATAAATATTACCCTAAAATCTTTTTATAGCACCTTAAATTCTCTATTGGACGAATTTATCCCTTACTCTGCTCCGTTGTCCGTTTCTTCTAAGCCCCCTTGGTTCACTCCAAGACTATCAACTTACAAAATAATAAATCTAAGTGCTGACTTGTCTAAATACATTATAGCCAAATCAAACTTTCTTCTGCTGAATTCACAGTGCTATGAGAATTACCTTATTTGTTGCAAACGGCAATTTAAGCTAAATCCCAAAAATTTTATAGTTTTGTCAATTTTAAGCGTAAATCGTCCACTTTACCGTCATCTTTCATGTTTGGAATGGATAAATCTAGCATCGGTAGCGAATCCGCTAATAATTTTGCCAATTTTTTCCAATCAACTTACTCTTCTGCATCCCCTATTAACATACCTTACCCTTATAGTATTGCTTCTACAAATTATATTCCTGTTCCTACCATCTCTCAGTCCACTCGCTATCAGCTTTAAATTCGTTAAAGTCTTCTTACTCTCCTGGACCTGACAATATACCTAGTTGTCTTCTTAAAGAGTGCAGTGCTTCTCTTCTTCGCCCATTGCTTAAGCTTTTTAATCTCTCCCTTGAATCTTCTGCCTTTCCATCTCTTTGGAAAGAATCTTTTATAATCCCTCTTCACAAAAAAGGTGGGAAGTCCAATATTGAAAATTATAGGGGTATTGCAAAAACTTTTGGTGTAAGACTAATCAGTTGCTTCTCAATTGTTCTAAATGTATGTTTATGACTTTCAGCCGAAATAACCCCTTCATTACCAACTACTTAATTGACAGTACCCCGTTGTAACGTATTTTTACAGTCAAGGACCTTGGTGTTCTTTTGGACTCCAAACTCTCATTCGGCCTTCATATTTCTACTATTGTTAATGAGGCCAAAGGTGTTCTTGGTTTCATTAAACGTTGGTCTAAGGAGTTTAACGATCCTTACGTTACGAAAACTCTGTACACTTCCCTTGTTCGCCCTATCCTAGAGTACTGTTCTTGCATATGGAGCTCCAGTATAAAGATAACCAGGATCGTATCGAATCTGTTTAGAAGCAGCTTTGATTTTTGCCTTACGAGGCTTAAATTGGGATAATAACCTTCGCTTGCCTTCATATTCCAGTAGGCTTCTTCTTCTTAACCTCCCGTCGTTGAACAATCGTAGGATAGTCCTTGGTGTTGCCTTCCTGCACAAGTTGATTAATGGTGATATAGATTCTTTTTTTCTGTTAGGTCATCTCCATTTTTCTATTCCCTCCAAACCTACTAGATACTTTCGTCCGTTATTTTGAAAACGTGCACAACAGATTACGCTATGCACAGTGCATTTCGTGCTTTATGCGTCCAATTTAATAATCTATACCACGTGTTCTCTAATGAGACCTCTCTCTCCTTAATCAAACCATTGCTTTCATTTAATATTCGGGAAGTTAATGACCGCTCTCAGCTATGAAACGGGGCTGAGCCTGCTGGACTGGAAAAATTCTTCTCCTTCATCGGGTCATATATATATATATATATATATATATATATATATATATATATATTTTTTTTTTTATTCTATTTTATTTGTTTTTATTATTATTATTTTTTTTTCTTTTTAACATTTATTTTTAGTTTTCACATTTAAGTCTTTCTTTTCTATTTTCTACTAACATCTTTGTTTTAAGTATAGAGTCTATAATATCATTGACATTTTTGGCTGTGGAAAGGGGCATAGCTGGCTGGACTGGCAAATAAAACACCCCCATCGGTCGGTGATGTTATTAGACATTTTTATTCTCAGCCTAGGCTTTTTACTACTACTATTATATTATAACTTATTTTTTTAAAAGTTGACTCTAGAATTGTCAACAACTTTCAATAAATAAATAAATAAATAACGTATGTACAATTGAACGTATGTACATCTATCAACAGGTGTATTCTTAAATCCACATTCTTTCAATGTTTGTTAAAATACTTTAAAGTTTAAAGTTTGAAGTTCAAACCAGCATCTAGCTGCTTGTTTTAGTCCATAAATCGCTTTATTTAAATTTCGTACATTTTCATTGTTGTTGTTGTGGCTGCTGCCGCTGGTGAGGCTAGAACTGCAGCTGCTGGTGTGGCTGAAACTGTTGCTGCTGCTGCGGCTGAAACGTCTGTTATAGCTGCTGCTGGTGTAGCTGAAATTGTTGCTGCTGTGGCTGCAGCGGATGCATATAAAGCTGATAATGCTGCAGTGTGGCCACCACAGGCAAAGCACCCCATTAATTAGTTTCGTTCATATTGCTACCACTATTAGAAATGAAGTAAAGCAACAAGCAAATGGCACATTAAAAAAAAAAATTGTAAAATTCCCTCAGATCTGAAAGAGTTACAGTTATTAATGTGAATTGATCTCATGTACAGAACAATATCACATTTTCATGCTCTTAAGCCAATCGCATTGCTCTAAGTCCTCCTTTGTTGTTGCAATTGCTTTGAATCATAGAAAACCAATTTCGTGCGTGCATACAGCGACTTACGATAAGCCGAAAGACAAAAACAGCAACAACTAATGTTTTGCATTCACAGTTATTTTATACCCTGAAATGAGTAGAAAAGGATATAATTTTGTGCAAAAGTATGTAACAAGCAGAAGGAAGCATCTCCTACCCCAAAAATCAGCTTCAGCAGCCTAGTCCACATAGCCATGTCTGTCTGTCTGTCTGCCTGTCCATCCGTCCGTCCGTCCATCCGTATGTATGAATGCGTCGATATCAAAGACAATAAGACCTACAGACTTCAAAATTGGAACATAACTTCTCCTAAGCCATAGGCAGATCAAGTTTATTTCAAACTATCGGTAACTATTCTGGTTTCCGATATACATAACAAAAAATCTCGAATTTAGAAAATGTAAAAATAGGAGTTAAAAATATGGATAACTTTATAAATTCTGTGAAAATTAATAATCCAAATCGGTTAAGAAACACAGGAGATATTTATATAAAAATGAAGTCAAGAAAAATCACTTCTGCAAGTTATTTTAATACACGGGTTTAGGGTATCTTTTATTCTATCGAATGGGAGGTACTTGAAGGAGTTGTCAAATAAAAATTCCCTTCTTAGTGCTCACTAACTACCTGCATGGTAAATTGTGCGAAAATTTCAGCCTTCTAGCTCTCTTCGTTTAATTATTTATTTATAGTCAGCTAAGAGCAGCTGACATTAAAATGAATCAAAATTTAATTTAAATTAAAAATCATCAAAATAATCATATGAAGTAAAATATAGAATAATATATAAATCTGAAAAAATAATTAAAAATTAAAGTTAAAGCTCTGGAAATTCAAAATTCCAACATTTGTTGCGAGGGATTGGGAAAAACCCAGATTAGTAATTAGTAGTTACGATTAGATAAAGCAAAAAGAATCGTTCTTTTTAGTACTGGAGTTGACACCTCCAAGGAGACAAGAGAATAAAGTTTGTTATAGTCAGATCATATAACACGAAATGGTTCATGAATTAAATAGTTGCTGTAGCAAGGCTAAGGGGTAAAAAGTTACGTGAAGATCTAACTGGGACATTAAATTTAATTCGATTCAAAAGAACTGATGAGTTAATTTCACCATTAAGTAGGTTAGTATTAAGTTATACGCCATACATAGTTCTACGGTTTAACAGGGAGGGAAGATTAATCAAAAGGAGTCTACTTGGATAAGTCAACTCCAGCAACCCAGTTAAAACTTCTAAGGGCAAATAGAAGAAATTTCTTCTGCACAGATTCAATTCTGTCCTGGTGAATCGAGTATTGTGGGGACCACACACAAGATCCATACTCCAGAATGGGACGAACCAGGGATGTATAAAGCGTTTTAGTGGTGTAGGGATCATTAAACTCTTTCGACCACCGCTTGATGAAGCCAAGGATATTAATGACCTTATTGACCATACACGAAATAAGAGCGTCAAACTTTAATTTAGCATCAAGAATAATGCCTAAATCTTTGATTTCAAACAAGCTGTCAAGTGGTGAACCATCAAGCAAATATTGAGCAGTATGAGGGGTACTTCTACAAAAAGACATGACTTTACATTTAGAACAATTTAAATTGAGTAAGTAGTACGGCGCCAGACTGAAAACGCACCAAAATCCGACTGTAGTAAATTACACAGGGAAGCGTCATTATAGGTGAAACATAGCTTTACATCATCAGCAAACATATACACAAAAGAGTTAGTAATAACTGCTGGAAGATCGTTAATAGACAAATTAAATAGCAAAGGTCCAAGGTGACTACCCTGGGGTACACCAGAGGTAACAAAAATAGGTTTAGATACCGACGATTTAAAAACTAATTTTTGTGTTCGGCCACACAAGTACTCCGAAAGCCACAATAATAGTTTTGATGGAAATCCAATAATATTTCATTTATGAAGCAACAGAGAATGACTTACAGAATAAAATGCCTTACTAAAATCGGTTTAAACAACGTCAGTTTGCATTTTTCCCTTAAACCCTTTAATAGCAAGCGAAGTGAATTCAAGAAGGTTAGTGGTAGTAGATCTACGCCTAACAAAACCGTGTTTATAAGGCGATATAATCGAACTACATCCGTGTTGCAGTTGAGAACATATAATTTTTTCAAAGACTTTTGGTATGGCAGACAACTTGGATATGCCCCTATAATTTTAAACGTTTGATTTAGAAGAATTTTTATGGAGTGGAATTATAAAGGATGCCTTCCATATATCAGGGAACACGTTTGAATCAACAGACAAGTTAAATAATTTATTTAATGGCGCACAAAGAGAATCCGCGCAGTATCTAAGAATACAACCAGGCACTCCATCAGGACCAGGCAAGTAGCCAGGTTTTATAGAGTTAAATTCACTCAGGAGCGTAGACTCAGTAACTACTGGGACATATATGCAATTTGACGTTTGAACTTGAAAAGGATAGGAATTACTACTACTATACATATTCGATGAGTATACTGATTGAAAATACTCGGCAAATCAGAACTTGCTTTTGTATCATCTAGGTATACTGAGGATGGCAACCAAGAAGTCTTACGTTTAGAGTTAACAAATTTATAAAACTGTTTAGGGTCACGTGAAAAGTTTAGTCTACAACGATTAAGATAATTATTATAGCAAGATGTGTTAACGGAAATATAACTAGATTTTGCTACTAAATACGAAGATAAATCTAAAGTAGTTCCCGATTTTTTAAATTTTTATAAGATTTTGTCTTTGCGTTTATCAATTTCGATAGTTCTCTCGTAAACCAAAGTGGTTTATTGTCACTTGAGGATTAAGTGAGGGGAACACAAATATCCAAAAGCGAATTCAAGGTCCTATAAAATATGGCTATGGCAGTTTCTATATCACTGCAAGAATAAAGGCGCGACCAATTAGCATGTTGAAGAAGATAATTTAATTTAGTAAAGTTAGTTTTACGAAAGCAACGGGTTTTAAAAGTATTTTAGATACTGAAAAAGATTAAGAATTTCGATGGATAGGGTTAAGGTTGGATGGTATATATCTTCCGGAAGCACTAGAGGGGGTATTCTACTAGCATTACTGCAATCGGAGTCCGAAACAAATATTAAGTCCAACATTCTACCACTACAGTTATGCACCCTGTTAACTTGCGATAGGCCTAACTCCAGTAGGCCATCGATAAAATCATCAGAAGTGACTGGTAACACCGCCGAAGATGTGTCATTCACAGACCATACAACATGTGGCAGATTAAATCACCAACCACTATCAGATTATCCATATCTGTCAAAAATGACGAAACAAGTTGCAGGGCACTCAGATGGGACGAGTAAATGTTAATATCAGATTGAGGAGGAATATAAGAACAAGTAACATAAAGTGAACGGCCGTTTAGTAATATTTTAACACATAAAAACTCTATGTCCGGAAGATGCTGAGAAAGAATCTGTTCAGAGGAAATACAGGAGTCAACAGCAATGAGAACACCACCCCCCCTGCGGGAAGTGCGATCGCATCTGTACAAGTTATATTTAGAAGGAAAAATGGAATAATCAGAAATATCAGGTTTTAACCAGGTTTCAGTGAGTGCAACTATTTGAGAATCAAAAGATAAGCTGTTAATATATAATTTAGTCAGTTTAGTGTTCAGGCCTCTAACATTTTGATTGGCCAAGCTAATTACTTCTGTTAGTTTTTTGCCGCCGAGGTGAAGGTAACAGGTTGGCTAGCAGGCGGTGTACTATTAATCCTTATACCATTATTGTTATTAATTCGCCTATTCGTATACTCCTTAACGACAAGCTGCGGGGGCCAAAACTTTTCAGAGCAAATTGTCGAGAAAAGTTCAGGCGGTACACCCAACTTGAAAGAAGATATACTTCTGGTATGTACAATAAGTGGGGAATCGATTGACTCTTTACATATGCTGCAACATCATCCGATGACCTATCGGATGCCAGCCTAGAAACAAAAACAAATTTATTGAGTCGTACAACGACCAGAGGCTTGTGAGCCCCAATTGTACCTATATTAGGGCTTATGCAAAGGTTCGAAAGATAAAGGGGTTAGGGTGTTGATAGGATTTCTAGCAGGGGAGTTAAATAACATTAGTGGGTTAGCATTGGAACCAATTGAAGGATTATTGTTAGGCACTAGAAAGGGTTTGGTTGGAAGAACAGGTGGGGCAATAAGTGGATTAGGACCCGAAGTCTTTTTACGCTTCGGAGATTCGGTAATCAATTTGCCATTTTTGAAATTAAGCTCAAGCTCGTTGAATGATGCTTGCAGATTATTAAAAGCTACATGCATAGCTTTAAAGCCAGCATGAATCTGCCTCATGAACTTGGTCGATTCTTTCACAGCTTAAATGCAGGGCTCGCAGTACCATTTAAGACCTGAATCTGCAATTAAGAAGTCCCTGATTTTGGGAGTGAAGCCAGCACATTTCATGTGGATCATGTTGTCACACAATCCACAAAAAATAAAATCTTGGTTGGTGGTTCCAACCACTTTGCAATTGGTGCTACAGCATGCAAACATTTTCAAATTGATTTAAGGTTTTATCTGGCAACTAATATGCTAGCACAAAACAAAGTAAGGCGACGGTAAGTATAAGTAAAACGTATCACTGCAAGAGCAATATAAAACAGAAATATCAAATGAACGCTTAAATGAGAGAGCGTAAGCGCCTAGGCAGATAGAACCGCAAGTGCGACGGATAATAGCGGATAAAAGCGGGAGATCTGTAAAGCGAGAGCAAAAAAAAATTTGACAAACTGTTTATTGTTAGTAATCACACAGTATATGCAAATATGCAAATGTAATATATGTATGTAAGTATGAACGTAAGTAAGTAAGAATGTTTTCTTTATGTTCAGGCAGAGCAGTCTCAGATAATCTGCTAATTAAAGTGAGTATAAACTCGGCAAACCCTTTTATGTAAACGTAAATATATACACATATATGCAATCACTGCTAAAACTATTTACCAGATTAAACAGAGTAAAAACACCGTTCACAAACACAAGAGAACAATAAATAATCAAGAGCACGCAAAAACACGACCGTCACCAACGAAAGACAAGTTGTTAATGACTGTGGCTTTTCCATTCTCATCAGGACAAACTTTTTATATATGTACTAGTAAGTGGCCCGCTTACTTCGTTGCGCGGATAGTTTATATAAATTTAAGCAATAGAAGATAGATACAAAATAAATAAATTAGAAAATATTTCACAAGATATCAAAGCAAAGTATTTAATATTCTCTTTTCCACGCCACCATTGAGGTAGAGAATCAGGCGCGTCATTTTTTATTGTGGTTTCCCCAGTAGGCCTTATCCTTTTATCGAATTGAATTTGCAATTATTAACAATTGTTAAGAGCTTCTTTATAAACGATATTGGTTGTTTTTCCGTCAGGTGCTAATACAAATAAACTTTTTGGTGAACTGACTCTTGAGCAGGCTACATAAAATTGGCCATAAGAGAAACAATCGTGTCTTAAGTCTAGTCCTGCTAATTTAAGAGTTTGTCCCTGTGATTTATTAATTGTTAAGGCAAAGCAAACTTTTAAAGGAAATTGCAATCTTTTAAATTGAATTGGCAATTCAGAATCAGGATAAAACCGTTTCCCCTATACTATTGCCAGTAAAGATAATTGCTTCGACAACATTCTTATGAAGGAATAAGATTTTAATATTTTAATATATATTTTACCATTTTTACCATTGCACAGTTTTGGCGGCTTCAAGTTGCGAATCAACATTACTGGTGATCCAATCTTTAAAGTTAATTTATGTTGAGGCAGGCCAGCCGGATTTAATGAATTAAGAAACTCGACGGGGTAATGAACTGCATCTTCGATTTCAGTTACAGAATCAATAGAGTTATATGTCATTTCTTCACTTTGAAATGATTTTAATAAGAACTCGTTTATTTCCAATGCATTGTCATTTCTCGCAGTCAATATAGCACGTTCTGAAAACCATTCGAGTGATTTTGGAGAGATATTTGTAATATCCGGAAATGTTTTTAGAGTTAGCTCTTCAAAACTTTTCACAACATGCCACAATGTTGATGGTAAAGCTATTTTGCCATCATGGGTTGGAAATAATCCATTTCCTGTTTGAAGAAGCAGTTCTGCAAATTCACCAGCTATGCTATCACCTTTTAAGTGTACTCGCATATTCTTCGTAAATGCAATTTTCTGTATTTTGGGCCACAAAATGGAAGATTTTAAGCACGCATTTATTTCATCTGGTCTTGTTTCTTTGGGGATCACTGTAAGACAGTGGTGGGCACACACAAATATTGTCACAGTTTTCACACGCATACAAGCACAATGTGCGTGCGCTGCAGCGAAAAAACGAAGTGTTATCAGTACAGTGCACGCTGCAAGTTATCGGTTACTCATTGTGCTTATATTTATTAATAAATAATGCCATCTTGAAAAATATTTAACATTTCGAAAAACAATGTTATTGCAGATCAAGCATTTTGCTCTGCAATCTTTATTTTCTATGAAAAAAAATTCATTCTCCCATTCGGGCATAAACATTTTGGAGCGCACTGTAAAAAATTTGTCTGTCAATAGTTCGCTTTCAACTAAAAGTACAATGTTAAGTCTAATGCATGCTTCGGCACGACAACCGACGACAAACGAACAATCGTGTTCTAAAAATAGATTTCAATGCCTATAGCGTAAGAGTTTGTCAAAACCACCAGCTAAAAGAACAGTTATGCCACCCATTAGATTCACTATCATTCACTATCTCGAATGTCTTTCAAAGATCGATCTACAGCTTCGAAAGCACCTTTATGGCCCAAAGTACAAACAATAAGCTTGCAATCTTTGAGCACAGCAGCAATATTAGATTGCTTTGAAATTGAGCAATGTGGTGTTCCTAAATGAATCAAATTAAATGGAATAGTAAGTGTAGAATGCGCTGTGCGACCACCATTAAGTAAAGTGGCTGCGATACCGGAAGAAGCAACGGCCAATGCCATTTTTTTACTTTGCCGTACCTTTGCCAGTAATAAATTTAAAAAACACGTTTTACATGTTCCACCAGGTGCATCTAAAAAATAGATTTCTCCCTTTTCTGCTTCAACGCTATGTAGTATCTTTTCGTATACTTGTTTTTGCTCAGCACTAAGGAGTAGCTCATTAGTAACAACAAAATCATCACAATTTTCATAATTTGTTTCTCTATGATATTCAATATTTGGAACAATTTCCTCGGATCTAATTGATATATTTACAAATGTATTTAACAAAGACCATTTAACATAAAGACGGGTTTTACAACTTACTTGTTTTTATACTCGATACCGAAGGTAAAGAGTATATTGGGTTTGTGCAATGTCCGTCATGGTGTCCGTCCGTCTGTCCGTCTGTCCGTCTGTATGTTCGCAACTTTTTTCCACACCCTTCAAGCTAGAGACTTGAAACTTTCCAATTCTCTTTATCTATGGGATAGTAAATTAAAGTGTCAAGATGGGGGTCTACGATAACTGGGGGGCTGGCAAATCGATAAATTCGATAACTCAAAACCGATAAATCCTCATATTTCGCACATCCTTACAGCTAGAACTACCAAATTTGGTGGGCAGATAGCTACTAGCAACCCCCAAAAAACTGCATCAAAATTTTGGAGCCACGCCCACCCATTCCGCCCCCAGCCCCCCCGCAATTTAAAGTCAAAAAAGCGTATATCTCCCACAGTTTTTGAGCTAGAGCCGCAAAATTTGGTGCCAAGATAGGTGATGATGACCCCCCAAAAACTGCATCAAAAGTTTGGATGCCACGCCCACCGATACTGCTCTAGCCGCCCCCATCCACCCCAACGCTTCGTCAAAAACGGGAATGCGTGTATCTATCAGAGTTGTGGAGCTAGAGCCTCCAAATTTGGTAGAAAGCTAGCTGGTAACGACCCCCAAAAAACTGCATCAAAGTTTTGGAGCCACGCGCACCCCTTCCACCCCCCTTTCCCCACCTTTTACAAACTTTGAGCTAGAGTCACCAAATTTTGTATGAAGATAGCAATTGACATTCCACATAGATCTGCATCCAAATTTTGGATGCCACGCCCACCCATTCCAACCCCAGCCCCCCTGCATTTTGAAATCAGAAATGGCTATATCTCCCACAGTTTTTTAGCAAGAGCCACCAAATTTGGTGCCAAGATAGGTGATGATGACCCCCCAAAAACTGCATCAAAAGTTTGGATGCCACGCCCACCAATACCACCCTAGCCGCCCCCATCCACCCCAACGCTTCGTCAAAAACGGGAATGCGTGTATCTTCCAGAGTTGTGGAGCTAGAGCCACCAAATTTGGCAGGAAGATAGCTTGCAACGACCCCCGAAAAACTGCATCAAAGTTTTGGAGCCACGCGCACCCCTTCCACCCCCTTTCCCCACCTTTTACAAACTTTGAGCTAGAGTCACCAAATTTTGTATGAAGATAGCAATTGACATTCCACATAGATCTGCATCAAAATTTTGGATGCCACGCCCACCCATACCGCCCCAGCCCCCCTTTCCCCACTTTATACAAACTTCGAGCTAGAGTCACCAAATTCGTATGAAGATAGCAATTGACATCCCACATGGATCGGCAGCAAAAATTTGAATGCCACGCCCACCCATACCGCCCCAAGCCCCATAGCCCCCTTTCACCACCTTTTACATGCTTCGAGCTAGAGTCACCAAATTTGGTATGAAGGTAGCATTTGACATTCCACAAGGATCTGCAGCAAAAATTTGGATGCCACGCCCAACCATACCGCCCCCAGCCCCATAGCCCCCCTCTCCCCACCTTATACAAACTTTGAGCTAGAGTCACCAAATTTGGTATGAAGGTAGCATTTGACATTCCACAAGGATCTGCAGCAAAAATTTGAATGCCACGCCCAACCATACCGCCCCCAGCCCCCCTTTCCCCACTTTTACAAACTTTGAGCTAGAGTCACCAAATTTGTTATGAAGATAGCAATTGACATTCCACAAGGATCTGCAGCAAAAATTTGGATGCCACGCCCAACCATACCGCCCCCAGCCTCCCTTTCCCCACTTTATACAAACTTTGAGCTAGAGTCACCAAATTTGGTATGAAGGTAGCATTTGACATTCCACAAGGATCTGCAGCAAAAATTTGAATGCCACGCCCAACCATACCGCCCCCAGCCCCTCTTTCCCCACTTTTACAAACTTTGACTAGAGTCACCAAATTGGTTATGAAGATAGCAATTGACATTCCACAAAGATCTGCATCAAAAATTTGGATGCAATTCCACCCATACCGCCCCCAGCCCCCCTTTCCCCACTTTATACAAACTTCGAGCTAGAGTCACCAAATTTGGTATGAAGAAAGCAATTAACATCCCACATGGATGGGCATCAAAATTTTTAATACTGGTATCGAGTATACCGCAGTCGGTTGCGTCCGACTGCAACGTTTCCACTTGTTATTATTGCTTTTTTGTTTACAATATACTGCTAAAATTCGTCTATGGCATTTAACATATGTTAAATGGTCTTTGGTATTTAATAGACTTTACAGATTAACAATACTCAACATTTAAGGAGGGTTAAGGCTGATGTCAGAGTGCGCGCAAGAAGCGAAGCGAGAAGCGAAGAGCAAAGCGAGAAGATGTTAGAAAGAGAGCTTTGCGAGAAGCGAGCTGCTTTGCTCTCTTTTAGTTGTTAATGTGAACGTATTGGATTCGGACGAGGAGTTTTTTGCTTCAAATGCAACAATAAACTTTGTGTTAAACAAAAAAACAGGCGTCCACCCAATTAATTGCAATAGAAATGAAAAAGGAGAATTCAATAATTTGTGTAATGATTTACAGAACCACCCAGAAAAGTTTTTTAACTATGCGCGGATGTCTGTTTCGACTTTTGATCACAAATTAAATAAAATTAGCAGTCAGTTAGAGAAGCGTTGGTCAAATTTTGTTGCACATCCCATTCTGCCTTGTCAAAAACTGATAATAACATTGAGGTTAGTTTTTAATATGTTTCAATTATATTTATTGTGTATTATTTATTTAAAGTATATAATAATGTTGTGATTCAGTAATATCGTTATTGGAACATTTGTTAAAAGAAAAATTTAAAATGGTTTTCTTTATTTCCATTCTACATACTAAGTTTTTCATTGGATCCATTTTCCGCATATATGGTAGTAAGCTATCAAAAAATGCCGCATCGTCGTCTTTCTCTTTCTCCTTACTGCTATTTTCTTTTCAAGCAACATAAGTTTTTGTTGCTCAATAGCAACTAATTCCTCTGATGCATTCAACCTCTTTGGCTTTTTCTTCGGTTGATGAATTGGTTCATCTTCAGTTAGCTCGCGAATTTCTTCAGAGATGGTTTCATCTAGAGAGAATTCTGAAGAAAATTCTGGAGAAGATGGCTCCAAGCAAAATTGTGATGAAGTATTGAGTGCTTCAAAATTACCAACCAATTTACGGGGTTTCATTTGGTCTTTAAAAAAAAAACACTTTTAAAATGAGGCCAAGAAGTATAATGGCTGTAAGCCTCCTCTGAAACTCCAGAGTTGGAACAGGAATTTTGGAACAGGAATTTTTTTCCACTCGTAGCGAAATTGGTCACGGATGTTCTTCCATTTTTTTTAACAGTCTTCTATATTAAAAATTTAATCAATTATTACACTGAAGTCGAAAATTATCCGTGATTACAGATTTTTAGCTACTGGAGCATCTTTCTCATCATTGGCATATTGTGAGGTAGGCTGTCCACCGGCCTCCCCCACATTTATATTATTATAATTATTAATATGTTTAAAGCCTTAGACTAAGAACACATTTAATTCATAATGAACCATAGTCAAGGAGACTCTATTATTACACATAAACATAAAGTACAATTATAAACTAGCACGTAACATAATCAACGATCAGAAGATAAGCAAGAGAGGAAAGGCGAGCTAGCATAAGAGAACAAGGGAAGGCTAGCGTAAGAGAGCAGAAGGGCCGAACAGCAGCATTCTCACGACCCACAACCTCAAATGTCGCAATCCACAGGCGACGAAGGCAGCGATGAAGGCAAGCTCAGGCCGAGTGCGAGACCGGCGAAGGAATTGCCCAGTAGAGCAACAAGAGTGCGGACGTGTTTAAGTTAAGACGATAAGGAAAGGAATCATTAGCACAAAAATAGTAAAGAAGCGTACAGTAGTCATCAAACAGTAATTTATAAGGCGTAGAGCGCGGAATAAGTAAGTACAAAACAGAGTCGAATAAAGTAAATTGAAATAACCCAAACCCTCATCACGTGTTATATATTGCGACGCGAGACAAAACGAGTGCCACGTTACGCCCTATATATATATACGCACAAATATATGTACACGCGCGCGGGTGTCTGACCACGCGACGACCAAATTTCGTGGAGATTAGATATTTGAGAAGTCGGCGGAGGGCATAAGACAGCGGAGGGCATAAGACGGAGTCTCCTCTCGCTATTCGCCGACAACTCAATAGATACGGCATCGCGCCAACAGCGGTATTAACCCCTTCTCGCGTTCCTACTTATCGGCGAGCTAATCCCCGATTCGTACGGAGAAAACTGCAGTGGAGTCAGCGGAGACCGCACTAATGTGCATCATCCCCAAAATCCCTGCTTTTCAGCTACGAAACTCCGGGGTACATCGGTAACGCAAAATTGCCTCTAAATAGCTAACGCGTCTCAGTAAATAAATAAATAATTTCTTGTACGCGAGCCTTTGCCAGACTGAGATCTGTATCTTGGCTAATAAAACTACCTTTCAAGTGGCGCCCGAGCAGGGACCCATTAGCTAGAGAGGGTAATATGATTCAGGAATAAAGCCCCGAAAATATTGCCGAAAGTTCAAAGTTTCGCGAAAACTTATATCCCCAGTCATACCCTGTTAGGACCGCGCGCATGTTAAACGGCGAAAAGGTAACGGGGCCAGAGAAAAAAAAACGTATGCCAGATGGTCATTTGTCGCTCACGAAAATACGCAAGTGTCGCGACGTTTTGGTTTCTGTAACGGAATCGAGCTAAGCTGAGCGCACAATTCGAGTTGTCGCGGCGCAACGAAAGTGACGGTGGAAGAAAATACGTCGATTAAGAAAACGGGATCTGGCCAGGCGAGCGCACAATTCGAGTTGTCGCGGCGCAACGAAAGTGTGGGTAGAAAATGACGAGCTGATAAAAAGAACGGGATTTGCGCACGTGCAAGGCGGGTCGTCGGTATATGCGCCAAATAGTGAAAAGTACAGCACGCGCCGCAGAACTAAAACGAAATTGATTATGGGCGTGGTGATCGGCAGTGCACAGTGGGACAAGTATGAATGAAAAGTGGAGAGCGAACAGTGGGACGAGCACGATTAAGAAACAATAATTAAGCACAGTGACAAAAATAAAATAATTATTTGACAATCGATAAAATTTTACTGAAACAAAAGTAAATAAATAAAATAGTAAGCTCTTCGTTAAATAAAAATTTAATAATAAAAAAAAAAAATAAATAAATGAAATAATAAATAAATAAATAAAGATAAAAGAAAATAAATAAACAGGTAAATAAAAATAGGAAAATTAATTAAGAGAAAGATTTTCAATATAAGTGCTAATAAAAGTCTAAAAACGTTAATGGGAAAAATTTTAAAATAAAATTTGAGGTTGAAGAAAAGTAGAATCGAATTTAATAAAAAAAGAGGTTGTTTCTAATAAAAAAACAAAAAAGGGAAAAGGGGAGGATAAAAGAGATAATATATACACAGATTAATGTATATATAAAACATATATCATATATATATTATATTTATATATTTATAAAATAACGCCAAACACCCGAAGAATTACAAGCAGCAACAATGGATGACATTGACGATAGTGGAACACAGGAGAGCGGCAACCCAGGGGTGGGCACCCGCTGGGTGTACTATTGCCGAAAAGAGGAATTGTTGGACATCGCACAAGAATTTGGCCTGGACAGATTCGGAAAGGTAGAAGAGTTAAGGAAGCATAGTCCGTTAATATGGAATTTGCTGAGGGATTGGGAGCGTAAATCCGCCAGAAGGCCGGAATCGCCCACCCCGCCCAGCGTTCAGGCTGAAGGGGCGCAGTCACCACATAAATCGGAATCCGATTATCTGACTTTATCGGGGCAATCCAGAGGATTTCTCCCGCCACCCAGCCTAAGGGAATATAGGCCGGCACCCGACGAGAAGTTTACTAAAGAACCATCCCCTGGCGTACGAATAGTGCCGCCTGTCGACTCACTTATGAATGGTACCCAGGCGGTGCAAGCGAGCTGTAGTCCCAGGATCAGCACCGATGACGCGTTCGTCAGCCAAACTAGACATTGCATGTTAGTTCCTGAGCAGATCAGGAAATGGGGTATAAAATTCGATGGGTATGCTGATCCGCTCGTGCTTATAGAATTATTGGAGGAGTATGCGAGGACGTACGAGATAGAGTTAGATCGTATCCCCAGAGCCATGAGTTTAGCATTCACCGGCATGGCGGCGGACTGGTTTTCGACGAGCGACCGGAGGGACGCGTCGTGGGGAGTGTTTAGGATAAACTTTTTGGATTTCTTCCTGCCTCCCCAGTATTTTAACAAACTGGAAAACAAGATAAGGGCCCGTCGGCAACGGGTAAGGGAAGGGTATAAAGAGTATCTGGTTAGCCTGAAAAGATTAATGCGGCATGCCGATTATAGTCCCGAACAAGAGCTGAATAGGGTGTACGAAAACCTCACACGGGAGTACCGCTTGTATATTCGGAGGAGAGATTTTACAAGTCTAGCCCAATTGTCAAAGATAGCCGCGGAGTTTGAGAATGTACCGGGTGAGGGTCACGGGGAAGCGGCGCATAGCCAGGCGACAGGCTTTAGACATTTGGGCGGACTAGGAGGCGTAAACGATCCCACAAGGCAAGCGAATCCTTTTCGGAGCCCACCAGCACAAGTACCGTTGGTGAGGAGCGAGCCGGGTAGCCATCCAGTCGCTAAGCGTGAAAAGATTTCGAACTGTTGTGGACGGAAAGCGGGAAACGGACAGCCGCGTCATCCGGAATGGGATCGGATGGGCGCCGGCAGAAAACAGTCCCAGAATTAATATACCCACTCAGCGTCGAAAAGAATCGCATAGTCGCCACGGTGAAGATCGGAGACTGGACGGCAAGGGCGACAGTCGATACCGGAGCTACTAGGAGCTTCGTGAGTGAGGAGTTCCTCAGCGAGATTGAAGCACAAGGGGAAGTGTTGGCAGCAACTGCGAACACGCATCTAGCGGACGGGTCAAAGCTGGCCATAAATAAGCTGTTATGGATAAAGGTGGGGCTAGTTAGCAAATAAATACTGATGGACATGCTCTTAATGCCATCCATGTTAGACACTTTGAACAGAACCGAAGTGAAGCCTGAGGGGGAAAGAACACGCGGTACGAGAGGCGGAAAGCGAGGGAATGTCCTGGGGACATATCGCAAGGAAAACGCCACGCAAGCCAAGCGAGAGGGTGACTGAGACGCAGTTACAGCTGTCAAGAAGCCATCGCTGGGCCAATTGGGAAACAGGAGTAGAGGCACCTCAGGATGGAGACCCCAAATCCCAGGCAGGATCAAGGTCAGAAGGCACCACCGTGGAAGTAGCGGAGTGGCCAGCGGATTTAGAGCCAGCCACACAGGAGTTTTTAAAAGCAGAGTTACAGCTTTTCGAAGGGCTAAAAGGAGTGTCCCACGTGGCGGAGCATCGGATTATCTTGAAGGATAACAAACCTATCAAGCAGAGGTATTATCCCAAGAATCCCGCCATGCAGCGTGTGATCGACCAGCAAGTGGATGAATTGATAGAAGCAGGAGCCATAGAGCCATCAAGGAGCCCGCACAGCGCCCCGATCGTACTCGTCCGGAAGAAGACGAAAGACTGGAGGATGTGCGTACCCTGTGTCAAGAATAAATCACATCCTGGAAAAGTTGAGACACGCCCGTTACTTTTCAACATTGGATTTGAAACACGGTTATTGGCAGATCCCCATGGCGGCGGACAGTCGAGAATGCACGGCATTTACGGTGCCCGGTCGAGGGCTATTCCAATGGCGAGTCATGCCATTTGGACTGCACTCGGCCGGTGCAACTTTCCAGAGGGCATTGGATACGGTAATCGGCCCAGAGATGGAGCCTCACGCGTTCGCCTACCTGGACGATATCATAGTGATTAGCGCAACGAAGAAACAGCATTTAGAGAACTTAAAGGAAGTCTTTCGCCGGCTGAGGGCAGCAAATCTGAAGCTAAACAGGAAAAAGTGCTCGTTCTTCCGCAGGAAGTTGGTCTACCTAAGGCACTTGGTAAGCGCCGAAGGGATTTAGACGGATCCATCGAAGGTCGAAGCAATAAGCAATCTGAAGGCCCCGACGAACGTAAAGGAGCTCAGACGTTGCCTAGGGATGGCGTCCTGCTACAGGCGCTTCGTACCCAACTTCACGACGGTAGTACAGCCGATGACACTCCTGCTGAAGAAGGCAAAGAAATGGTCGTGGAATGCGGAACAACAAACGGCGTTAGACAGCTTAAAACACTGTCTGACGACCGCTCCCGTTCTCGCGTGTCCTGATTTTTCCGACTACGGCCTAGGAGCAGTGTTGACGCAGACCATCGACCAACAAGAGCGAGTCATCGCCTACGCAAGTCGGAAGCTATCCAAGGCCGAGGAAAACTATTCGGCAACCGAAAAGGAATGCCTGGCAATAGTTTGGTCGATTCGGAAGCTGAAATGCTATCTAGAGGGATATCGTTTCGATGTAGTGATGGACCATATGGCATTAAAGTGGTTGGATTCAATAGAGAGCCCGTCGGGAAGAATCGCGCGCTGGGCGTTAGAGCTTCAGCAGTACCAATTCGATGTACGGTACAGGAAAGGAAAGCTCATCGTGGTAGCGGATGCATTGTCGCGAGATCCGTTAGAAAAATTCCAGCAAGTCGTATTCCAACAATCCCCAGGGAAGTGGATTCAATGAATAAGGGACAAAATCGCTAAGGAGCCAGCTAAGTATGCAGATTACGTCGAGGAGAATGAACAGCTGTACCGACACCTGGGCCACCGCGCGGACGATGAGGACTACATCCCATGGAAGTTGTGCGTCCACGAAGAACATAGGAAAAGAGTGTTAAACGAATGCCACGATGCACCGACGGCAGGACACCAAGGGATCCGCAACACGATAAAGAGGCTATCGCAGCGTTACTACTGGCCGGGTATGTTTCGGGACGCGGCCAAATACGTCAAATGCTGCGAGACATGTCAGAAATTCAAGACGGAACAGAGGAAGCCAGCCGGATACATGCTGACCCGCCAGGTGGCAGAACCAATGGCCATTCTGTGCGCGGATTTTGTGGGCCCCCTACCGCGATCAAAACAAGGCAACACGATGCTGTTGGTGTTCCACGACGCGTTAACGAAATGGGTAGAATTGGTTCCCCTGAGACGGGCGACAGCGGCCACCTTGCAAAAGGCCTTCCGCGAGCGCATTTTATGCCGGTTCGGGGTACCCAAAAGGTTTGTCTGCAACAACGAAGTGCAGTTCGCGAGTCGGAGCTTCAAAGAATTTTTGAACTCGCTGGGCGTGGAGATTGAATACACTGCCCCATACTGCCCACAGGAAAGCCCAACTGAGAGGACCAACAGGACAGTGAAGACGATGATTGCTCAATACATTTCTGGAAATCAAAGTTCGTGGGACCAGTTGATTCCCGAAATATCACTAGCCGTCAACTCAAGCATTGCGGATTCGACTGGATTCTCCCCAGCATTCTTGATGCAAGAAAGAGAACCTCGTCTGCCAGCTACACTGTATAAGGAGAAGCACAACGCAAACGCCAGAAGAAAAGGCGAACAGGTTAAAAGAGGTGTTCGACATAGCGCGGTATAACCAGCAAGGAGCTTCGAAAGACCAGGGCAGGAATTATAACCTGAGAAGGAGAAAATGGCGCCCCAGTCTCAACGAATTGGTGCTACTAAGAACACACCAGTTATCTAAAGCTAGTGATGGGTTTGCTGCGAAGTTAGCTGCGAAGTACGACGGGCCCTTTCGCGTAGAAAAGTTCGTGTCACCAAACGTAGTACGTCTGATAAAACTTGGAGAACGCAAGAGACGGACTGCCAGCATTTCACAACTGAAGCCTTTTCACCAAGAAAACGACGATAATGAAGCAAGCCAACAACACGAGGACGAACGAGACGAAAGCCACTCGTCAACGTAAACGCATCTAAAATTGCCGAGTCGGTTTTTTTTAATCGTAAATTTTTTTTTACCCGATAAAAAAAATATAAAAAAATACAGTCACTAACAACTAATCTTGCCAAATGTATCAAATTTTTTAACAATTTCATCAACATTTCAGATAAAGATGGACGGTATCATATCGATCAGCAGCGGCGACGAGTCAGACACGACGGTCGAACGTGTCGACGAAAAGGGTGCCCACGGCCGAAAGTCACGTGCGGAGAGCGGAGAGGAGTCGGACACGACGGCCGAGGGAGCTAACGAAGCGGGTGCCTACGGACAGCGGTCACGTACGGATAGCGAGGAAAGAGACGAGGATGAGTCAACCCATGGACAGCGCGTCCATGTGGAAGACATCACCGACGAGGATTCGGAAGAGGGTTAAGCAGCCGAAGACGACAACCCAAGCCCACACCAGCGCCCACGAGACCCACGTCGGGGCCACCCAAGATACGCACAGCACGAGAGGGAAAACTCGCCTCCCACATATTTGCACACGTCGTACACTCACGAAGAGGCATTGGCATACAGACTGGAAGACTCAAAATGACAAAAACAACGACAATAATCATCACGGCACCAGACGCTTAGGCACCGTCACCATATGTGGAAGAGCCACCCTCACCTGTCAAACTACAGGCTATCGAGGAAGATAGAAGCAGGAGCCATAGAGCCATCAAGGAGCCCGCACAGCGCCCCGATCGTACTCGTCCGGAAGAAGACGAAAGACTGGAGGATGTGCGTACCCTGTGTCAAGAATAAATCACATCCTGGAAAAGTTGAGACACGCCCGTTACTTTTCAACATTGGATTTGAAACACGGTTATTGGCAGATCCCCATGGCGGCGGACAGTCGAGAATGCACGGCATTTACGGTGCCCGGTCGAGGGCTATTCCAATGGCGAGTCATGCCATTTGGACTGCACTCGGCCGGTGCAACTTTCCAGAGGGCATTGGATACGGTAATCGGCCCAGAGATGGAGCCTCACGCGTTCGCCTACCTGGACGATATCATAGTGATTAGCGCAACGAAGAAACAGCATTTAGAGAACTTAAAGGAAGTCTTTCGCCGGCTGAGGGCAGCAAATCTGAAGCTAAACAGGAAAAAGTGCTCGTTCTTCCGCAGGAAGTTGGTCTACCTAAGGCACTTGGTAAGCGCCGAAGGGATTTAGACGGATCCATCGAAGGTCGAAGCAATAAGCAATCTGAAGGCCCCGACGAACGTAAAGGAGCTCAGACGTTGCCTAGGGATGGCGTCCTGCTACAGGCGCTTCGTACCCAACTTCACGACGGTAGTACAGCCGATGACACTCCTGCTGAAGAAGGCAAAGAAATGGTCGTGGAATGCGGAACAACAAACGGCGTTAGACAGCTTAAAACACTGTCTGACGACCGCTCCCGTTCTCGCGTGTCCTGATTTTTCCGACTACGGCCTAGGAGCAGTGTTGACGCAGACCATCGACCAACAAGAGCGAGTCATCGCCTACGCAAGTCGGAAGCTATCCAAGGCCGAGGAAAACTATTCGGCAACCGAAAAGGAATGCCTGGCAATAGTTTGGTCGATTCGGAAGCTGAAATGCTATCTAGAGGGAAATCGTTTCGATGTAGTGACGGACCATATGGCATTAAAGTGGTTGGATTCAATAGAGAGCCCGTCGGGAAGAATCGCGCGCTGGGCGTTAGAGCTTCAGCAGTACCAATTCGATGTACGGTACAGGAAAGGAAAGCTCATCGTGGTACCGGATGCATTGTCGCGAGATCCGTTAGAAAAATTCCAGCAAGTCGTATTCCAACAATCCCCAGGGAAGTGGATTCAATGAATAAGGGACAAAATCGCTAAGGAGCCAGCTAAGTATGCAGATTACGTCGAGGAGAATGAACAGCTGTACCGACACCTGGGCCACCGCGCGGACGATGAGGACTACATCCCATGGAAGTTGTGCGTCGACGAAGAACATAGGAAAAGAGTGTTAAACGAATGCCACGATGCACCGACGGCAGGACACCAAGGGATCCGCAACACGATAAAGAGGCTATCGCAGCGTTACTACTGGCCGGGTATGTTTCGGGACGCGGCCAAATACGTCAAATGCTGCGAGACATGTCAGAAATTCAAGACGGAACAGAGGAAGCCAGCCGGATACATGCTGACCCGCCAGGTGGCAGAACCAATGGCCATTCTGTGCGCGGATTTTGTGGGCCCCCTACCGCGATCAAAACAAGGCAACGCGATGCTGTTGGTGTTCCACGACGCGTTTACGAAATGGGTAGAATTGGTTCCCCTGAGACGGGCGACAGCGGCCACCTTGCAAAAGGCCTTCCGCGAGCGCATTTTATGCCGGTTCGGGGTACCCAAAAGGTTTGTCTGCAACAACGAAGTGCAGTTCGCGAGTCGGAGCTTCAAAGAATTTTTGAACTCGCTGGGCGTGGAGATTGAATACACTGCCCCATACTGCCCACAGGAAAACCCAACTGAGAGGACCAACAGGACAGTGAAGACGATGATTGCTCAATACATTTCTGGAAATCAAAGTTCGTGGGACCAGTTGATTCCCGAAATATCACTAGCCGTCAACTCAAGCATTGCGGATTCGACTGGATTCTCCCCAGCATTCTTGATGCAAGAAAGAGAACCTCGTCTGCCAGCTACACTGTATAAGGAGAAGCACAACGCAAACGCCAGAAGAAAAGGCGAACAGGTTAAAAGAGGTGTTCGACATAGCGCGGTATAACCAGCAAGGAGCTTCGAAAGACCAGGGCAGGAATTATAACCTGAGAAGGAGAAAATGGCGCCCCAGTCTCAACGAATTGGTGCTACTAAGAACACACCAGTTATCTAAAGCTAGTGATGGGTTTGCTGCGGGCCCTTTCGCGTAGAAAAGTTCGTGTCACCAAACGTAGTACGTCTGATAAAACTTGGAGAACGCAAGAGACGGACTGCCAGCATTTCACAACTGAAGCCTTTTCACCAAGAAAACGACGATAATGAAGCAAGCCAACAACACGAGGACGAACGAGACGAAAGCCACTCGTCAACGTAAACGCATCTAAAATTGCCGAGTCGGTTTTTTTTAATCGTAAATTTTTTTTACCCGATAAAAAAAATATAAAAAATACAGTCACTAACAACTAATCTTGCCAAATGTATCAAATTTTTTAACAATTTCATCAACATTTCAGATAAAGATGGACGGTATCATATCGATCAGCAGCGGCGACGAGTCAGACACGACGGTCGAACGTGTCGACGAAAAGGGTGCCCACGGCCGAAAGTCACGTGCGGAGAGCGGAGAGGAGTCGGACACGACGGCCGAGGGAGCTAACGAAGCGGGTGCCTACGGACAGCGGTCACGTACGGATAGCGAGGAAAGAGGCGAGGATGAGTCAACCCATGGACAGCACGTCCATGTGGAAGACATCACCGACGAGGATTCGGAAGAGGGTTAAGCAGCCGAAGACGACAACCCAAGCCCACACCAGCGCCCACGAGACCCACGTCGGGGCCACCCAAGATACGCACAGCACGAGAGGGAAAACTCGCCTCCCACATATTTGCATACGTCGTACACTCACGAAGAGGCATTGGCATACAGACTGGAAGGCGCAATCGTCCTCAAAATGACAAAAACAACGACAATAATCATCACGGCACCAGACGCTTAGGCACCGTCACCATATGTGGAAGAGCCACCCTCACCTGTCAAACTACAGGCTATCGAGGAAGGAAGCTTACAAGACGACCAAGTAGCACATCAAAGAGCACCAACCCCGGATACAAGCGACGACAAGAACGGGAGCGAAACCCGAAACGCCAAACTCACTAGAAACTAGAGGGAAGAAGAGTTCCAAGGAATATTCGGAGTGGAAGAAGGACTGGAAGACCAGCTAGATACAGGCAACATACCGTCCTACAGCTGGAAACCAAACCACCAAAGGATGTGCCCCGTCATCCGCTGGGACATCCCAGATTCATGGATGTTGCTGCCAAACGAGAATATATTAACAGCAACCGCCATTCCAGCTATCAAGCGCGCGCTGGAAACAAATAAGTGGAACAACCGACGCAGATGGTTCGAGGCGACAACGTACGACAACTGTTTCGAAGTTACCCAACACCAATCAGGCGGTGTAACGATCACGAAACATGAAAGGCCGCAGTTCGATGAAAACGTCCAGTCGATCAGGGCAGAACGGGCAATTAGAACCACACAACGAACCCAGGCACAAACTCCATGCTCGTGGGCGAAGTGCTGTCACCAGTAGCGATACGGAAGATAGAAAAATGGCTGGGTAAGAAGCCTAAGACGGAAAGACGAGAGAGGGCAATGGTGGTAGCGGGGGCAACCGTCTACAATGTGACCAGACACCCCGAAGGCAGGGTCACAGTCTCGAAGAAAGGGGGGTGTGAGGTAGGCTGTCCACCGGCCTCCCCCACATTTATATTATTATAATTATTAA
Organism: Scaptomyza flava; assembly: GCA_030179655.1. NCBI lineage: Eukaryota > Metazoa > Arthropoda > Insecta > Diptera > Drosophilidae > Scaptomyza > Scaptomyza flava. The sequence goes on along the minus strand of JARNME010000371.1, from coordinate 483,199 downwards.
TATGTTTAAAGCCTTAGACTAAGAACACATTTAATTCATAATGAACCATAGTCTAGGAGACTCTATTATTTACACATAAACATAAAGTACAATTATAACTAGCACGTAACATAATCAACGATCAGAAGATAAGCAAGAGAGGAAAGGCGAGCTAGCATAAGAGAACAAGGAAGGCTAGCGTAAGAGAGCAGAAGGGCCGAACAGCAGCATTCTCACGACCCACAACCTCAAATGTCGCAATCCACAGGCGACGAAGGCAGCGATGAAAGCAAGCTCAGGCCGAGTGCGAGACCGGCGAAGGAATTGCCCAGTAGAGCAACAAGAGTGCGGACGTGTTTAAGTTAAGACGATAAGGAAAGGAATCATTAGCACAAAAATAGTAAAGAAGCGTACAGTAGTCATCAAACAGTAATTTATAAGGCGTAGAGCGCGGAATAAGTAAGTACAAAACAGAGTCGAATAAAGTAAATTGAAATAACCCAAACCCTCATCACGTGTTATATATTGCGACGCGAGACAAAACGAGTGCCACGTTACGCCCTATATATATATACGCACAAATATATGTACACGCGCGCGGGTGTCTGACCACGCGACGACCAAATTTCGTGGAGATTAGATATTTGAGAAGTCGGCGGAGGGCATAAGACAGCGGAGGGCATAAGACGGAGTCTCCTCTCGCTATTCCCCGACGACTCAATAGATACGGCATCGCGCCAACAGCGGTATTAACCCCTTCTCGCGTTCCTACTTATCGGCGAGCTAATCCCCGATTCGTACGGAGAAAACTGCAGTGGAGTCAGCGGAGACCGCACGAATGTGCATCATCCCCGAAATCCCTGCTTTTCCGCTACGAAACTCCGGGGTATATCGGTAACGCAAAATTGCCTCTAAATAGCTAACGCGTCTCAGTAAATAAATAAATAATTTCTTGTACGCGAACCTTGGCCAGACTGAGATCTGTATCTTGGCTAATAAAACTACCTTACAATATTCATTTAAAATTGGAAGGACTACTGTACTTTGGGAGGAGCTACAACCGCTTCGTATGCCTCAGCCCACGAAGCAAATAATGCGCCAGACAGCAGACAAATTTTGGAAGCTGTGGAACTGCCCCAATTGCGGTGGAGCAATTGATGGAAAACACATTCGTATTAAGTGTCCAGCGCAGTCCGGGTCTATGTTTTATAATTATAAAAAGTACTTTACGATAGTACTGCAAGGGTTCGCAGATGCGAATTGCAAATTTATTGCCATAGAAGTTGGAGGCTACGGCAAACAAAGTGATGGTGGCACATTTAATGCATCAGAGCTCTTTATGCAGCTAAGGGCTCGACAATTCTTTCCGCCAGATTCTTGCTTGCCTGGAACAAACACTACGATGCCATATGTTTTTGTGGGTGAGGCTTATGTGGATGAGGCTTATCCACGTCTCGAAAATCTTTTAAGGCCATTCTTAAGAACAGATATAAATGCAAGCAACGAATACTCTAACGGTAGACTTTCCAGTGCTCGAAAATGCATTGAATGTGCTTTTGGTATCATGACATCCAAATGGCGGCTGCTCTGGAACCCTATTGAGACAGATCCCAATTTTGTTGATGTTATTGTAAAGAGTATATGCATTTTGCACAATACAATCATAAACCTTGAAGGGCCTTATGATATTAATATTGAATCACAACATTCTCATATTGGCAACGGAACTCATAGCTGTGCCGAAACTTTCAATCATGTTAATTTAAAATAGGCCAAATAATTAGAAACGCGTTTCGCTATTTTGTTTGCACACACAGACCTACCAAATAAAACAATGTTAATACAAATAATTTGCAGCTATTAATAAATTGTTACTTACTCTATGTTTCTAATTTGTTTTCAATTTCTGTCCAATTTTTTCCACCAAAATTATATTATGATAGTTGGTGCTCCTTTGGTCCCATAGTGCTGGGCGTAAAAGGACTTAAATTTTCCACGTTTATCGCCATTTCGTGCCGGCGTTTTCTCACAATTAAAACACAAAAGACAACCAAATTACCGTATGAGCTTTCAAAACCGCGTGCTTTCAAAATAAACGGTACATAAAGCACAGAATGCAAAAAAAAAAAAAAAACTCAAGTTCTGAGCGAGTTCAAGCGATAAAGCAGGTTTTAAACTGCTTTCTTGTTTTGCTCTCGCTTTGTCGCTTGAGCTCGCAACTCGCTTCGCTCTCACTCTGACAGGTTTCAAGCGATTGCCTGTAAAACAGCTTGCAGAGCTTTATCGCGCGTTGTCGCCCAATATTATCGCATCGCTTCTCGCGCGCACTCTGACATCAGCCTTACAATGTCAGCATGAGATTGGAAAATGTTTTGCTTGTGTCTGCCACACATATTTTTCACATAAGTTCGTCTCACTCACCCTCAATCTGTAACCGCTTTCGCTTGCATCTCAGCTTGGAGTTTTGTTTTAAAAGCTGTCAATAGATGGCGTATTTTCGAAATGAGTAACATGTGCTTAAAAGCTCCAAGGTTTTTGCCTCTATTTTGCTCTAAACTAAAGTAAATGATAATAGAATAACCTTTTGAATATTTATTTGGTACATATAAACGAATATATAACAATAATTTATTAATTTTTGGCCATTGCTCATGTGTTAGCTGAGTTCGAATCAGCTGTTTGCATTGTTCGAATTGCGCTCACGTGTACAATTCGAGTAAAAAATTTTATAAAACAAGCATGGACGAGGAGACAATGGCACGATTTATTGAAGTGGTGCAAAGTAATGAATGCTTATGAAGTGTCACGTCCGAAGCGTACAAAAATAAATTGTTGCGGGATGATTTGTGGAAGTCCATAGGAGTGGACTTCAAAATGTCTGGTAAGTTCTTGTAATTCGTTCGGTTGTGACAATATTTCATTACCGTGTATTTTAAAGGCGATGAAGCGTACGGCCACTTTCGCAAACTGCGAGAGACGTTTAGGCGGGAGAAGGAGAAAGTCCAGCAAAAGTGACGCTGCTGCTAGTAGGCCATCCAAATGGATTTTTTTAAGAACTTAGAGTTCCTCGACGAGGCGTACAAGCGACGAAAGTAAGCACTGCCTTTTATTTATAATAATTATTGATTTATTAATTATACTATTTCTATTCCAGGGTAAGCAATTCGCAAGCATGGACCAGTTCGACTGCGTCTTGGATGCAAGATGATGATTTTGAGTTGCTGTCGGAGCCGCAATCGCAGCAGCTTGAATCACCGCAGCAAGCAACAACGCCGCGATCATTGTCGTGATCGCGCTCAAAGACACCAGGAATGCTCGATAGCATTGTGGAGGCAATAAATGCAAACCGAGTCTCCAATCGATGACGTGCTAACATTCGCTAAAGCGACATACCTCGAATTGGAGAAGGCTGAGGCGACGGAATTCAAAAAGAAAATAATGAAAGTCTCAATGGAATATATGGTAGATATCGCAAATAAAACAAATAAAATGTATTAAAATGTTATTATATTTTTTATTAAGCACTAGTTTTTCGTTGATAAATAATGTGTCATGACATCGCGTAAATTTTGAGCTTCATGCGTTGCTCTGAGCTGTGCTTCTGATTTTAAATGGCTCCATCTTCCCTGGTTCATTTCATTTTCAGCTTGATACCGCGTTGAAGAGGTTTTTGTTTTCCTTATGAAGTTGTGCAACACAACAGCACTGTTGACAATTGATATTGCCAGATCCGGGTCTGCAGTGCAGACTCTGCACAAATGACGGTATGGAAAATCCGAAATCTTGATAGTAAAATTCCGAACGTATTTTCAATAAAACGTTGTGACTTTGTCAGGGTTGTATTGAAAATATGTTTATCTTCCGACAAACGACGCCCACCATATGGTCTCAGTAAATGGCGCCTTAGCGGAAACGCCTCATCGCCGACAAAAAAATATGGAAAAATTGTTCCACTATTGGGCAATGCAGAAGGTTCTGGCACTGGCAGCTCATGACGCAAGATTCCTCCTTAACATTAAAGTAAAATTGATAATATTTTCATTCAAAATAACAAAAAAAAGCATACCATCTGACTCAGAACAATATGCACCAACGTTGACGACAGTGAAATTGTAATTGGCGTGGCTACAAAACTTTGATGCAGTTTTTTGGGGGTCGTTGCCAGCTATCTTCCTACCAAATTTGGTTGCTCTAGCTCCATTACTCTGGAAGATACACGCATTCCCGTTTTTGACGAAGCGTTGGGTCGGATGGGGGCAGCTAGGGCAATATTGGTGGGCGTGGTATCCAAACTTTTGATGCAGTTTTTGGGGGGTCAAAAATTGTTGATGCAGTTTTTTGGGGGTTGCTAGTAGCTATCTGCCCACCAAATTTGGTAGTTCTAGTTGTAAGGATGTGCGAAATATGTGGACTTATCGGTTTTGAGTTATCGAATTTATCGAATTGCCAGCCTCCCAGTAATTGTAGAACCCCCATCTTGACACTTTAATTTACGATCCCATAGATAAAGAGAATTGGAATGTTTCAAGTCTCCAGCTTGAAGGGTGTGGAAAAAAATTGGACACATACAGACGGACAGACGGACGGACACCATGACGGACATTGCACAAACCCAATATACTCTATACCTTCGGTATCGAGTATAAAAACCAGCGATCTAATAGGACAGCTTAAATTCCACACATAAAAGTAAATCCTAAAATTTTTGAAGTGTTCAAAGTGATTGTCATTAGGCATATAAAATCTAAGTAAATGATTATGTGTGTATAAGCAAACATAATACTTAAATGAGAAGGGCTACTCACCAAACCGCAAAACTTTACAATAATAGAAATACAATATAAAATCCATATAACATACATATTGAATGACTATGAGGGTACCGAACATAGAGACATTTTCTAGAAAAGGAAAATTGAAAAAACAGGTACGCAGGTGGGAACAACTCATGTAAAAATGTGTAGTACGTAGTAGACTTGGCTTTGACTTTACGATTTAATGTAAACCATAATAAATATTTTGGGTGTTACATTGTTCGATCATATTTCCTCAGAATACTTTATAAATTTTTTTAATAGCTCTTTGTGCTTGATAGTCATTGTCTAATGTTTTTATATCCAAATAATATGTTTTGTGGGCTGGTGTGTTAAAAGTTAAAGGTGTGAGCCTTGGAAAGTAGCTGGGAATAATAGAAATCAGGGGATCCAAAATCGGTACAGAGTAGAACAGAACTATTCAGATAAGACGGCTACACGCAAACCGTACCGAATCTAGGTAAAAGTTAATTATGTGTGTACGAGTGATGGTCCAAATGAGGATCGCTTCGTCGTATGGGTGATGGAGGGAGAGAGGGGGGTGGGGTGTCAAGTGATAAAGGTGTTCGATTAAGTCTTTTTAGAATGGCAGGCTGCTGTAAACAGTGAGAGTACTTAATTCGTAAAGGAACTCATTTTCTTCCTCGGGCAGCTAAATTGTGATTATGAGAAACGATAAAGCAGCATCCCCGCTTACTTCACCGTCTGTAAACGGCAGATCACTCTCGGATGTTGAGGGACTTGAACTGATGTTACCTAAATGTGAAAATCTGAATATATATGATATGAGCTTAATATGTTCTTTTAAAACATATATTTTCGAAAAAAAAGCCGGTTTAAATGAAAAATAATCACAACTATTCCGTTCCATCAGTTTTATAGATTAATTGCCTTCCGTTTTTAACTGCCCAGATCTTGTCAATTTAAGGGCGATTGAATATAAATTGTAGGAAACATCGAAAATTATTAAAGTAAGTATTGAAGTGGAGCGCAATAAAAAAGAAACATAAGGGAAAAACACTATAGTAGATGCAAAAGAAATAAATAAACAAAATAATAATTAACAACAATAATCAGCAAACAATCAGGAACATTCCATTAACTAATTTTATAATCTCAAGGTGCGTGAGAAAAAGCGATCGGGAAAGAACCAAGAAGAAATTCTATAAGACAGTTCCGTCTTTCCACTTATTGTTTTAACTGTATAACCTACCAAGCTCAGGCAAGCAAATTGTTCTTAAAAGCGTCAAATAGTAAACTCTTTGAAACGACAAGATCCGATGCTCCTTAACTCAGCGATTAGATTCTGAGCAAATTTAATCTCAATACCTAAAAGCTGATAAAATATAGATACAGACATATGGATTTAGGAAGCTTACGGTGTTGATCTAAATATTGGTTAAGAATAAACATATCTGGGATCAAGCATGCTTTCGTTTATGCAGCATAGAAAAAAATAAAATGTCTCGGTTAAAAAATTGAGAGGCAAAACCATTTAAAATTTAAAGGCAATATATAAAGTCAAATAACATAAAAGAATAAAATTAAAAATTAAATAGCAAAATAATAAAAACAATATACAAATATTACTAGAATGGAATGACATATTACTTTTAAATCTTACTCCCTGCCGTATTATTTGCCAAGGAAATGGACCAAGAAAATAGATTGTGGACCTAAACAAGAACAACTTTATCTCGGTCTTTCAATGTACAAATTATAACCCACAAGAATCATAATAGAATATAGCCTAGCAAAACTACTTGAGATGAAGTCTAAACGGTCTTAAGACCAAGAATCCTAAGCTAGTGTAAATTTTTGTAAGTGACTGCTCGCGCTCTTTTTATTAGTTTAACAGAAACACAAGAAGTGCAATACAATACAACCACAAAAAAGAAGAATAAATCTTACCATACAATTACCAAATCAAATCTTATTATTCGGAGAACACAAGATCAATAGCAAGGGTGTATAAACGACTAATACAAAGGAAGAAAAAACAGAAAAAACTTAAATACCAATATTTAGCGGGTATAACCAATCCGGTGATACTTAACATACATTATTTTTAAAACGCACTACAATTAAAAATTTTAAGTACTCTACCGCCCGTTGCGCAAAATACCTACTTTTAAGTCATCTCGAGCCTTAGTACATCACAGCCTTATTTTGCCATGCAAATTCAAGATTAATGCAAAGGTTCAAGAATAATAAAACACATTACAATGGTTTCATGAATTAAATAAATATCTCAGATCAATAAAAATAAATCCTTTAGCGACAATGAGTTTTGAGCACTAAAGAAAATAAGTCTCCTTTAGAAATAATTATACTAATTAAATGAATAATACGCCCTAATAACATGGCATCTAGAACAAAAAGGTTTTGTTCTCGTTAAAATTAATAAAACACCAACAAAAAATAATAAAATAAATGGAAGTCATATGTAACAAAACTGCAACTATCACAGTTAAGGAATAGTCGTATGAGATACTTAACTCTTAAAATAAAAGAGCTAACGAAGTCATACTTTTCGAGACTCATTTTTCAAACTGTTAAGCTAGTTCAATACACTTCCTTATTAAATGCAACAAAAATGGGGAGAATAATGAAATAAAATATACCATCTATCAATTATAAGAAATTATAACGAAATTATCTTAGTTTAAGCAATGATTTGGGTTGACAGCTAAAATATATTAAGGCAATCAATTATCAAGTAAAAAATCAATGTCCGACCGTTTTCCTGTTAAAACAAAGTTAACATTTTATGGACAATAATACAATCTATCTTGTTTTATGCGTAAAGCCTAGTCAAATTAAAAAAAAAAAAACAAGTAAAAAGGCTCTAGTCGGGAAAGCCCGACTAGAAAATACCCTGAACCCAGTTGCAATAAATTAATTAAATTTATGTAAGACTTTGGTATACTGACTTAGCTTCAATCGATTAAGTTCAATATCTCCGGTGTTTCTCAACCGATTTAGACGAAATTTTCAGAAAAGTTCTATCGTTACCCATAACTTCAATCCTCATTTTACATTTTACAAATTCGATAATTTTCGTATTGATTCCATGTGTATTTCGGAAACCAGAAAAGTTATCGATAATTTGAAGCAAACTTGTTCTGCTCATGGTATGGGAGATCCACGCGTTCATACAGACGGACAGACAGGCGGACATGGCTATATCGTCTCGGCGGTTGATGCTGATCAGGATATATACACTTTGAGGGGTCGGAGATGCTTCCTTCTGCCTGTTACATACTTTTGCACAAAACCATTATATCGTACCCTTACTTACCCATTTATGGGTTAAGGGTATATAAACAAAAGCGGGCTGTATATTTGCAACAAGCATTTTCACCCATTGGACATAAACAAGAAAAAACAAGTGGAAACGTTGCAGTCGGACGCAACCGACTGCGGCATACTCGATACCAGTATTAAACGGTTAAAAGAGGCCTGATTGCAGAGGGGTACGGATGCGGCAGGGGTGTACGCTGCCTTAAAGATTTTCCGATGCAGATGGGGATGCCACAAGCTGTCTTCGTTGCAAATTTGGTGACTAGCTCAAAGTTTGTAAAAGGTGGGGAAAGGGGGGCTGGGGGCAGTATGGGTAGTTGTGGCATCAAAATTTTTGATGTAGATCTTTGTGGTATGTCAATTGCTATCTTCATACCAAATTTGTTAACTCTAGCTCGAAAATTGTAAATATGGGGAAAGGGGGGCTGGGGGCGGTATGGGTGGGTGTGGCATCCAAATTTGTGATGCAGATCTTTGTGGAATGTCAATTGCTATCTTCATACCAAATTTGGTGACTCTAGCTCAAAGTTTGTAAAATGTGGGGAAAGGGGGGCAAATGGGTGGGCGTGGCTCCAAAACTTTGTTGCATTTTTTTGGGGGTTGTTGCCAGCTATCTTCCTACCAAATTTGATGGCTCTAGCTCCACAACTCTGGAAGATACACGCATTCCCGTTTTTGACGAAGCGTTGGGGTGGATGGGGGCGGCTAGGGCAGTATCGGTGGGCGTGGCATCCAACCTTTTGATGCAGTTTTTGTGGGGTCATCATCACCTATCTTGGCACCAAATTTTGTGGCTCTAGCTCAAAAACTGTGGGAGATATAGCCATTTCTGATTTCAAAATGCGGGGGGGCTGGGGGCGGAATGGGTGGGCGTGGCTCCAAAATTTTGATTCAGTTTTTTGGGGGTCGTTACCAGCTAGCTTTCTATCAAATTTGGAGGCTCTAGCTCCACAACTCTGATAGATACACGCATTCCCGTTTTTGACGAAGCGTTGGGTCGGATGGGGGCAGCTAGGGCAATATTGGTGAGCGTGGTATCCAACCTTTTGATGCAGTTTTTGGGGAGTCATCATCACCTATATTGGCTCCAAATTTGGTGGCAATGGCTCAAAAACTGTGGGAGATATAGGCTTTTTGACTTTAAATTTCGGTGGGGCTGTGGGCGGAATGGGTGGGCGTGGCTCAAAAATTGTTGATGCAGTTTTTTGGGGGTTGCTAGTAGCTATCTGCCCACCAAATTTGGTAGTTCTAGTTGTAAGGATGTGCGAAATATGTGGACTTATCGGTTTTGAGTTATCGAATTTATCGAATTGCCAGCCTCCCAGTAATTGTAGAACCCCCATCTTGACACTTTAATTTACGATCCCATAGATAAAGAGAATTGGAATGTTTCAAGTCTCCAGCTTGAAGGGTGTGGAAAAAATTGGACACATACAGACGGACAGACGGACGGACACCATGACGGACATTGCACAAACCCAATATACTCTATACCTTCGGTATCGAGTATAAAAACCAGCGATCTAATAGGACAGCTTAAATTCCACACATAAAAGTAAATCCTAAAATTTTTGAAGTGTTCAAAGTGATTGTCATTAGGCATATAAAAATCTAAGTAAATGATTATGTGTGTATAAGCAAACATAATACTTAAATGAGAAGGGCTACTCACCAAACCGCAAAACTTTACAATAATAGAAATACAATATAAAATCCATATAACATACATATTGAATGACTATGAGGGTACCGAACATAGAGACATTTTCTAGAAAAGGAAAATTGAAAAAACAGGTACGCAGGTGGGAACAACTCATGTAAAAATGTGTAGTACGTAGTAGACTTGGCTTTGACTTTACGATTTAATGTAAACCATAATAAATATTTGGGTGTTACATTGTTCGATCATATTTCCTCAGAATACTTTATAAATTTTTTTAATAGCTCTTTGTGCTTGATAGTCATTGTCTAATGTTTTTATATCCAAATATATGTTTTGTGGGCTGGTGTGTTAAAAGTTAAAGGTGTGAGCCTTGGAAAGTAGCTGGGAATAATAGAAATCAGGGGATCCAAAATCGGTACAGAGTAGAACAGAACTATTCAGATAAGACGGCTACACGCAAACCGTACCGAATCTAGGTAAAAGTTAATTATGTGTGTACGAGTGATGGTCCAAATGAGGATCGCTTCGTCGTATGGGTGATGGAGGGAGAGAGGGGGGTGGGGTGTCAAGTGATAAAGGTGTTCGATTAAGTCTTTTTAGAATGGCAGGCTGCTGTAAACAGTGAGAGTACTTAATTCGTAAAGGAACTCATTTTCTTCCTCGGGCAGCTAAATTGTGATTATGAGAAACGATAAAGCAGCATCCCCGCTTACTTCACCGTCTGTAAACGGCAGATCACTCTCGGATGTTGAGGGACTTGAACTGATGTTACCTAAATGTGAAAATCTGAATATATATGATATGAGCTTAATATGTTCTTTTAAAACATATATTTTCGAAAAAAAAGCCGGTTTAAATGAAAAATAATCACAACTATTCCGTTCCATCAGTTTTATAGATTAATTGCCTTCCGTTTTTAACTGCCCAGATCTTGTCAATTTAAGGGCGATTGAATATAAATTGTAGGAAACATCGAAAATTATTAAAGTAAGTATTGAAGTGGAGCGCAATAAAAAGAAACATAAGGGAAAAACACTATAGTAGATGCAAAGAAATAAATAAACAAAATAATAATTAACAACAATAATCAGCAAACAATCAGGAACATTCCATTAACTATTTTTATAATCTCAAGGTGCGTGAGAAAAAGCGATCGGGAAAGAACCAAGAAGAAATTCTATAAGACAGTTCCGTCTTTCCACTTATTGTTTTAACTGTATAACCTACCAAGCTCAGGCAAGCAAATTGTTCTTAAAAGCGTCAAATAGTAAACTCTTTGAAACGACAAGATCTGATGCTCCTTAGCTCAGCGATTAGATTCTGAGCAAAATTTAATCTCAATACCTAAAAGCTGATAAAATATAGATACAGACATATGGATCTAGGAAGCTTACGGTGTTGATCTAAATATTGGTTAAGAATAAACATATCTGGGATCAAGCATGCTTTCGTTTATGCAGCATAGAAAAAAATACAATGTCTCGGTTAAAAAATTGAGAGGCAAAACCATTTAAAATTTAAAGGCAATATATAAAGTCAAATAACATAAAAGAATAAAATTAAAAATTAAATAGCAAAATAATAAAACAATATACAAATATTACTAGAATGGAATGACATATTACTTTTAAATCTTACTCCCTGCCGTATTATTTGCCAAGGAAAATGGACCAAGAAAATAGATTGTGGACCTAAACAAGAACAACTTTATCTCGGTCTTTCAATGTACAAATTATAACCCACAAGAATCATAATAGAATATAGCCTAGCAAAACTACTTGCGATGAAGTCTAAACGGTCTTAAGACCAAGAATCCTAAGCTAGTGTAAATTTTTGTAAGTGACTTGCTCGCGCTCTTTTTATTAGTTTAACAGAAACACAAGAAGTGCAATACAATACAACCACAAAAAAGAAGAATAAATCTTACCATACAATTACTAAATCAAATCTTATTATTCGGAGAACACAAGATCAAGAGCAAGGGTGTATAAAACGACTAATACAAAGGAAGAAAAAACAGAAAAAACTTAAAATACCAATATTTAGCGGGTATAAACCAATCCGGTGATACTTAACATACATTATTTTTAAAACGCACTACAATTAAAAATTTTAAGTACTCTACCGCCCGTTGCGCAAAATACCTACTTTTAAGTCATCTCGAGCCTTAGTACATCACAGCCTTATTTTGCCATGCAAATTCAAGATTAATGCAAAGGTTCAAGAATAATAAAACACATTACAATGGTTTCATGAATTAAATAAATATCTCAGATCAATAAAAAATAAATCCTTTAGCGACAATGAGTTTTGAGCACTAAAGAAAATAAGTCTCCTTTAGAAATAATTATACTAATTAAATGAATAAATACGCCCTAATAACATGGCATCTAGAACAAAAAGGTTTTGTTCTCGTTAAAATTAATAAAACACCAACAAAAACTAATAAAATAAATGGAAGTCATATGTAACAAAACTGCAACTATCACAGTTAAGGAATAGTCGTAGGAGATACTTAACTCTTAAAATAAAAGAGCTAACGAAGTCATACTTTTCGAGACTCATTTTTCAAACTGTTAAGCTAGTTCAATACACTTCCTTATTAAATGCAACAAAAATGGGGAGAATAATGAAATAAAATATTACCAAAATCAATTTTTAGAAAAGTTCTATCGTTACCCATTACTTCAATCCTCATTTTTACATTTTACAAATTCGATAATTTTCGTATTGATTCCATGTGTATTTCGGAAACCAGAAAAGTTATCGATAATTTGAAGCAAACTTGTTCTGCTCATGGTATGGGAGATCCACGCGTTCATACAGACGGACAGACAGGCGGACATGGCTATATCGTCTCGGCGGTTGATGCTGATCAGGAATATATACACTTTGAGGGGTCGGAGATGCTTCCTTCTGCCTGTTACATACTTTTGCACAAAACCATTATATCGTACCCTTACTTACCCATTTTATGGGTTAAGGGTATATAAACAAAAGCGGGCTGTATATTTGCAACAAGCATTTTCACCCATTGGACATAAACAAGAAAAAACAAGTGGAAACGTTGCAGTCGGACGCAACCGACTGCGGCATACTCGATACCAGTATTAAACCGGTTAAAAGAGGCCTGATTGCAGAGGGGTACGGATGCGGCAGGGGTGTACGCTGCCTTAAAGATTTTCCGATGCAGATGGGGATGCCACAAGCTGTCTTCGTTGCAAATTTGGTGACTAGCTCAAAGTTTGTAAAAGGTGGGGAAAGGGGGGCTGGGGGCAGTATGGGTAGTTGTGGCATCAAAATTTTTGATGTAGATCTTTGTGGAATGTCAATTGCTATCTTCATACCAAATTTGTTGACTCTAGCTCGAAAATTGTAAATATTGGGGAAAGGGGGGCTGGGGGCGGTATGGGTGGGTGTGGCATCCAAATTTGTGATGCAGATCTTTGTGGAATGTCAATTGCTATCTTCATACCAAATTTGGTGACTCTAGCTCAAAGTTTGTAAAATGTGGGGAAAGGGGGGCAAAATGGGTGGGCGTGGCTCCAAAACTTTGATGCATTTTTTTGGGGGTTGTTGCCAGCTATCTTCCTACCAAATTTGATGGCTCTAGCTCCACAACTCTGGAAGATACACGCATTCCCGTTTTTGACGAAGCGTTGGGGTGGATGGGGGCGGCTAGGGCAGTATCGGTGGGCGTGGCATCCAACCTTTTGATGCAGTTTTTGTGGGGTCATCATCACCTATCTTGGCACCAAATTTTGTGGCTCTAGCTCAAAAAATGAGGGAGATATAGACTTTTTTGACTTTAAAATACGGTGGGGTTGGGGCCGGAATGGGGGCGTGGCTCCAAAATTTTGATGCAGTTTTTTGGGGGTTGCTATTAGATATCTTCTTACCAAATTTGGTAGTTCTAGCTGTAAGGATGTGCGAAATATGTGGATTTATCGGTTTTGAGTTATCGAATTTATCGATTTGCCAGCCCCCCAGTAATCGTAGAACCGCCATCTTGAGACTTTAATTTACTATCCCATAGATAAAGAGAATTGGAAAGTTTCAAGTCTCTAGCTTGAAGGGTGTGGAAAAACTTGCAACCATACGGACGGACAGACGGACAGACACCATGACGGACATTGCACAAAACCAATATACTCTTTACCTTCGGTATCGAGTATAATTAAAGAAAAATGTCCATCAGATAATGGGTCTAAACAACGATAATGCTAATAAGTACAAAATTTATGAGAATCACGCTATGCTTGAAACCAGCCAGCCGCAATGCAATGAATAAGGTCACAATGAAAAAGAAGAATATGCATGCCCTCGTTGCGAGTTGTATTGCCGCAACGAGAATTATTGGCATAAAGAATTTTTCAACATGAAAGCCAAAAAATGGTGGATATCACAAAAATTAAACAAGAAAAGGCGGCTTTGCTGAAAACATTAAAAGACAGGGAAAACCATTGGGCACTGCCGTGCATTCATATTTCCAATAACTCGATGAAGGTTTTAAATAAAGTCAACGAGGCATCAAAGTTTTTTGCATCACTTCTCTTTAAAACATCACACGTGAAAGCTTTCACAAATGTGCAGAAAAATCTTTTGATGAATATCAATTACAGATCAAAAGGCTAACAGTTTCTGCGTGATGGCCTCAGTAGTAGGGAACTGGTGGTTCTGTGACAGGAAGTAGCTGTCACTTTTATTACCCTCAATCATAATTTATGACCCCATCAATTTTATGACCATTTTTTCGACCCTTTTCTTTTGACCCCTACAATATGATAATTTATGACCCTTTTTTTCCCATGATCGTGTCACTCCTTTGATAAGACTAGGGTGGAGAACAAAGGATTAACATTTCTAGGCCACCACTTTATCAGCAGTATCTGTGAGATTCAGTGATCATAGGATTCGGAGTCAAGTGCGCACCTTTTAAACCTGCGTTGCATTATACACCTGCAAGCAGGTGATCAGAGGAAAAGATTTGGTTATTTACCTAACTAGTGCTAGAGTCAATTGTGGGCCTCTTTGACGTGCGTGGCATTGTAAACCTGTTTATGGCCATGAGGTGCAGTGTGCACAGCAAGTTAGGATAGATAAGAGAGAGTCGAGAGGCTGCCTCTTTGACGTGCGTGGCATTGCAAACCTGCCACACACGTCAAAAATGAATGTCTATGATCATGAGTAGCAGTGTACAAAGGAAGGAAGGATAGAGAATAGTGAAAAGCGATCGCTTGTTCGATGTACTGGGGTACATTGCTTTCAAACAAGAGTATTGATACTTGTTAATTAAGATTAAAATGTGTTAGAGGGGGAAAGAGTTAGGGCAGAAAGTGTTAGAAGGAGAATGTATGTTAGAGGGGGAAATTGCTAGAAGGAGAATGTGTGTTAAAGCGGGAAAGAGTTAGGGAAGGGAAGTGTTAGAAGGAGAATGTGTGTTAGAGGGGGAAAGTGATCCTGCTTGTATTAATTTAATAAGCCACTATACGATTTTGATTCGTTCCCACCGTCCTTAAGATGAAAACTATTTTCCAATCCTTTGGGCTTGATATTTAAATATTTAGTGCCATCCCTTTCTAACCTTTGATATTATATATGTACCTGTTTTTACTTTGGTCAAGTGCTAGGAAAATCTTGTATCCTGCATTGCCTTCAAAAGCATAAAAGAGATAAAAGAGATAGTTTGGTTTAAGTTGTGTAGTTTATTTATTTATTTATTATTCATCTTTCTATTTATGCTATTTAATATTTATTTTTAAATCTAGTATTCATACATTACATGCTTTATTGGCTTAAACGTTGTTTGTTAATTCTTTTATTTAAATTTTTATATTTGTCAGACGCATGCTATAGTAAAAGCATCCACATGTGTCGACTCCCTCTGTAGTTAAATCGGATGACCAGCTGCCCGCTGAAAGATGCTCGCCAAATTTGGATGTAACCAGATGACAGCTTTCGTACGCAAAGAAAAATTCTCGATATTCTTCAAGCAATTCATGATGTTCAGGAAAATCATTTCCTCAAACTCTTTTAAAAAATCATCGATTTTCTTGACAATTGTTTTAAATCCAAAGTTAGAATTCAGCTCCATTTTGTAGTATACTCGGCAAACGTTTATTTAAGACCGACTTAAATGATTATTTTAACTTTCCTCAAAGCATTTCATTTTTATTTAGTTTCATTTAATGATGAAGTTGTGTCCTAAAAATATTGACATCCCTTTTTATTTCTTTACCGATCTTTTTTGAAATTTCAAACAATAGCCGAGTAAGATAAATTTCTGACTCATTATCATAATTTGCTTCTAAATCTGAAATATGTATACTATATTTATGCATCTCTACACACTTTGGAATAATATAGTTATAATATTTATTCTTTATTTGATTTTTCAATAATGTGTTCCAACACAAAAATGTTGCTAAAAAAAATTCCTAATCTTATAAGCCTCCTCCATGAGTCGCTATCAAATTCAACTCTATTACCATACTGATTGAGTATTAATATTCGTTGCCTATCTGATTTTTAAATTTTAAAATGACATTAAACGGTCTCAAGCATTGGATGTTCAATTATTGTATCTGGCATTAAGAAGTCAAAGTGCTCCAGTTTCATTTGGATGTACTCCTTAAAAGTCTATAATTTAACCCACTCCTCTTTTTGCAATCCAATAAAGTTACGTTTATGTTGCTGCAGCCAAACCATAGGTGTAAAATCTCTAGTCGTACAAGACCCACACTTTAGTTTAAGCGCTAGATTAGACTTATTATTTGGAGCCTCCACCACAAACAGTATACAATAAAAACAGACCCTTATCTAATAAGCGTGTTAACAAAACACAGGATCAAGAGCTAGGGTGTATAAAACGACTAATACAAAGGAAGAAAAAACAGAAAAAACTTAAAATACCAATATTTAGCGGGTATAAATCAATTCGGTGATAGTTAACGTACGTTATTTTTTTTTTTTATTTGTTTCTATTTATTTTTATTTTCCTAGTGCTACAAGTGTTATTACATACTTATATATTAGTGCTCTAGTCACATTGTTTGATCATGAACTTTATATTATATGTTATAGCCTATCTTATATTTAACTCTTCAATAGCTGTTTTCTTTTCACAATACGTAACATGTCAAAGATTATTTATTTTCAATTTTCAATTAAATATTTGTGCTATTACATAATTTTAATTATTATTTTATTATTAAACAATTAATTGTGTCTTAAAACTTAGAATTTTTGTTTGTTTTATGTGCTTAAGTGTGCTTTCAACTTAATTTTAAACAGAGGTGCGCTCTTGGTACTTTTTATATCTGTTGGTAATTGGTTCCAGAGTCGAACAGCAGAGACGTAAAATTGGCTGCTTGAGCAGGCCAGTTTGGTACGAAAACTAATTAGGTTATTTACTCTTTCCGATGTATTAAAACTTAAGATATCGAACAAATAGTCAGGTTTTTTGGAAAAGATTATTTTGTGGAGAAGAACTAGTATTTTATAATTTAGTAAATGCGCAAACTCGAGATCAACCAACTTCTTGGCGTAATCCGTTATGTGGTCAGTTCTTTGCAGCCCATACACGTAGCGAGCAATATTATTAAATGCGACTTTAAGTTTATGTTGGCTCGCGGCAACGCATTTGGCAAAAATTTCTACTCCATAAAACAGGATTGGCATTACTAAAGTTTTAGCAATCATTGTCCTTATTTTAACTGGTAAAAATTTCTGGGTCAGGGAAGTTGTCGAAGAACGCCATACGTTTTTCCCACAGCTTTATTTACCTGGTCATTCCAATCCAAGGTTCTATTAAAAATTATCTCGAGATTTACGGCTTTGTCAACAAAATCTATAGATTTACTGCCTACTGCCTAGGTTAGTAAGATCGTTAGTATTTACGTACTTTTTACACATAACTAGACACTTAGATTTTGACGGATTTATGCACAAACCATTTCTTTAGCCCACACGCTAACACGTAACAGATCATTATTGCACAATTCAATACACTGATTAATTTGACTAATAGGACCACTGACATACATTTGAACATCATCAGCATACATATGTACTTCACAGTTGGACAGGACACTAGGCAAATCATTTATATAAATTGAAAAAAGGAGAGGTCCTAGTATAGATCCCTGTGGGACACCACGTTTTACCAACATTAAGCTTGAAGTCGCACTCTGCGTTACAACGGCTTGTTGCCTATTTTTTAAGTAAGAGGTCAGTAGTTTAATTGCCGTTGGCGTAAAATAATACATCTTGCTAAGCTTTGTCAAGAGAATTTCGTGATTTACCGTGTCAAATGCTTTACTGTAGTCTAGTAGTGTAAGCAGCGTTACTTCACTATTATCCATTCTCACTCGAATGTCCTCGACTACCTTTAAAAGCGCCGTTGTGCAACTGATATTTGCCCTAAAACCAGATTGCTTTTTGCTCAAAAGCGAGTTTACATTTAAGAAGTTATAAATCTGTCCTGCCATAAGTTTTTCAAACACTTTAATTAATAACGGCAGTATAGCAATTGGCCTAAACTCGTTGTTTAATTTTGGAATTGGTATATTTTTGCCAGTTTCCACTTCTCAGGGAATGTGGATGACATAATAGCAGTATTTATAATGTGTGTGATGTGGCCGATTATGTTTGGTAACAGTAATTTAATGAATTTTGGGTTTACGTTATCCAAGCCGATAGCGTTAGATTTAATTTTTAATATTGCATGCAGGACATCACATTGGTTAACACATTCAAATTCAAAACAATTACTACAGTTGTTTAACGGTACACAATTTTCATACGGATTACTCACAGCTATAGGAACATTGAAGCTGACAAATTTATTGTTAAGTATATCTACATCTTCGTCATCACATATCACAGATTTATCTTTTCCAACGCCCATATTGTTTAATGTTTTCCAAGTTTCTTTGATATTGCGTTATTAAATTTATTACTAAAGAAATTGCGCTTAGCATTTTTAATAGATTGGATTTAAAAAGTCGATAGTAATAGTCCGTCCTGTATCGTTTCCATTTATCGTAAGCCTCATCCCTCATTATTAAACCAGGACTTTAGAGCTGGTTTTGTAATTTTAGTTTTTATTGGAATAAACTCATTGTAGAGATAGTCAATATTATGCTGTAGCACGGTAATTTGGGTGTCAACAGAAGGAAGGTTGTAAATGCCACCCCAGTCACAATTGCAGCATGCTTCAACTAGTGAGAGTTGATCAATATTTTTGAAATCTCTAAAAGTTATTATTTGTTTTGAATATATGAGATGCATATCATAAGTGAGGAAGATAAGGTCATGCTTAGAAAACGCAGGTACGGAGAGTTGGTCATAATGTAATATGTTGTCATTTTTATTAACAAATATTACATCGAGAAGCGTGCTTGTGTTGCGTGTGAAATGTGTTGGTTCCGTCGAGTTTACTACTGATAAGCCAAGTGACTGCATTTCATCAGTCAGATGTTGTTCTTTTAGTACATTACTGTTCGGGTCACCTGCTTATATTATGTCAGTATACGTCAGTGTTATATTTGATAGCACATCTATAAGCCTAGAGTAGTCAATATTCTTATTGGGTCTATATATAAAGCCAATAAGCAATTTTTTGTCACAGATAGAATTAGTAATGTTAATAAAAAGTTACTCTATTGGACTCTCAACTGGTTGTCGACATATAACTTTACATTTTAGTCTATTTGTGACAAATATTGCAACTCCCCATGCGTGACAAACACGATCCGAACGATATAAATTGTAGCCAGGACAAACAATAGACGAGTTCTCCAATTCAGGAACAAACCACGTTTCAGATACACACACAATATCAACATTTGAATTCAAAAACATAAAACGAAACTCCTCCATCTTATTACATAAACTCTGACCATTTAAAGACATCTAAGTTGATCATAAAATCCTACCAATAGCACACCTAAACTGCGTTGGGAAAAAAACAAAATCAAAAAGTACAAATAAATTTAAAAGCTAAAATTAAGAGAAACATATTAACCTAACATTTAAGAGAACAAACTTACAAACAACAAAAATTGATATGCAGAAGCTAGGTCCGAAAAAGATCGTCCGCTACCGACGTCGAGCTTTCAGCGCGCAGTTGAGAAAGCTGTTGTGCACTCTCTATGCAGATTACTTCTCCACCCACCGTAAGCTTTACGTGGACAAGCGAGCGACGGCAAAAGACAACAGTCAGTTGTTTTTGTTTTTTTCATTCTCATCGCTTCTTTGAATATGTTGTAATTGTCTTTGCTTAGTTGTTCGTTAATGTAAATCGGAACCAGACCGCGTGTTTCAATGCCAATTTGTTGAAGGCTAAGTTGTTGCTTATTAATAGCATAACAGAGTCTAAACGAATTAATATTGTGGGGTCAGCAACCGTCGCTGAAGATTGTCTGACCCTAAAGATGTCACGAAGCCTCGGTGCCGGTGTGACACCCAGTGAAAATAACAATGTGTTAAATATTGGTGGCCAACTTTGTGTTTAAGAGCTGTGAGTCAGCAGCATCATCCTCCAGTTTTTGAACCCGACGCATCAGGCTCTGCATATCTTCACACATGCCGTCTAGCCTGCCATTAAGAGCAGTGAGTATGCGTTCCTCGCACTCACTCACCTTCGCCGCGATCACACCCGCTTGCTCGTCAAAGCGTTGGTTTATGAGCTGGAGGATTGCAGCTCCATCGATGGACTTGCTGGTTTTGATCTGATGTGATGGGTGCCATGCTGATTTGTTTAATTTTGTTTGTCAGTGTAAATGAGTGTTTTTTGTATGTTTTTGAGTGTTTTTAGTGCGATTCGTATTCTTTGTAATTATGTTATGTTTTGTTGTATTATGCGTGAGTGTTTCTAATGTCTGTATATTATACACTTTGCGTTCGTATTTGTAATTTGCTCCCGCGCAACTATTGATGTACCAAAATATTTAAGTTTTGTATTTCTGTTTAAATTTGATGTTTATTTCAATACCAATTAGACGCCAAATTTGTGTCTAGTGTTTTTTGCTTTATAAACAATTCAACTTTAAACTTTGCACAGAGACTCGGAGCTCACAAGAAAACACGACCGCTGGGCTTTGCTTCTCTTCTTCTTTAAAACGCAGTACAATTGTACGCTGGTCCACACAAAGGGCTTTACAATGCACCTCTATTAAGCGAAGTAGCTATAGTTATTGTTGGTCAGCAATTTGAAAAGCGCGATATTATTATTGAAAGCCATAATAATAAATTACATCGTATAAGTGAGGTGCATCGATCATACGATGCCTTACAGTATCCTTTGCTATTCCCTTATGGCGAAGATGGCTATTCAGTGGATATACCACAAATAAATAAATCAAGTAAGAAGGCAGACAGACAGACGGACAGACAGACGGACATGGCTATATCGTCTCGGCTGTTGATGCTGATCAAGAATATATATACTTTATGGGGTCGGAGATGCTTCCTTCTGCCTGTTACATACTTTTGCACATAACCATTATACCCATACTTACCCATTTTATGGGTTAAGGGTATAAAACTAAATCTTACCATATAATTATTAAACCAAATCTTATTATTCGGAGCCTCCTCCACAAACAGTATACAATAAAATCAAACCCTAATCTAAATCAAAAAACAGGATCAAGAGCAAGGGTGTATAAAACGACTAATACAAAGGAAGAAAAAACCGAAAATACCAATATTTAGCGGGTATAAACCAATCTGGTGATACTTAACATACATTATTTTAAAAACACACTAGAATTAAAAATTTTAAGTACTCTACCGCCCGTTTTGCAAAATACCGACTCTCAAGTCATCTCGAGCTTTAGTACATCACAACCGTATTTTGCCATCCAAAATCAATATTAATGCAAAGGTTCAAGAAGAATAAAACACATTACAATGGTTTCATGAATTAAATAAATATCTCAGATCAATAAAAATAAATCCTTTAGCGACAATGAGTTTTGAGCACTAAAGAAAATAAGTCTCCTTTAGAAATAATTATAATAATTAAATGAATAAATACGCCCTAATAACATGGCATCTAGAACAAAAAGGTTTGTTCTCGTTAAAATTAATAAAACACCTACAAAAAATAATAAAAACAAGTAAGAAGGCTCTAGTCGGGAGAGCCCGACTAGAAGATACCCTGAACCCAGTCGCAATAATATATTAAATTTATATAAGTCTTTGGTATACTGCCTTAACTTCAATCGATAAAATTAGATATCTCCGTTGTTTTTTCAGAAAGCTCTATCGTTACCCATTCTTTCAACCCTCATTTTTACATTTTCCAAATTCGATATTATGTGTATATCGGAAACCATAATAGTTATCGATAATTTGAAGCAAACTTGTTCTGCTCATGGTATAGGAGAACTTATATACAATATCTGAAGTCTCTAGCTTTTGTAGTCTCTGAGATCCACGCGTTCATACAGACGGACAGACGGACAGACAGACGGACAGACGGACATGGCTAAATCGACTCGGCTATTGATGCTGATCAAGAATACATATACTTTATAGGGTCGGAGATGCTTCCTTCTGCCTGTTACATACTTTTGCACAAAACCATTATACCCTTATATACCCATTTTATGGGTTAAGGGTATAAAAATGGAAGTCATATGTAACAAAACTGCAACTATCACAGTTAAGGAATAGTCGTAGGAGATACTTAACTCTTAAAATAAAAGAGCTAACGAAGTCATACTTTTCGAGACTCATTTTCAAACTGTTAAGCTAGTTCAATACACTTCCTTATTAAATGCAACAAAAATGGGGAGAATAATGAAATAAAATATTACCATCTATCAATTATAAGAAATTATAACGAAATTATCTTAGTTTAAGCAATGATTTGGGCAATATCAAAATCCAATATAATCACTAAAAAAGGAGAAGGGTAGGTTGACAGCTAAAATATATTAAGGCAATCAATTATCAAGTAAAAAATCAATGTCCGACCGTTTTCCTGTTAAAATAAAGTTAACATTTTATGGACAATAATACAATCTATCTTGTTTTATGCGTAAAGCCTAGTCAAATTAAAAAAAAAAAACAAGTAAAAAGGCTCTAGTCGGGAAAGCCCGACTAGAAAATACCCTGAACCCAGTTGCAATAAATTAATTAAATTTATGTAAGACTTTGGTATACTGACTTAGCTTCAATCGATTAAGTTCAATATCTCCGGTGTTTCTCAACCGATTTAGACGAAATTTTCAGAAAAGTTCTATCGTTACCCATTACTTCAATCCTCATTTTTACATTTTACAAATTCAATAATTTTCGTATTGATTCCATGTGTATTTCGGAAACCAGAAAAGTTATCGATAATTTGAAGCAAACTTGTTCTGCTCATGGTATGGGAGATATACGCGTTCATACAGACGGACAGACAGGCGGACATGGCTATATCGTCTCGGCGGTTGATGCTGATCAGGAATATATACACTTTGAGGGGTCGGAGATGCTTCCTTCTGCCTGTTACATACTTTTGCACAAAACCATTATATCGTACCCTTACTTACCCATTTAATGGGTTAAGGGTATATAAACAAAGCGGGCTGTATATTTGCAACAAGCATTTTCACCCATTGGACATAAACAATAAAAAACAAGTGGAAACGTTGCAGTCGGACGCAACCGACTGCGGCATACTCGATACCAGTATTAAACCGGTTAAAAGAGGCCTGATTGCAGAGGGGTACGGATGCTGCAGGGGTGTACGCTGCCTTAAAGATTTTCCGATGCAGATGGGGATGCCACGAGCTGTCTTCGTTGCAAATTTGGTGACTAGCTCAAAGTTTGTAAAAGGTGGGGAAAGGGGGGCTGGGGCAGAATGGGTAGTTGTGGCATCAAAATTTTTGATGTAGATCTTTGTGGAATGTCAATTGCTATCTTCATACCAAATTTGTTGACTATAGCTTGAAAATTGTAAAATACCCTGAACCCAGTTGCAATAAATTAATTAAATTTATGTAAGACTTTGGTATACTGACTTAGCTTCAATCGATTAAGTTCAATATCTCCGGTGTTTCTCAACCGATTTAGACGAAATTTTCAGAAAAGTTCTATCGTTACCCATTACTTCAATCCTCATTTTTACATTTTACAAATTCGATAATTTTCGTATTGATTCCATGTGTATTTCGGAAACCAGAAAAGTTATCGATAATTTGAAGCAAACTTGTTCTGCTCATGGTATGGGAGATCCACGCTTTCATACAGACGGACAGACAGGCGGACATGGCTATATCGTCTCGGCGGTTGATGCTGATCAGGAATATATACACTTTGAGGGGTCGGAGATGCTTCCTTCTGCCTGTTACATACTTTTGCACAAAACCATTATATCGTACCCTTACTTACCCATTTAATGGGTTAAGGGTATATAAACAAAAGCGGGCTGTATATTTGCAACAGCATTTTCACCCATTGGACATAAACAAGAAAAAACAAGTGGAAACGTTGCAGTCGGACGCAACCGACTGCGGCATACTCGATACCAGTATTAAACCGGTTAAAAGAGGCCTGATTGCAGAGGGGTACGGATGCGGCAGGGGTGTACGCTGCCTTAAAGATTTTCCGATGCAGATGGGGATGCCACGAGCTGTCTTCGTTGCAAATTTGGTGACTAGCTCAAAGTTTGTAAAAGGTGGGGAAAGGGGGGCTGGGGGCAGAATGGGTAGTTGTGGCATCAAATTTTTGATGTAGATCTTTGTGGAATGTCAATTGCTATCTTCATACCAAATTTGTTGACTATAGCTCGAAAATTGTAAAATACCCTGAACCCAGTTGCTATAAATTAATTAAATTTATGTAAGACTTTGGTATACTGACTTAGCTTCAATCGATTAAGTTCAATATCTCCGGTGTTTCTCAACCGATTTAGACGAAATTTTCAGAAAAGTTCTATCGTTACCCATTACTTCAATCCTCATTTTTACATTATAATAATTTTCGTATTGATTCCATGTGTATTTCGGAAACCAGAAAAGTTATCGATAATTTGAAGCAAACTTGTTCTGCTCATGGTATGGGAGATCCACGAGTTCATACAGACGGACAGACGGACAGACAGGCGGACATGGCTATATCGTCTCGGCGGTTGATGCTGATCAGGAATATATACACTTTGAGGGGTCGGAGATGCTTCCTTCTGCCTGTTACATACTTTTGCACAAACCATTATATCGTACCCTTACTTACCCATTTAATGGGTTAAGGGTATATAAACAAAAGCGGGCTGTATATTTGCAACAAGCATTTTCACCCATTGGACATAAACAATAAAAAACAAGTGGAAACGTTGCAGTCGGACGCAACCGACTGCGGCATACTCGATACCAGTATTAAACCGGTTAAAAGAGGCCTGATTGCAGAGGGGTACGGATGCGGCAGGGGTGTACGCTGCCTTAAAGATTTTCCGATGCAGATGGGGATGCCACAAGCTGTCTTCGTTGCAAATTTGGTGACTAGCTCAAAGTTTGTAAAAGGTGGGGAAAGGGGGGCTGGGGCAGTATGGGTAGTTGTGGCATCAAAATTTTTGATGTAGATCTTTGTGGAATGTCAATTGCTATCTTCATACCAAATTTGTTGACTCTAGCTCGAAAATTGTAAATAGTGGGGAAAGAGGGGCTGGGGCGGTATGGGTGGGTGCGGCATCCAAATTTGTGATGCAGATCTTTGTGGAATGTCAATTGCTATCTTCATACCAAATTTGGTGACTCTAGCTCAAAGTTTGTAAAATGTGGGGAAAGGGGGGCAAAATGGGTGGGCGTGGCTCCAAAACTTTGATGCATTTTTTTGGGGGTTGTTGCCAGCTATCTTCCTACCAAATTTGATGGCTCTAGCTCCACAACTCTGGAAGATACACGCATTCCCGTTTTTGACGAAGCGTTGGGGTGGATGGGGGCGGCTAGGGCAGTATTGGTGGGCGTGGCATCCAACCTTTTGATGCAGTTTTTGTGGGGTCATCATCACCTATCTTGGCACCAAATTTTGTGGCTCTAGCTCAAAAAATGAGGGAGATATAGACTTTTTTGACTTTAAAATACGGTGGGGTTGGGGCCGGAATGGGGGCGTGGCTCCAAAATTTTGATGCAGTTTTTTGGGGGTTGCTATTAGATATCTTCTTACCAAATTTGGTAGTTCTAGCTGTAAGGATGTGCGAAATATGTGGATTTATCGGTTTTGAGTTATCGAATTTATCGATTTGCCAGCCCCCCAGTAATCGTAGAACCGCCATCTTAAGACTTTAATTTACTATCCCATAGATAAAGAGAATTGGAAAGTTTCAAGTCTCTAGCTTGAAGGGTGTGGAAAAACTTGCAACCATACGGACGGACAGACGGACAGACACCATGACGGACATTGCACAAAACCAATATACTCTTTACCTTCGGTATCGAGTATAATTAAAGAAAAATGTCCATCAGATAATGGGTCTAAACAACGATAATGCTAATAAGTACAAAATTTATGAGAATCACGCTATGCTTGAAACCAGCCAGCCCCAATGCAATGAATAAGGTCACAATGAAAAAGAAGAATATGCATGCCCTCGTTGCGAGTTGTATTGCCGCAACGAGAATTATTGGCATAAAGAATTTTTCAACATGAAAGCCAAAAATGGTGGATATCACAAAAATTAAACAAGAAAAGGCGGCTTTGCTGGAAACATTAAAAGACAGGGAAACCATTGGGCACTGCCGTGCATTCATATTTCCAATAACTCGATGAAGGTTTTAAATAAAGTCAACGAGGCATCAAGTTTTTTGCATCACTTCTCTTTAAAACATCACACGTGAAAGCTTTCACAAATGTGCAGAAAATCTTTTGATGAATATCAATTACAGATCAAAAGGCTAACAGTTTCTGCGTGATGGCCTCAGTAGTAGGGAACTGGTGGTTCTGTGACAGGAAGTAGCTGTCACTTTTATTACCCTCAATCATAATTTATGACCCCATCAATTTTATGACCATTTTTTCGACCCTTTTCTTTTGACCCCTACAATATGATAATTTATGACCCTTTTTTTCCCATGATCGTGTCACTCCTTTGATAAGACTAGGGTGGAGAACAAAGGATTAACATTTCTAGGCCACCACTTTATCAGCAGTATCTGTGAGATTCAGTGATCATAGGATTCGGAGTCAAGTGCGCACCTTTTAAACCTGCGTTGCATTATACACCTGCAAGCAGGTGATCAGAGGAAAAGATTTGGTTATTTACCTAACTAGTGCTAGAGTCAATTGTGGGCCTCTTTGACGTGCGTGGCATTGTAAACCTGTTTATGGCCATGAGGTGCAGTGTGCACAGCAAGTTAGGATAGATAAGAGAGAGTCGAGAGGCTGCCTCTTTGACGTGCGTGGCATTGTAAACCTGCCACACACGTCAAAAATGAATGTCTATGATCATGAGTAGCAGTGTACAAAGGAAGGAAGGATAGAGAATAGTGAAAAGCGAACGCTTGTTCGATGTACTGGGGTTCTGCGAACGCAGCACCAGCAGCAGCGGCAGGATAAATATATTGCTTTCAAACAAGAGTATTGATACTTGTTAATTAAGATTAAAATGTGTTAGAGGGGGAAAGAGTTAGGGCAGAAAGTGTTAGAAGGAGAATGTATGTTAGAGGGGAAAGAGTTAGGGAAAGGAAGTGTTAGAAGGAGAATGTGTGTTAGAGGGGGAAAGTGATCCTGCTTGTATTAATTTAATAAGCCACTATACGATTTTGATTCGTTCCCACCGTCCTTAAGATGAAAACTATTTTCCAATCCTTTGGGCTTGATATTTAAATATTTAGTGTTATCCCTTTCTAACCTTTGATATTATATATGTACCTGTTTTTATTTGGTCAAGTGCTAGGAAAATCTTGTATCCTGCATTGCCTTCAAAAAGCATAAAAGAGATAAAAGAGATAGTTTGGTTTAAGCTGTGTAGTTTATTTATTTATTTATTATTCATCTTTCTATTTATGCTATTTAATATTTATTTTTAAATCTAGTATTCATACATTACATTCCTTATTGGCTTAAACGTTGTTTGTTAATTCTTTTGTTTAAATTTTTATATTTGTCAGACGCATGCTATAGTAAAAGCATCCACATGTGTCGACTCCCTCTGTAGTTAAATCGGATGACCAGCTGCCCGCTGAAAGATGCTCGCCAAATTTGGATGTAACCAGATGACAGCTTTCGTACGCCAAGAAAAATTCTCGATATTCTTCAAGCAATTCTGATGTTCAGGAAAAATCATTTCCTCAAACTCTCATCAAATCATCGATTTTCTTGACAATTGTTTTAAATCCAAAGTTAGAATTCAGCTCCATTTTGTAGTATACTCGGCAAACGTTTATTTAAGACCGACTTAAATGATTATTTTAACTTTCCTCAAAGCATTTCATTTTTATTTAGTTTCATTTAATGATGAAGTTGTGTCCTAAAATATTGACATCCCTTTTTATTTCTATACCGATCTTTTTTGAAATTTCAAACAATAGCCGAGTTAGATAAATTTCTGACTCATAATCATAATTTGCTTCTAAATCTGAAATATGTATACTATATTTACGCATCTCTACACACTTTGGAATAATATAGTTATAATATTTATTCTTTATTTGATTTTTCAATAATGTGTTCCAACACAAAAATGTTGCTAAAAAAAATTCCTAATCTTATAAGCCTCCTCCATGAGTCGCTATCAAATTCAACTCTATTACCATACTGATTGAGTATTATATTCGTTGCCTAACTGATTTTCAAATTTTAAAATGACACTAAACGGTCTCAAGCATTGGATGTTCAATTATTGTATCTGGCATTAAGAAGTCAAAGTGCTCCAGTTTCATTTGGATGTACTCCTTAAAAGTCTATAATTTAACCCACTCCTCTTTTTGCAATCCAATAAAGTTACGTTTATGTTGCTGCAGCCAAACCATAGGTGTAAAATCTCTAGTCGTACAAGACCCACACTTTAGTTTAAGCGCTAGATTAGATTTATTATTTGGAGCCTCCACCACAAACAGTATACAATAAAATCAGACCCTAATCTAATAAGCGTGTTAACAAAACACAGGATCAAGAGCTAGGGTGTATAAACGACTAATACAAGGAAGAAAAACAGAAAAAACTTAAAATACCAATATTTAGCGGGTATAAACCATCCGGTGATAGTTAACGTACGTTATTTTTTTTTTTTATTTGTTTCTATTTATTTTTTTTTTCCTAGTGCTACAAGTGTTATTACATACTTATATATTAGTGCTCTAGTCACATTGTTTGATCATGAACTTTATATTATATGTTATAGCCTATCTTATATTTAACTCTTCAATAGCTGTTTTCTTTTCACAATACGTAACATGTCAAAGATTATTTATTTTCAATTTTCAATTAAATATTTGTGCTACTACATAATTTTAATTATTATTTTATTTTTAAACAATTAATTGTGTCCTAAAACTATAGAATTTTTGTTTGTTTTATGTGCTTAAGTGTGCTTTCAACTTAATTTTAAACAGAGGTGGTTCCAGAGTCGAACAGCAGAGACGTAAAATGCCTGCTTGAGCAGGCCAGTTTGGTACGAAAACTAATTAGGTTATTTACTCTTTCCGATGTATTAAAATTTAAGATATCGAACAAATAGTCAGGTTTTTTGGAAAAGATTATTTTGTGGAGAAGAACTAGTATTTTATAATTTAGTAAATGCGCAAACTCGAGATCAACCAACTTCTTGGCGTAATCCGTTATGTGGTCAGTTCTTTGCAGCCCATACACGTAGCGAGCAATATTATTAAATGCGACTTTAAGTTTATGTTGGCTCGCGGCAACGCATTTGGCAAAAATTTCTACTCCATAAAACAGGATTGGCATTACTAAAGTTTTTGCAATCATTGTCCTTATTTTAACTGGTAAAAATTTCTGGGTCAGGGAAAGTTGTCGAAGAACGCCATACGTTTTTCCCACAGCTTTATTTACCTGGTCATTCCAATCCAAGGTTCTATTAAAAATTATCCCGAGATTTACGGCTTTGTCAACAAAATCTATAGATTTACTGCCTACTATTAGGTTAGTAAGATCGTTAGTATTTACGTACTTTTTATACATAACTAGACACTTAGATTTTGACGGATTTATGCACAAACCATTTTCTTTAGCCCACACGCTAACACGTAACAGATCATTATTGCACAATTTAATACACTGATTAATTTGACTAATAGGACCACTGACATACATTTGAACATCATCAGCATACATATGTACTTCACAGTTGGACAGGACACTAGGCAAATCATTTATATAAATTGAAAAAAGGAGAGGTCCTAGTATAGATCCCTGTGGGACACCACGTTTTACCAACATTAAGCTTGAAGTCGCACTCTGCGTTACAACGGCTTGTTGCCTATTTTTTAAGTAAGAGGTCAGTAGTTTAATTGCCGTTGGCGTAAAATAATACATCTTGCTAAGCTTTGTCAAGAGAATTTCGTGATTTACCGTGTCAAATGCTTTACTGTAGTCTAGTAGTGTAAGCAGCGTTACTTCACTATTATCCATTCTCACTCGAATGTCCTCGACTACCTTTAAAAGCGCCGTTGTGCAACTGATATTTGCCCTAAAACCAGATTGCTTTTTGCTCAAAAGCGAGTTTACATTTAAGAAGTTATAAATCTGTCCTGCCATAAGTTTTTCAAACACTTTAATTAATAACGGCAGTATAGCAATTGGCCTAAACTCGTTGTTTAATTTTGGAATTGGTATTATTTTTGCCAGTTTCCACTTCTCAGGAATGTGGATGACATAATAGCAGTATTTATAATGTGTGTGATGTGGCCGATTATGTTTGGTAACAGTAATTTAATGAATTTTGGGTTTACGTTATCCAAGCCGATAGCGTTAGATTAATTTTTAATATTGCATGCAGGACATCACATTGGTTAACACATTCAAATTCAAAACAATTACTACAGTTGTTTAACGGTACACAATTTTCATACGGATTACTCACAGCTATAGGAACATTGAAGCTGACAAATTTATTGTTAAGTATATCTACATCTTCGTCATCACATATCACAGATGTTTAATGTTTTCCAAGTTTCTTTGGTTGATATTGCGTTCTTAAATTTATTACTAAAGAAATTGCGCTTAGCATTTTTAATAGATTGGATTTAAAAAGTCGATAGTAATAGTCCGTCCTGTATCGTTTCCATTTATCGTAAGCCTCATCCCTGTGTTTAATTGCACTTTTAATATCATTATTAAACCAGGACTTTAGAGCTGGTTTTGTAATTTTAGTTTTTATTGGAATAAACTCATTGTAGAGATAGTCAATATTATGCTGTAGCACGGTAATTTGGGTGTCAACAGAAGGAAGGTTGTAAATGCCACCCCAGTCACAATTGCAGCATGCTTCAACTAGTGAGAGTTGATCAATATTTTTGAAATCTCTAAAAGTTATTATTTGTTTTTGAATATATGAGATGCATATCATAAGTGAGGAAGATAGGTCATGCTTAGAAAACGCAGGTACGGAGAGTTGGTCATAATGTAATATGTTGTCATTTTTATTAACAAATATTACATCGAGAAGCGTGCTTGTGTTGCGTGTGAAATGTGTTGGTTCCGTCGAGTTTACTACTGATAAGCCAAGTGACTGCATTTCATCAGTCAGATGTTGTTCTTTTAGTACATTACTGTTCGGGTCACCTGCTTATATTATGTCAGTATACGTCAGTGTTATATTTGATAGCACATCTATAAGCCTAGAGTAGTCAATATTCTTATTGGGTCTATATATAAAGCCAATAAGCAATTTTTTGTCACAGATAGAATTAGTAATGTTAATAAAAAGTTACTCTATTGGACTCTCAACTGGTTGTCGACATATAACTTTACATTTTAGTCTATTTGTGACAAATATTGCAACTCCCCCTGCGTGACAAACACGATCCGAACGATATAAATTGTAGCCAGGACAAACAATAGACGAGTTCTCCAATTCAGGAACAAACCACGTTTCAGATACACACACAATATCAACATTTGAATTCACAAACATAAAACGAAACTCCTCCATCTTATTACATAAACTCTGACCATTTAAATGACATATCTTAAGACCAGCTTTATGTTTACTTAATACCCTAAACATTCCTTGGCTGTTCGATCTGGACACATTCATATTGCAAGACATCTAAGTTGATAATAAAATCCTACCAATAGCACACCTAAACTGCGTTGGGAAAAAAACAAAATCAAAAGTACAAATAAATTTAAAAGCTAAAATTAAGAGAAACATATTAACCTAACATTTAAGAGAACAAACTTACAAACAACAAAATTGATATGCAGAAGCTAGGTCCGAAAAAGATCGTCCGCTACCGACGTCGAGCTTTCAGCGCGCAGTTGAGAAAGCTGTTGTGCACTCTCTATGCAGATTACTTCTCCACCCACCGTAAGCTTTACGTGGACAAGCGAGCGACGGCAAAAGACAGCAGTCAGTTGTTTTTGTTTTTTTCATTCTCATCGCTTCTTTGAATATGTTGTAATTGTCTTTGCTTAGTTGTTCGTTAATGTAAATCGGAACCAGACCGCGTGTTTCAATGCCAATTTGTTGAAGGCTAAGTTGTTGCTTATTAATAGCATAACAGAGTCTAAACGAATTAATATTGTGGGGTCAGCAACCGTCGCTGAAGATTGTCTGACCCTAAAGATGTCACGAAGCCTCGGTGCCGGTGTGATACCCAGTGAAAACACAATGTGGTAAATATTGGTGGCCAACTTTGTGTTTAAGAGCTGTGAGTCAGCAGCATCATCCTCCAGTTTTTGAACCCGACGCATCAGGCTCTGCATATCTTCACACATGCCGTCTAGCCTGCCATTAAGAGCAGTGAGTATGCGTTCCTCGCACTCACTCACCTTCGCCGCGATCACACCCGCTTGCTCGTCAAAGCGTTGGTTTATGAGCTGGAGGATTGCAGCTCCATCGATGGACTTGCTGGTTTTGATCTGATGTGATGGGTGCCATGCTGATTTGTTTAATTTTGTTTGGCAGTGTAAATGAGTGTTTTTTGTATGTTTTTGAGTGTTTTTAGTGCGATTCGTATTCTTTGTAATTATGTTATGTTTTGTTGTATTATGCGTGAGTGTTTCTAATGTCTGTTTATTATACACTATGCGTTCGTATTTGTAATTTGCTCCCGCGCAACTATTGATGTACCAAATATTTAAGTTTTGTATTTCTGTTTAAATTTGATGTTTATTTCAATACCAATTAGACGCCAAATTTGTGTCTAGTGTTTTTTGCTTTATAAACAATTCAACTTTAAACTTTGCACAGAGACTCGGAGCTCACAAGAAAACACGACCGCTGGGCTTTGCTTCTCTTCTCTTTAAAACGCAGTACAATTGTACGCTGGTCCACACAAAGGGCTTTACAATGCACCTCTATTAAGCGAAGTAGCTATAGTTATTGTTGGTCAGCAATTTGAAAAGCGCGATATTATTATTGAAAGCCATAATAATAAATAACATCGTATAAGTGAGGTGCATCGATCATACGATGCCTTACAGTATCCTTTGCTATTCCCTTATGGCGAAGATGGCTATTCAGTGGATATACCACAATAAATAAATCAAGTAAGAAGGCAGACAGACAGACGGACAGACGGACGGACAGACGGACATGGCTATATCGTCTCGGCTGTTGATGCTGATCAAGAATATATATACTTTATGGGGTCGGAGATGCTTCCTTCTGCCTGTTACATACTTTTGCACATAACCATTATA
The DNA here is from genome assembly GCA_030179655.1 of Scaptomyza flava. Taxonomy (NCBI): domain Eukaryota; kingdom Metazoa; phylum Arthropoda; class Insecta; order Diptera; family Drosophilidae; genus Scaptomyza; species Scaptomyza flava. Next base: position 449,620 of record JARNME010000371.1, on the reverse strand, counting down.
CCCATACTTACCCATTTTATGGTTAAGGGTATAAAACTAAATCTTACCATATAATTATTAAACCAAATCTTATTATTTGGAGCCTCCTCCACAAACAGTATACAATAAAATCAAACCCTAATCTAAATCAAAAACAGGATCAAGAGCAAGGGTGTATAAAACGACTAATACAAAGGAAGAAAAACCGAAAATACCAATATTTAGCGGGTATAAACCAATCTGGTGATACTTAACATACATTATTTTAAAAACACACTAGAGTTAAAAATTTTAAGTACTCTACCGCCCGTTTTGCAAATACCGACTCTCAAGTCATCTCGAGCTTTAGTACATCACAACCGTATTTTGCCATCCAAAATCAATATTAATGCAAAGGTTCAAGAAGAATAAAACACATTACAATGGTTTCATGAATTAAATAAATATCTCAGATCAATAAAAAATAAATCCTTTAGCGACAATGAGTTTTGAGCACTAAAGAAAATAAGTCTCCTTTAGAAATAATTATAATAATTAAATGAATAAATACGCCCTAATAACATGGCATCTAGAACAAAAAGGTTTTGTTCTCGTTAAATTAATAAAACACCTACAAAAAATAATAAAAACAAGTAAGAAGGCTCTAGTCGGGAGAGCCCGACTAGAAGATACCCTGAACCCAGTCGCAATAAATATATTAAATTTATATAAGTCTTTGGTATACTGACTTAGCTTCAATCGATAAATTAGATATCTCCGGTGTTTCTAAACCGATTTGGACGAAATTTTCAGAAAAGCTCTATCGTTACCCATTCTTTCAACCCTCATTTTTACATTTCATAATTCGATATTTTTTGTTATCGATATTATGTGTATATCGGAAACCAGAATAGTTATCGATAATTTGAAGCAAACTTATTCTGCTCATGGTATAGGAGAACTTATATACAAAATCTGAAGTCTCTAGCTTTTTTAGTCAGACAGACGGACATGGCTAAATCGACTCGGCTATTGATGCTGATCAAGAATATATATCTTTATAGGGTCGGAGATGCTTCCTTCTGCCTGTTACATACTTTTGCACAAAACCATTATACCCTTATATACCCATTTTATGGGTTAAGGGTATAAAAAGAAGAATATGCATGCCCTCGTTGCGAGTTGTATTGCCGCAACGAGAATTATTGGCATAAAGAATTTTTCAACATGAAAGCCAAAAATGGTGGATATCACAAAATTAAACAAGAAAAGGCGGCTTTGCTGGAAACATTAAAAGACAGGGAAAACCATTGGGCACTGCCGTGCATTCATATTTCCAATAACTCGATGAAGGTTTTAAATAAAGTCAACGAGGCATCAAAGTTTTTTGCATCACTTCTCTTTAAAACATCACACGTGAAAGCTTTCACAAATGTGCATAAAACTCTTTTGATGAATATCAATTACAGATCAAAAGGCTAACAGTTTCTGCGTGATGGCCTCAGTAGTAGGGAACTGGTGGTTCTGTGACAGGAAGTAGCTGTCACTTTTATTACCCTCAATCATAATTTATGACCCCATTAATTTTATGACCCTTTTTTCGACCCTTTTCTTTTGACCCCTACAATATGATAATTTATGACCCTTTTTTTCCCATGATCGTGTCACTCCTTTGATAAGACTAGGGTGGAGAACAAAGGATTAACATTTCTAGGCCACCACTTTATCAGCAGTATCTGTGAGATTCAGTGATCATAGGATTCGGAGTCAAGTGCGCACCTTTTAAACCTGCGTTGCATTATACACCTGCAAGCAGGTGATCAGAGGAAAAGATTTGGTTATTTACCTAACTAGTGCTAGAGTCAATTGTGGGCCTCTTTGACGTGCGTGGCATTGTAAACCTGTTTATGGCCATGAGGTGCAGTGTGCACAGCAAGTTAGGATAGATAAGAGAGAGTCGAGAGGCTGCCTCTTTGACGTGCGTGGCATTGTAAACCTGCAACACACATCAAAAATGAATGTCTTTGATCATGAGTAGCAGTGAACAAAGGAAGGAAGGATAGAGAATAGTGAAAAGCGAACGCTTGTTCGATGTACTGGGTTCCGCGAACGCAGCACCAGCAGCAGCGGCAGGATCAATACATTGCTTTCAAACAAGAGTATTGATACTTGTTAATTAAGATTAAAATGTGTTAGAGGGGAAAGAGTTAGGGCAGAAAGTGTTAGAAGGAGAATGTATGTTAGAGGGGAAATTGCTAGAATGAGAATGTGTGTTAAAGCGGGAAAGAGTTAGGGAAAGGAAGTGTTAGAAGGAGAATGTGTGTTAGAGGGGGAAAGTGATCCTGCTTGTATTAATTTAATAAGCCACTATACGATTTTGATTCGTTCCCACCGTCCTTAAGATGAAAACTATTTTCCAATCCTTTGGGCTTGATATTTAAATATTTAGTGCCATCCCTTTCTAACCTTTGATATTATATATGTACCTGTTTTTATTTGGTCAAGTGCTAGGAAAATCTTGTATCCTGCATTGCCTTCAAAAAGCATAAAAGAGATAAAAGAGATAGTTTGGTTTAAGTTGTGTAGTTTATTTATTTATTTATTATTCATCTTTCTATTTATGCTATTTAATATTTATTTTTAAATCTAGTATTCATACATTATATGCGTTATTGGCTTAAACCTTGTTTGTTAATTCTTTTGTTAAATTTTTATATTTGTCAGACGCATGCTATAGTAAAAGCATCCACATGTGTCGACTCCCTCTGTAGTTAAATCGGATGACCAGCTGCCCGCTGAAAGATGCTCGCCAAATTTGGATGTAACCAGATGACAGCTTTCGTACGCCAAGAAAAATTCTCGATATTCTTCAAGCAATTCATGATGTTCAGGAAAAATCATTTCCTCAAACTCTCATCAAATCATCGATTTTCTTGACAATTGTTTTAAATCCAAGTTAGAATTCAGCTCCATTTTGTAGTATACTCGGCAAACGTTTATTTAAGACCGACTTAAATGATTATTTTAACTTTCCTCAAAGCATTTCATTTTTTATTTAGTTTCATTTAATGATGAAGTTGTGTCCTAAAATATTGACATCCCTTTTTATTTCTTTACCGATCTTTTTTGAAATTTCAAACAATAGCCGAGTAAGATAAATTTCTGACTCATAATCATAATTTGCTTCTAAATCTGAAATATGTATACTATATTTACGCATCTCTACACACTTTGGAATAATATAGTTATAATATTTATTCTTTATTTGATTTTTCAATAATGTGTTCCAACACAAAAATGTTGCTAAAAAAAATTCCTAATCTTATAAGCCTCCTCCATGAGTCGCTATCAAATTCAACTCTATTACCATACTGATTGAGTATTAATATTCGTTGCCTATCTGATTTTCAAATTTTAAAATGACACTAAACGGTCTCAAACATTGGATGTTCAATTATTGTATCTGGCATTAAGAAGTCAAAGTGCTCCAGTTTCATTTGGATGTACTCCTTAAAAGTCTATAATTTAATCCACTCCTCTTTTTGCAATCCAATAAAGTTACGTTTATGTTGCTGCAGCCAAACCATAGGTGTAAAATCTCTAGTCGTAGAAAACCCACACTTTAGTTTAAGCGCTAGACTAGACTTATTATTTGGAGCCTCCACCACAACAGTATACAATAAAATCAGACCCTAATCAAATAAGCGTGTTAACAAAACACAGGATCAAGAGCTAGGGTGTATAAACGACTAATACAAAGGAAGAAAAAACAGAAAAAACTTAAAACACCAATATTTAGCGGGTATAAACCAATCCGGTGATAGTTAACGTACATTATTATTTTTTTATTTGTTTCTATTTATTTTTATTTTCCTAGTGCTACAAGTGTTATTACATACTTATATATTAGTGCTCTAGTCACATTGTTTGATCATGAACTTTATATTATATGTTATAGCCTATCTTATATTTAACTCTTCAATAGCTGTTTTCTTTTCACAATACGTAACATGTCAAAGATTATTTATTTTCAATTTTCAATTAAATATTTGTGCTATTACATAATTTTAATTATTATTTTATTATTAAACAATTAATTGTGTCTTAAAACTTTAGAATTTTTGTTTGTTTTATGTGCTTAAGTGTGCTTTCAACTTAATTTTAAACAGAGGTGGTTCCAGAGTCGAACAGCAGAGACGTAAAATTGCCTGCTTGAGCAGGCCAGTTTGGTACGAAAACTAATTAGGTTATTTACTCTTTCCGATGTATTAAAATTTAAGATATCGAACAAATAGTCAGGTTTTTTGGAAAAGATTATTTTGTGGAGAAGAACTAGTATTTTATAATTTAGTAAATGCGCAAACTCGAGATCAACCAACTTCTTGGCGTAATCCGTTATGTGGTCAGTTCTTTGCAGCCCATACACGTAGCGAGCAATATTATTAAATGCGACTTTAAGTTTATGTTGGCTCGCGGCAACGCATTTGGCAAAAATTTCTACTCCATAAAACAGGATTGGCATTACTAAAGTTTTTGCAATCATTGTCCTTATTTTAACTGGTAAAAATTTCTGGGTCAGGGAAAGTTGTCGAAGAACGCCATACGTTTTTCCCACAGCTTTATTTACCTGGTCATTCCAATCCAAGGTTCTATTAAAAATTATCCCGAGATTTACGGCTTTGTCAACAAAATCTATAGATTTACTGCCTACTATTAGGTTAGTAAGATCGTTAGTATTTACGTACTTTTTATACATAACTAGACACCTAGATTTTGACGGATTTATGCACAAACCATTTTCTTTAGCCCACACGCTAACACGTAACAGATCATTATTGCACAATTCAATACACTGATTAATTTGACTAATAGGACCACTGACATACATTTGAACATCATCAGCATACATATGTACTTCACAGTTGGACAGGACACTAGGCAAATCATTTATATAAATTGAAAAAAGGAGAGGTCCTAGTATAGATCCCTGTGGGACACCACGTTTTACCAACATTAAGCTTGAAGTCGCACTCTGCGTTACAACGGCTTGTTGCCTATTTTTTAAGTAAGAGGTCAGTAGTTTAATTGCCGTTGGCGTAAAATAATACATCTTGCTAAGCTTTGTCAAGAGAATTTCGTGATTTACCGTGTCAAATGCTTTACTGTAGTCTAGTAGTGTAAGCAGCGTTACTTCACTATTATCCATTCTCACTCGAATGTCCTCGACTACCTTTAAAAGCGCCGTTGTGCAACTGATATTTGCCCTAAAACCAGATTGCTTTTTGCTCAAAAGCGAGTTTACATTTAAGAAGTTATAAATCTGTCCTGCCATAAGTTTTTCAAACACTTTAATTAATAACGGCAGTATAGCAATTGGCCTAAACTCGTTGTTTAATTTTGGAATTGGTATTATTTTTGCCAGTTTCCACTTCTCAGGGAATGTGGATGACATAATAGCAGTATTTATAATGTGTGTGATGTGGCCGATTATGTTTGGTAACAGTAATTTAATGAATTTTGGGTTTACGTTATCCAAGCCGATAGCGTTAGATTTAATTTTTAATATTGCATGCAGGACATCACATTGGTTAACACATTCAAATTCAAAACAATTACTACAGTTGTTTAACGGTACACAATTTTCATACGGATTACTCACAGCTATAGGAACATTGAAGCTGACAAATTTATTGTTAAGTATATCTACATCTTCGTCATCACATATCACAGATTTATCTTTTCCAACGCCCATATTGTTTAATGTTTTCCAAGTTTCTTTGATATTGCGTTATTAAATTTATTACTAAAGAAATTGCGCTTAGCATTTTTAATAGATTGGATTTAAAAAGTCGATAGTAATAGTCCGTCCTGTATCGTTTCCATTTATCGTAAGCCTCATCCCTGTGTTTAATTGCACTTTTAATATCATTATTAAACCAGGACTTTAGAGCTGGTTTTGTAATTTTAGTTTTTATTGGAATAAACTCATTGTAGAGATAGTCAATATTATGCTGTAGCACGGTAATTTGGGTGTCAACAGAAGGAAGGTTGTAATGCCACCCCAGTCACAATTGCAGCATGCTTCAACTAGTGAGAGTTGATCAATATTTTTGAAATCTCTAAAAGTTATTATTTGTTTTGAATATATGAGATGCATATCATAAGTGAGGAAGATAAGGTCATGCTTAGAAAACGCAGGTACGGAGAGTTGGTCATAATGTAATATGTTGTCATTTTTATTAACAAATATTACATCGAGAAGCGTGCTTGTGTTGCGTGTGAAATGTGTTGGTTCCGTCGAGTTTACTACTGATAGCCAAGTGACTGCATTTCATCAGTCAGATGTTGTTCTTTTAGTACATTACTGTTCGGGTCACCTGCTTATATTATGTCAGTATACGTCAGTGTTATATTTGATAGCACATCTATAAGCCTAGAGTAGTCAATATTCTTATTGGGTCTATATATAAAGCCAATAAGCAATTTTTTGTCACAGATAGAATTAGTAATGTTAATAAAAGTTACTCTATTGGACTCTCAACTGGTTGTCGACAAATAACTTTACATTTTAGTCTATTTGTGACAAATATTGCAACTCCCCCTGCGTGACAAACACGATCCGAACGATATAAATTGTAGCCAGGACAAACAATAGACGAGTTCTCCAATTCAGGAACAAACCACGTTTCAGATACACACACAATATCAACATTTGAATTCACAAACATAAAACGAAACTCCTCCATCTTATTACATAAACTCTGACCATTTAAAGACATCTAAGTTGATCATAAAATCCTACCAATAGCACACCTAAACTGCGTTGGGAAAAAAACAAAATCAAAAAGTACAAATAAATTTAAAAGCTAAAATTAAGAGAAACATATTAACCTAACATTTAAGAGAACAAACTTACAAACAACAAAATTGATATGCAGAAGCTAGGTCCGAAAAAGATCGTCCGCTACCGACGTCGAGCTTTCAGCGCGCAGTTGAGAAAGCTGTTGTGCACTCTCTATGCAGATTACTTCTCCACCCACCGTAAGCTTTACGTGGACAAGCGAGCGACGGCAAAAGACAACAGTCAGTTGTTTTTGTTTTTTTCATTCTCATCGCTTCTTTGAATATGTTGTAATTGTCTTTGCTTAGTTGTTCGTTAATGTAAATCGGAACCAGACCGCGTGTTTCAATGCCAATTTGTTGAAGGCTAAGTTGTTGCTTATTAATAGCATAACAGAGTCTAAACGAATTAATATTGTGGGGTCAGCAACCGTCGCTGAAGATTGTCTGACCCTAAAGATGTCACGAAGCCTCGGTGCCGGTGTGACACCCAGTAAAAACACAATGTGTTAAATATTGGTGGCCAACTTTGTTTTAAGAGCTGTGAGTCAGCAGCATCATCCTCCAGTTTTTGAACCCGACGCATCAGGCTCTGCATATCTTCACACATGCCGTCTAGCCTGCCATTAAGAGCAGTGAGTATGCGTTCCTCGCACTCACTCACCTTCGCCGCGATCACACCCGCTTGCTCGTCAAAGCGTTGGTTTATGAGCTGGAGGATTGCAGCTCCATCGATGGACTTGCTGGTTTTGATCTGATGTGATGGGTGCCATGCTGATTTGTTTAATTTTGTTTGGCAGTGTAAATGAGTGTTTTTTGTATGTTTTTGAGTGTTTTTAGTGCGATTCGTATTCTTTGTAATTATGTTATGTTTTGTTGTATTATGCGTGAGTGTTTCTAATGTCTGTATATTATACACTTTGCGTTCGTATTTGTAATTTGCTCCCGCGCAACTATTGATGTACCAAAATATTTAAGTTTTGTATTTCTGTTTAAATTTGATGTTTATTTCAATACCAATTAGACGCCAAATTTGTGTCTAGTGTTTTTGCTTTATAAACAATTCAACTTTAAACTTTGCACAGAGACTCGGAGCTCACAAGAAAACACGACCGCTGGGCTTTACTTCTCTTCTTCTTTAAAACGCAGTACAATTGTACGCTGGTCCACACAAAGGGCTTTACAATGCACCTCTATTAAGCGAAGTAGCTATAGTTATGTTGGTCAGCAATTTGAAAAGCGCGATATTATTATTGAAAGCCATAATAATAATTACATCGTATAAGTGAGGTGCATCGATCATACGATGCCTTACAGTATCCTTTGCTATTCCCTTATGGCGAAGATGGCTATTCAGTGGATATACCACAATAAATAAATCAAGTAAGAAGGCAGACAGACAGACGGACAGACGGACGGACAGACGGACATGGCTATATCGTCTCGGCTGTTGATGCTGATCAAGAATATATATACTTTATGGGGTCGGAGATGCTTCCTTCTGCCTGTTACATACTTTTGCACATAACCATTATACCCATACTTACCCATTTTATGGGTTAGGGTATAAAACTAAATCTTACCATATAATTATTAAACCAAATCTTATTATTTGGAGCCTCCTCCACAAACAGTATACAATAAAATCAAACCCTAATCTAAATCAAAAAACAGGATCAAGAGCAAGGGTGTATAAAACGACTAAAACAAAGGAAGAAAAAACCGAAAATACCAATATTTAGCGGGTATAAACCAATCTGGTGATACTTAACATACATTATTTAAAAACACACTAGAATTAAAAATTTTAAGTACTCTACCGCCCGTTTTGCAAAATACCGACTCTCAAGTCATCTCGAGCTTTAGTACATCACAACCGTATTTTGCCATCCAAATTCAATATTAATGCAAAGGTTCAAGAAGAATAAAACACATTACAATGGTTTCATGAATTAAATAAATATCTCAGATCAATAAAAAATAAATCCTTAAGCGACAATGAGTTTTGAGCACTAAAGAAAATAAGTCTCCTTTAGAAATAATTATAATAATTAAATGAATAAATACGCCCTAATAACATGGCATCTAGAACAAAAAGGTTTTGTTCTCGTTAAAATTAATAAAACACCTACATAAAATAAATAAAAAAATGGAAGTGATATGTAACAAACTGCAACTATTACAGTTAAGGAACAGTCGTATGAGATACTTAACTCTTAAAATAAAAGAGCTAACGAAGTCATACTTTTCGAGACTCATATTTCAAACTGTTAAGCTAGTTCAATACACTTCCTTATTAAATGCAACAAAAATGGGGAGAATATGAAATAAAATATTACCATCTATCAATTATAAGAAATTATAACGAAATTATCTTAGTTTAAGCAATGATTTGGGAAATATCAAATCCAATATAATCACTAAAAAGGAGAAGGGTAGGTTGACAGCTAAAATATATTAAAGCAATCAATTATCAAGTAAAAAATCAATGTCCGACCGTTTTCCTGTTAAAATAAAGTTAACATTTTATGGACAATAATACAGTCTATCTTGTTTTATGCGTAAAGCCTAGTCAAATTAAAAAAAAAAAACAAGTAAGAAGGCTCTAGTCGGGCTTTCCCGACTGTAATACCCTGAACCCAGTTGCAATAAATTAATTAAATTTATGTAAGACTTTGGTATACTGACTTAGCTTCAATCGATTAAGTTCATATCTCCGGTATTTCTCAACCGATTTAGACGAAATTTTCGGAAAAGTTCTATCGTTACCCATTACTTCAATCCTCATTTTTACATTTTACAAATTCGATAATTTTTCTTATTGATTCCATGTGTATATCGGAAACCAGAAAAGTTATCGATAATTTGAAGCGAACTTGTTCTGCTCATGGTATGGGAGATCCACGCGCTCATACAGATGGACAGACAGACGGACAGACAGGCGGACATGGCTATATCGTCTCGGCCGTTGATGCTGATCAGGAATATATATACTTTGAGGGGTTGGAGATGCTTCCTTCTGCCTGTTACATACTTTTGCACAAAACCATTGTATCGTACCCTTACTTACCCATTTTATGGGTTAAGGGTATAAAACAAAAGCGGGCTGTTTATTTGCAACAAGCATTTTCACCGATTGGACATAAAAAGAAAGTTTTTTGCATCACTTCTCTTGAAAACATCACAAGTGAAAGCTTTCACAAATGTGCAGAAAATCTTTTGATGAATATCAATTACAGATCAAGAGGCTAACAGTTTCTGCGTGATGGCCTCAGTAGTAGGGAATTGGTGGTTCTGTGACAGGAAGTAGCTGTCACTTTTATTACCCTCAATCATAATTTATGACCCCATTAATTTTATGACCCTTTTTTCGACCCCTACAATATGATAATTTATGACCCTTTTTTCCCATGATCGTGTCACTCCTTTGATAAGACTAGGGTGGAGAACAAAGGATTAACATTTCTAGGCCACCACTTTATCAGCAGTATCTGTGAGATTCAGTGATCATAGGATTCGGAGTCAAGTGCGCACCTTTTAAACCTGCGTTGCATTATACACCTGCAAGCAGGTGATCAGAGGAAAAGATTTGGTTATTTACCTAACTAGTGCTAGAGTCAATTGTGGGCCTCTTTGACGTGCGTGGCATTGTAACCTGTTTATGGCCATGAGGTGCAGTGTGCACAGCAAGTTAGGATAGATAAGAGAGAGTCGAGAGGCCGCCTCTTTGACGTGCGTGGCATTGTAAATCTGCAACACACGTCAAAAAATGAATGTCTATGATCATGAGTAGCAGTGTACAAAGAAAGGAAGGATAGAGAATAGTGAAAAGCGAACGCTTGTTCGATGTACTGGGGTTCTGCGAACACAGCACCAGCAGCAGCGGCAGGATCAATACATTGATTTTAAACAAGAGTATTGATACTTGTTAATTAAGATTAAAAAGTGTTAGAGGGGGAAAGAGTTAGGGGAGAAAGTTTTAGAAGGAGAATGTATGTTAGAGGGGGAAATTGCTAGAAGGAGATTGTTTGTTAAAGCGTTTCAGTTTCATTTGGATGTACTCCTTAAAGTCTATAATTTAATCCACTCCTCTTTTTGCAATCCAATAAAGTTACGTTTATGTTGATGCAGCCAAACCATAGGTGTGAAATCTCTAGTCGTAGAAAACCCACACTTTAGTTTAAGCGCTAGACCAACGAAGTACTCAAATCCAAAAATTTTTTCATGATCTTGAATTTTCCTTGAATTTTGTTTATTTTAAGTGAAGTGTATCCATCCTCTCTTATCTGCTTTTTCAAACTAAAGCTTAGTACGCAGGAACTAGAATTATTTCTGATAGAAATTTACACATTATTTCTAATGTGTATCCTAAGACCCTGTGTGCCCCTTAAAATACCGGAAAATTCCCAAGAACGCAAAAAAATGGCAAAACAAAAAGGTAAAAGAGTAATACGGACACACTTGTGCCTAGAAATAATGTGCTGCTCATTTTTTCTAGCAGAAATTCAACTGTTCAATGCCATCCACACGATCCACTTCAATGTAATCGATGTGGCAACTCTCAACATTTTTTGAGTATACATTTCTAGCTGCTGCATATACTCATTAGAAATGTCTCTAGAAATTATGTCCAGATATTATTTCTAGCGTTTTTTATACCCTTAACCCATTAAATGGGTAAATAAGGGTATAATGGTTTTGTGCAAAAGTTTGTAACAGGCAGAAGGAAGCATCTCCGACCCCATAAAGTATATAGTATATATATATATTCTTGATCAGCATCAACAGCCGAGACGATATAGCCATGTCCGTCCGTCTGTCCGTCTGTATGAACGCGTGGATCTCAGAGACTACAAGAGCTAGAGACTTCAGATTTTGTATTTAAGTTCTCCTATACCATAAGCAGAACAAGATTGCTTCAAATTATCGATAACTATTCTGATTTCCGATATACACAGAATATCGATAACAATAAATATCGAATTTGGAAATTGTAAAAACGAGGATTGAAGTAATGGGTAACGATAGAACTTTTCTGAAAATTTCGTCCAAATCGGTTAAGAACGCCGGAGATATCGATATTTTATCGCTTGAGGCTAAGTCAGTTTACCAAAGTCAATTATAAATTTAATTTATTTATTGCAACTGGGTTCAGGGTATCTTCTATTCGGGCTCTCCCGACTAGAGCCTTTTTGCTTGTTTTATATGGAGTTTGACACAAATAGAATATTTCTAGTTCCTGCGTACTAAGCTTAAACAAAAATAAGATAAACCATATTATTTAAGGTTTTGATTTTTGTATAATTTCTCAGTACATCATTAACGCTAGAGGTAAAATGGTTATTCTAGATAAAAACTCATGTATTTTAGTTGACTTTCAATATGTATTTGGAAACGAAAGGCAGATGTTTGTCAAAGAGTTGGCATTTATGCAAGCTTGGTCCGTCACACCCAATTTTTTCACTTTAAACCACCCTACCACATGAGGGAGCTGGATGAAGTGACTAGGAAAACCTTGAAGATAACCAAACAGTATGTGGACGGCTTAGATTGGTCTGAAGGTGACATCTCTTATCTAAGTCTTGGCGAAATACTAAAGCCATTGAATAGTTACGCAACTGTAATAGTAGGAGGAAGAGCTAAAGGCCTGTTTACTCTCGACATAACTTAACATAACATAACTTAAGAGTCAGCTGACTCAATCTACCTTATGGCTCTCAATGTTAGCGTTTACTCTCAACATAACATAACTTAACAGAACATAACTTAATTTTGAACCTGCAGGTTGCAGAAATAACTTAATTCGAACAGTGTTGATTTACGCGAATAGCGAACAGCTGTTCGAAATCAGTCTTGCAAAACGTTAGTCAACTACAATTAAACAACTTATTCAAAATGGATGAGCAGAAGCTAATAATTTTAGTGCAAAACCATAGTTTGATTTATGACAAAAAGTCAAAAGAGTTCAAAATATAATTAAAAAAAGAGAAGCTTGGTCTACAATTGCCAAAGAACTTGGTTGCAATGGTAAGCATATTGATTAAACTTATTGTATTTGGTTTTGCATTGATATGTTTGTTTGTTAAAGTTGATGTCTGTGAAAGGCGTTGGACTAGCTTGAGGGAGCGGTTTTCGAGGGAGTTGCGGATTGTGGAACCTTCAGGCAGTGGAGTTGGCATGTCTTCGGAATGGGTGCACTTCCAAAGTTTGCAGTTTCTCAAAAATCATTTGCACAGACGCCGGTAATTACTTATGTACACTTTGTTACAACAAAATGTATTTATTGTTTAGGCAAAAGTCAAATTTCACGTTGTCAGAGGAGTCACTGCCAACATTTTCTGAAAGTGATGACTTGTTCTCCTCAACCCTAAATTCTGATGACATTATTGAGGAATCGTCATCACCATGTTTTGATTTTTCCCCCTGATGCTGTACCTGTGGCATCTCAACATCCGTCCAAAAAACGAAAAAGCACAAACACCACCGCTGACGATAATTTGTCAATGGCAACCATTGCAATCATGGAATACTTCGGTTCGATTAAAGAAAAGGAAGCAGAGGATGAAGTGGCAGTAAATGCGGCCAACATTGTCAAGAAAAGTTTGTCGGCAATGTCACCAGCCAAAAAAATTAGTGTTGTGGCAAAAATTATGCAATTATTAGCAGAAAATGAATAAATTAAAACAAAATTTAATTTTAATTATGTGATAAATTTTATTGTGGCTGGAACGTCACAGCACTTTCATTCATAAATAGGAACGCAATTTGTTCCGCAGTAACATTGCATAAATTGTGTTTTTGCGGCTGTGAGACACGTACTCGCGAATGCTGTTACAAGACTGAACTTCACTCCGCCAGCCACCCAATACTATGCTATTGTCCGACGCATCCTGGTCAACATAAGAAGGTGGACAATAATGCCGTTCCAAATCATTAAGCATAATAAAATTATGTAATGCAACACACGTGAGAACAATCTTTTCGGCGTTCCCTGGCATGAACTCCATCGTAGTGTTTAAAATTCGCCAACGAGCGGTCAAAATTCCAAAAGAATTTTCCATTGTTCGTCGTGCCCTTGAAAACTTGTAGTTGTATACATTGTCTTCAAGGGACAATGCAACCCCTGATCGTGCTGGCGAAATCGGTCTCATCAAATTTTTCTTTAAAGGAAAAGCAGCATCGCCAACAAAAAAGTGTGGAAATGGTTCCCCACAATTCGGTAGTGGCTTGTTTGGCGGCAATGGCAAAGTTCCATCTAAAAGTTTTCTCCCGAAATCTGACATGTTGAAAACACCTGTTAAACATAATTTGGTTATAATTAATAAGGTTTACACAAGAGATGAAACTGAATTAAATACCTGCATCATTTTCACTGCCATAGCTTCAAACACTTGTTGCAGTGAATGTGTACCGGGCGTCGCAGGCAGCCATTAAAACAATGCTAAAGGTTTTTTTGTAATTAAAAAACATACTACCACTGTTTTTGGGGCACTTAATTGCGATGTGCTTCCCATCCACTGCACCAACGCAATTCAGCAAGTTCCATAAATTTCGAAATCGGCCGCAATATCTTTATATTGCGACTCGGTTGGAGGCGACAGATATATCCCTGAAAAACATATTGGACAAAAAAAAAAACATTTTAAGTAATAAATAAAGTACATGCATTATTGAATGACTACCTGAAAGCACATCCCATATCGCTTCACAAGTTTCAAAAACAATCTTCCAAATCGTTGTTTTGCCAAGCTTATGGCTCCAAGCAATCATTTGCATACTGCTTCCATGAGACAAAAACCTTTAGAATAAACAATTATGACAAATAAAGTCCATACACATAATTTATGTACTTATATCAAAATAAACTTACAATAACGTAATTTCGAGCCGCTCCTCTGTGGTTATGCGCTGTCGCGGCTTCCTGAGTTTGTCTTGCAGTAAGCACAGTAGCAACTGGAACAGTTTTTTATTCATCCGCGTATGGATAAAAACTGCTCTTCGTCCCAATCTCTCATAGCTGAGAAGTTTTTTGTAAAATACCCACTGGTATGCCAGTTTCGATTTATTGGACGTACTGCCCAACGCCGCTTTCTTTTTTCCTGTTCTTTCTGCTTTTTGTACAATGCAATGATGTTCAAATACATTGCAAACCCTACTACTGCCTTCTCCATTGTTCTAATTATTTTTATTTACTTGATTATGTTAATACACGTGTTCTCAATGTTTGTTGATTTGTATTTGTTTAACAACACTGCTAACACAATTGTACAGCACTGCAAAATGATGTAAGTTATGTTGAGAGTAAACGCATACATTCCTTAAGTTATGTAAGCTGCCTCTTAAGTTATGTTATGTTAAGTTATGTCGAGAGTAACAGGCCTTAAAACTCTTAAGTAAATTTGTACACACAGCAAGTGGAAGCGTTGCAGTCGGACGCAACCGACTGCGGCATACTCGATACCAGTACAGATGTAGATTACAATATTTTTTTAAAATTAGTAACTTTAAAACTTAACTAGAATTATGTTTAACATAATTATATATAAAACTAACCTAACTTCGCCGCTCGAATTTGCTCCCGATTAATAATTTCAATCGGTATATAGGGATATAAATAAATACGTAATGTTTAAAACAAAATAAATAAATAACAGATAAAATTTGTAAATAATAAAATATGTAAATAAATAATATAAATATATATGAATAATAATATATCAAACATCTAAAATTACCTTAAAGTTTTTTTTGATTTTTGCAACAAATATATACATATGTGAAAAAATCAAAATAAATAAATACGTAATGCTTAAAACAAAGTAAATAAGTAACAAATAAAAATAATAATAAAAATATGTAAATAAATAAAATAAATATATATGAATAAATAAAATATCAAGCATAAATATTAACACAAACAAAACAATTACTCTTCAGTCAATAAGCTCTCAAGGTTTACCGAAATTCCGCTATAATGGCTATACATTAAAATATTTGAAAAGGCCCAGTCAATATGGGTATCTGACTTGGTGGTTGGTAAATTTAAATCGAGAAGTGAATTATAATTTATTGAGCGTAAAAAGTTATAAGCCCTACTGCTACTACCTGAATGAGCTCGCAGACATAAGTTAAAGTCCCCCAAAACTAAGGTATTGCTTCTTAAATAAGTGAATTGATTGAATAAGTTCTCAAATTCTGTTTCAAATTTGCGCAATGGATAAGACGGACTTTTGTACACTACCAGAACTTCCAAAGACTTATATTTAAACAACGCGAACTCAAAGACATGTGAACCCGAAAAATTCTGACCCATCGAACAAAGACTTATGTGATGGTATAATTCTTTTTTTTAAAACAATAATTCCTCTTTTTGGTCGATTTCTTGGATTAGGTGTGCAATCTAGTCGCACGACTGTTGAAAAGTCATTTAGTTCATATGTTTCGTGTGAGTATGTGCAAGCCTCAACAAACCATAGAATAGGAGATTGTAACATTAGTTGATCGGACGAAATATCACTAAAATGGCAATGCAGACTTTCCGTATTATGGAAAATTAAATTAAATTCAGAAGAGTTAAGTATAATATCGAAATGCGTCTTAAGAAGTTTTTCGGAGCGTAAAGTTTGATGTTCTTTATTTACAGCCGAGCCTGCATCAGCTTTTGGTGGATAAAATTCACCGATTATGTACAAACCAGACGCATTGGTTGCTCTAATACATGCCACATATAATGCTTCTCGGCACATTTTGCTACAAGGGTGGACAACCACTTTGTTATATGTTGCACCCTGACTCTTATAAATAGTAATATTTTCTGCAGGTACTTCAGGAAATTGTTCGCGGTCAATAGTTATTTGCTCGTTGGAATGGTATTGAAAACTTTTAATAGTCTTCTGAACTGGTGTCCAAGAAGTTTCTTGACGATGTGAGTACTTAGCCCGAACATTAACTTCACACTTTCTTCTAAAAATTTTATCCACAAAATTGATGGTGTGGCTGATCTGAATCCTACTTCCATTAAAGTCCCTGTTGCTCCGTTAACTAATCCATCAGCAGTGTCTACATTAACCGTCACCATATACTTTGCTGTGGTTTTCAATATGAGAGAATAGGGTAATCCCTGCGTTTGGGAAGTTTTAAAATCTTGAACAGACTCAAGAATTCGACTCTTGGCGGAGTCTTTTAAATGTGCGGCTTTTACAACGTCTCTAGCGTTGGATATATGTTGGTCAGCTGTAATTGAGTTAAGCTTTGTTGTATTGAAACTATTAACTTCGGCGTTGGTTTCAAAAAGATGAATGACATCATCTGGAACTTGGTCAATTCTACAAATCCTGTTTTTAAATAAATCTACGTCCTCTGTCGACATTTGACCAGATGCCATGTTGTTGAGAGCTATTGCGAAAGGTTGATCATTTCGCTGCCGCATTATCTCTGTAAGTTCAAAAATTTTAAAGCATCCCCAAAGAGAAGACCTAAGTGGATTTAAATATCCATCTATCTCCTTTCGGACGTAGTTGTCTAAGATCACCGAAAACGATCACTGAAATTCCTCCAAATGCAGATTCACGGTTGTTGAAAATATGCTTAAGACGGGAGTCTATAAACCAAAACATCTTTGATCCTACCATTGAGATCTCATCTATGATTAAAACTTTAATATCAATTAGAATTGATCGACGACTATAAAGGAAATCTGCACCCAATTCTTTAAAAGCGGACCCAGACTGGTTAATGGGAAGAGAAACATAGTATGAAATGTGGAACCATTGATTCCAAAAGCAGCTTTACCTGTGGGAGCACACAATATGAATTTACTATTATAAATGAAGTTAAGGACTGGTAAAGTGCTGATATTAGACGACTCTTCCCAACGCCAGCGCCCCCACCAACAAACTCATGGAAAACGTTCTTCATTTAAGCGTTATGAAGAACATGAGAAAAAAAAGTTTTTTGCTTTAAATCTAATGATTTTACGAGATCTGCTAAGTTTTCTGGGGAAATGAGTGGAGGAAGCTTATTAAGCCGGACGTTATCTGTTTCTTCAGAGGTGTTATCATTGGCATTCAAATTAAGGACATTCATTTGAGAACTTATTTCTGGGAAAGCTAGAACTCTAAATTCTTCATCAAGAACCAATTGATATTCTAAATTTTCTTCTATATCTTCACCCTCTACAGCATCCCTAAGCGCGTCTTCTAGCATAGTTGGTCTTTCTCTAAATACGTCGTAGTTGTCTCGTTCGTTGTTTATACAGCTCTCATGTTCCCAGTAGTATGCCTCACAATTCCTGTCAACTAACTCGCATTGCTCTTGCCTCCAATGTGAAAATAAAATTACTAATGGTGCATTTACACTAGTTGATAAACAAGTCAACGTTGATATCAACTTTATCAATCCTAGTGTGAACAGCTGTCAACTTGGTCAACTGTTGCGTTGACAGTAGATGGACAATGCGAAAATCATCAATTGTTGCTCTGAGTGTAAACATAGTGTAAACACTTTTTGTCAACAGTTGAAGTTGAAGTCACAATCGGCGCGTTGACAATACAAAATTAAGTTGAGCTCATGTTCATTCTTTTTCTGTGTGTTGACAAACCTTATGTACATATTAAAGGTGGCAGCACTTCGCTTCTCCATCCGTTTTTATTGATGTTGTCTGATTTTTCATCTGTGCAGTCTATAAAAAACAAAAATTAGTAATAAAAAGCTATTTAAAATACAATTTTATTTATTTTTATGCATATTTATTGAACCATATTCTAATATCGAAAGTAGACCTGCTTCAGTTGCGGGCGATAGCTATCGATTAACTCAAGAGCGAGAATCAAACCACTGCTGATTTTATTCTAATGTAAACGAATTGCATATCAATTAGTTTTAAGTTACATATGCATTAGTACATACCACATTTTTTCTTTTCTCAATTAACAAAACAACACAATATCGATAATCAGTTTCTATACATTCACAATATCGACCTCAACGAAAAATGCATGTGAATGTCAACGAATGTGGATATCAACTGGTGTAAATTACTCTCAACTTCAATATCAACGCGTTGGCATCTTGCGCGTTGCTCAACTCGAAAATTAGTGGGCAACCCGGTTTTTTTTGTCAACTCAATCAACTAATGTAAGCACAACAAATGCGTTGACGTTGGATATCAATTGTTGATATAGCTAGAATTGACGCTGCATCGACTAATGTAAATGCACCATAACTCTCTAAAGTGGTTTTGTCTATCCTTGTGAAGGCTAAAATTCCTATATCTAATTATGCGTGACTTGGACCTTCTTTTAATAAAACCACTTCCATCTAAAAGCGGAAAATATTCGGAACCCACGACCTCATTTTCTTCGTCATCGTCGCTATTAATATTATGGCGGGACACTCTACAAATTTTGCTATAATAATAGTTTGCGGCAAAATCAGCTAAGGAAATATTTTCAAGATCATAAGGCCGCTGTACATAATGATCTAACAGACCAACTGTAAAAATGTCTGTGGAATTTTGGGCTAAAGTTTGAAGTTGTTGCTTGGGCCGAAGCATTCTAACTCTATTTTCGGGAAGTACTGTGTTGATATAAACATCACCATTACTGGTCTCGGACATACGCAACCCCATACAGCAGTGCACGGCTTCCCGAGCGGAAATCTCAGTGCCAGAAATGAATTTATGCCCAATGTGTTGCAACTTTTGATTAATTGTGTAATTGTGGCGCTGTTTAATTTCATCCACGGCATCGCGCATTAATTTAGAAATCCCTCTCTGTGATTTATTAATATAATTAATAACATAACTGCAACATGCATAAGGATCTAATATAAACTGAATGTCAATATTCTCTATGCATCGCAAGAATATGTTTGTTGTAGGCGTTTACTTTTATTGCGTTAGAAGAACGCTTAAGGAATTCCTGTGGTTTCTTTAAACCAGACCTAATTGCCATTATGTATTGCTCGTAAGTGAGGTTGATTTGATTGTGAGCTAAGAAATCATCAAAGGTGTCAAATGTCGGCAATGTTTCACGATCAAAAGGAAATTTAACAAATTTTGAATAGATTGGAGGTTTTTGCGTAGTGAAGTACAGAGATCACTTTCGGACAAAGGAAAAAGAATTTGTGTTTGGGGCATTGGATGATATGGAATAAAAAAAAGCGGCATATGCTGGACCCATTTATTTCCCGCATGCATGAACGCCCATGATTATGCTTTTGGTATTCAATATACTGGCTAAGATCAACATTTGTCACATCTGTAGTGACAAATTGGTTGATAAAGTCTATTACCGGTGGAATAGACCTGTCTCTACTTTCATCGTCTTTAAAGTTAATTTTTGGGGCACCTTTAAGCCGAAACATACCGTGGATGTGAGGGGAACCTCTTTGTTGGAATTCAACTCGCCAATAATATTTGATAACTGGATGACATCCAAAAATCCCGCCCTCTTTTTTCATAAGTTTTAAAATCTGTCTATAATAATATCGGCTCTAATCAGCCTTGGTTTTTCAGCAAATTGCAAAGCCGTTGCACTATCTTCGGTTATGTGCTCTTTATCAACATTTCACTTCAACAGAACTAACAGTTCACTCCACCTGGTTTCAGCAGGCGACAGAGTGATAAAAAAGGTTGGCAAATCAAATTGTCTTATCATTGCCATTACCTTTTTTTTTCTCACTTTTCCAGTGAGATGGAGATGAGCGAATACCCTTTAAAACCCGATAGCCTTTGTAAAGGAGTAATTTAGCCAAGGTATAAACTCAGTCTGGCCAGGTACACCTCACAAGAATATTTATATATTTTTAGTGAGACTTTACGGTGCGCGGGTTTACAAGTTGGAAGGGGAGATGCTTGCGTCTGCACCAACGCGACGGCCGACACACTCAGCAGCCAGAGTATAAGGCGGCTCAGCTTGACTCGCGTATGCGCGTGTATGAAAACCAAGAGGAATAGAAAGAAAGGAAAACACACAGCAATTGCACTTCACTGGGTCGTGGACTTACCGGCGACCAATTTATTCAACTTCTATAACTTCTACAATAAGTCTAAACTTAGCTGTAGATATATCTAACCTATATGTATGAAATCGCGACGAACTATCCCCTTACCTTATCTTTACTCACTTCTATGCCTTTGCTACTAACACACTATCTTACTATTCTACCCTTCGCGTTAATAATCTTCTAAGCGCGTACACGTCCGCTCACTTTCGTACATAAATCGCAACTCCCGCCCACGCTTCGGCTTCGGCCCAAGTTGCAGATTTTGTCGCTCCCCACACTTGCTCGTGACCGTGGTGGATTCGCTGATCGCGGCTGGCGCGCTGCATCTTGCGACCCTGCGTTTGAGGCGGTTATATTTAAACATACCTTACGCTCCTTACGTTTATTAAATATAACTTCTGCGCACGCCTTGCGTCCAACAAAATGACAACTCTAGCTTAAACAAACGATGCGCTTCTTGCGCCTTAGCAATTGTAAATATAATACCAAAAATGTACATTAAATCATTGATGCTTAAAACTATGAAAAATAATAAATATCAATTAAATCAACAATGCGCTCCTTTGCGACCGAACTATAAAATAATACGCTCCTTGCGACTTTAAACTAAAGAACATAATATAATAAATGAAGACCAACTAAATAAAATAAAATGATATATATAATCTTTTGTGAAGGAGGGCCGGTGCGGCCTACTTCACACCCCCCCCTTTCTTGGGTAGCGTGATAGTCACGTTCCCGGCTGCGTGCCTAGTCACGCCGTGCAACTCTCCGTCCACTTCTACCTTGAACCGGGATCGGCGGGCCATTGATGTGCTGCTTGCTAACGCCTCCGATATGGCCACGACCGCGGCGTCGGTGAGGTCGTCTTCATCGGGGAGTACTGCCCAATTGGCGGGACGTATCGCCCACGTTTTAGGCGGCGGCACTTGCCCTTGGGTTGGCGGCTCGGTCATCTTCGCCGACTCTAACTCGGCCACCACGGACTCGAGGCCCTCCTCCCACAAGTCGAGAACGTCCTTGGGAGGAACGGCTAGGTCCTCCACCGTTCGCTCCTCCTCGCTGCTTCTTGCCGTGTCTCGTCCACCACTCCCGGCCGCGGGTGTTCCTTCGGCGGGTCTGCTGCCACGCTGAGTTTCACCGGACGGGGTCCGCTCGGTTGCCGGGCGTTCGGGTTGGGGCGCGGCTTCCTCGTCGTTCGGGCTTAGTGCTCGGAAGCCTGGTACCTTCACGAACACCGTGGACGTCTAAACTGTCATGAAAATGATTCCGCCCTCCACGACGCAGGCGGTCTCTTTCCGGTGGTGGTGTAGCGTGTGCCTGTACGTCGACGGGGCTTGGTTTAGCAGCTCTTGGTCGAAACCCTCGGTGGTACCCTCGGAATCCTCCTCGTCACCGCTGCTGACCACATACGGGATCCTGTCGCTCATTTTGGGTATTCTGTGGGGTTTATAGACACAATCGGTTAGTCTTACTTTATGAATTCAATTTTGTTTAGTGTTAGTAAAGAGATAATCAAGGGATTAATTAAAAACTGTGACAAGTCTGCTCTCTGTCAGACGCTCGGTCGGGCTGGTCATCTTCTTCGTGCTCCTCTCCCTCTTCATAGAATGGCTTCAGTTGCGCAATGCTGGCGAGTTTGCTCTTTCTTTGTCCTTCTTTTACTAATCGCACGATGTTCGGTGATACAAACTTTTTCACGAGGAATGGGCCATCGAACTTGGGAGCGAGTTTCGCCGCGAAACCTTCAACGGCTTTAGAGTGTTGGTGTGATCTTAGTAGCACCAGCGTATTGAGTCCTGGTCTCCATTCTCTTCTCCTGAGGTTATAGTTCCTCCCTTGGTCCTTCGACGCTCTCTGTAAATTTGTCTGGACGATGCTGAAAACTTCCTTTAATCTTCTTGCCCGGTCTTCTGCTGCTTGCGGCATGCTTCCGGATCCGGGTGTCTTCTCGTCGTACAAGGAAGCTGGTAAGCGGGGCTCTCTCCCCTGGATCAGAAAAGCCGGTGAAAATCCTGTAGAGTCTGCCACACTGGAGTTAACCGCCAACGAAATTTCCGGTAACAATTCGTCCCACGAACTTTGGTGACCTGTTATAAACTGCGCGATCATCGTCTTTACTGTACGATTGGTCCTTTCTGTCGGGTTTTCTTGTGGACAATATGGGGCAGTGTGCTGCAATTCCACGCCCAACGAGTTTAAAAACGACTTAAAATTCCGGCTCGTAAACTGTACACCGTTATCGCATACAAACTTTCTGGGTATGCCAAAACGACATAATACACGCTCACGGAACGCCTTCTGCAGTTGGGCCGCTGTCGCTCGCTTCAAGGGGACCAGCTCCACCCATTTTGAAAACGCATCGTGGAATACCAGGAGCATCGTGTTCCCGTGTTTCGAGCGCGGTAAGGGCCCTACACAGTCGGCGCATAGTACAGCCATGGGCTCGGCCACCTGTCGCGTCAACATCTGTCCAGCCGGCTTTACTTGTTCCGTCTTAAACCTCTGGCATCTGGTACCGATGAACTAGTGAGATGGTTCTGAGGTGGGCAAGCTGAGGCCACCGGACGGGTCGCAGGTTGCGGATAGCGCAAGGCCTCTAGTAGAGGTTAGCTGCGAATAGCGACTTGTCGTGAATAAGCAGTCCCGGACAACAGCGGGTACCACACCGTTGTGTGGGACCGACAAGGCGCTTGTCTGACCGCCTTCTTAACATAGTCTTACACACACCCTTCTCCTACACATGATTTCCTACCCAACTCCTACCCCCTACATCTCACAACGGGCAGTGGTGACGTCCTAGGGCAAGGGTGCCATTTCACCCCCCTAAGCCAGAGTGTTATGTGGTCCGTGCTCATTGGCTGGTTTGCAGTCAGGGTAACCGACTGTATTTGTACGGAGCCTCACCGATACCTGGCCGCCTCGGTGAGTATACCTGGCCCCGGCGTGTTAGTGGGGGCTATGACACGCCGGTACTACTTTCCCCTACACTCGTGGGATTTATATGGATAACAATAAATTTTTAAAAAACATGCGGGGCTTAACCGCAACCCAGGCAGCAGAGCGGATGGAAGAGGTGGCTCTGGACAAAGGCGGCAAGCTGACGCCGCGCGGGGGCCAGTCCCCCAAAAGCACGGCCAAGCAGGCCGCTAAACGGACGGACGTAGGGGGTGGGTCTGCAGTGCCCGGCACTGCGCCGGCGGCTGCCCTGCGGGCTAATGCAGCAAGCGGGGGAGACGCCGCAACACCCTCTTCTGTTCCACAGAAGAGGCTGCACAAGAAGCCGCCTCTACCGGCACCGGGTCAGCCTGGCGGCTCTGGCGACCCGCTAAGGCAAGGCCTCAGCGGAGCCGGTCGCAAATGGTACCTCCGGTACCTCGAGCGTGGCTTGAAGCCGGAAGAGGCTCGCAAGAGAGCGCTGGAGCATCGGGCCCCGACCGTATCTCCAGCTGGGCGTATCGACGGTCAGGCCGTGGCTGGGAAGAAGCGACCTCTTCAGCACACGTCGCCTGCTGAAATCCCCATCGACCCCAAGAGACCGAAAGGTAGAGGCAACGCAACTCCGGAGGGCCAAGGCACCTCAAGCGGTTCTAAGCGACCGAAGGCGGCCACGTATGCCAGTGTAGCTAAGGGCACGAACCTTGCTATACTGGCTCGTGAATTCCCGAGGAAGCGGCTGACCAAGGAGGAGTTGTCGGCGGTGGAGTCAGCCCTGGTAGAGGAGATGAGGAAGGGCTGGACCGCCAGCCTCAACTTTAATGGCATCTTATTCCGGGATGGTCTGGTCCTAGTGGACTGTCTGGACGAGGATGCCAGGAAGTGGCTGGAGCTGAAGGTGCCCAGCATCAGTGCCGCAGTGGGTGTGGAACTCCGCACATGCCCGCAAGGTGAGATACCTGAGACCAACATCGTCACGGTGTACCTGCCACGCACGGCTGGTGAGACGGTGGAGAAGTCACTTGGACTGCTCATTGAGCAGAATAAGGGTCTTCTCACCGAGACGTGGCGCATTCTCAGGCGCCTGGAAACCAAGGGCGGAAAGGTGCTGACCTTTGGTTTGGAGGATGAAGCTCTGTCACTCCTCAGTAATAGGGGAATGATGGTGAGTTTCCGATTTGGTCAGCTGAGGTGCAGGCTGCACAAAAAGCAAGCCGCGAAAGAGACGGCTGTGAAGGTGCAAGCAGACGTTGTGCCTGGCACTTCTTCTGCTGCAGCACCCTCCGATGAGGCAGCCGAAGCAGAAGCGATTGCAGCCTGGGAAGCCGAGCTGGACTCGGACTTGTCACGGTTACACGTGCGCAGCGAAGTAGGCTCGGGGAGCGATGAGAAGCCGTCCGATGATGAGCAGACACCCACCGGGACGCTGTCAGAGGCATATCTGACGCTCTCGGAAGGGGAACCTGAGCTCTAAGGATGTTGGCCACCAGCGTGGCACAGATCAACCTGCATCACGCGAGGGCAGCTTCGGCTGTCATCAGCAGGTTGATCTCCAGGTCTGACCTGGGGCTGGTGCTCATCCAGGAGCCATGGGTCGTCAGAGGTAGGATCTGCGGCCTTGATCAAGTAAGTTCGCAACTAGTTGTAGATATTAGGGAGACATCGCCAAGAGCATGCATCTTGGTCCGAAAGAACACTAACTTTCTTTGTCTCTCCAAATTTCTCAGCAGGGACCTCGTAGCAGTGCTAATCACTGGCGTGTTCGGGAGTATGGTGGTGGCGTCAGCCTACTTCCCGGGTGATAATGCGGAAGCCCCCCCAACAGAGGTTCAGGATCTGGTGGCACACTGCAGCAGCAATAGACTCCCATTGCTGCTGGGATGCGACGCAAACGCGCATAGCGTAGCGTGGGGCAGCACGGACAACAACAGTAGAGGTGAGTGCTTGCTTGACTATCTTGTAGCTAATGACCTTATGGTGTTCAATATGGGGGCTGAACCCACTTTTATCACCAAAAATAGAGCCGAAGTACTTGATATTACTTTCGGCAATGGGGGTGCCTCTGGGCTGGTTAATAACTGGAGGGTCTCAACAGAACCGTCAATGTCGGATCATAGGATCATCCTCTTCGACATTAGTAGTAATTTCAGGATTAGTAAAGTCATCAGGAATCCCCGGCGGACTGACTGGCCGCTCTACCAGTCACACCTGGGGTTAAATCTGAGCAGACTAAACCATAGTAGGAGGGTCTCTTCTCAGGAAGAGCTAGAGCAACTCTCGACAGAGGTTGGCGAGACGATTATGCATGCCTATCATGCAAGTTGTCCAACCAACTCCATAGAGTCCAACAGGGATAACCCTTGGTGGAATAAAAAGCTTGGGATGCTTCGAGCAGAGGTCAGGAGGTTGTTTAATACAGCCAAAAAGAATAGTGACAGATGGGACTTATACACCAAGAAACTAACAGAGTATAATAAAGAAATCCGGTACAGCAAACGTGCCCATTTCCGGAGATTTTGCTCCAACCTAGAGCAGGCCACACCTGCTGTGAGAGTCTTTAAGTCGATCTCGAAAGGCAAAGTGTTGTCCGAACTCTGCTTAAAGAGGCCAGATGGTTCCTTCACGGAAAATGAGGTGGAAAAGGCAGAACTTCTCCTGCAAACTCACTTTCCACTTTGTAAAACCATCACCAACACCGACAGCTGTTACGAAACGGTTCCCATCAGGAGACCGGACTGGAGCCTGGCTGCAGCCATAGTAACAGAGCAAAGAATAAGATGGGCCATTGGTACGCTTAGTCCGTACAAGGCCCCAGGTACGGACGGTATCCTCCCCGTCCATCTACAGAAAGGGATGGAACAGCTTATGGTGTTCCTCATCCGTATTTTCCGGGGTAGCCTAGCTATGGGCTACATACCTAGGGCATGGAGGACGGCCAGGGTGATCTTTATCCCGAAAGTGGGGAAAAAGGACCCCTTTCACCCCAAATCTTTCAGGCCGATCAGCCTGACATCCTTCTTGTTAAAAACCCTTGAAAAGATAGTTGAAATCACATCAGGATCTCGTACCTAGTGTCCAGTCCCCTGCATGATCATCAACATGCCTACAGAGAAGGAAAGTCGACAGAATCGGCTCTCCTTGACCTAGTAAACAGTCTTCAATGCTCAGTGAAGGCCAAAGACGTTGCTCTCTGTGCTTTCATGGACATAGAGGGCGCTTTTGATAACACAGCACATGATGTTGTGGTTAGGGCGCTTCAGGGAAAAGGGGTTGAGCCAGGACTTACTCTCTGGCTAGGCAAGCTCCTTGACACTAGAATAGCGGAAGTCACTGTCAACAATTTGACGGTCAGGGCCCAAACCACCAGAGGCTGTCCACAGGGGGGTGTCCTATCACCTCTCCTCTGGAGTCTCGTGGTGGACGAGCTACTAGTCAAACTTACAGTTAATGGTTTTGAATGCCAAGGCTACGCTGATGACATTACCATTGTCTGTAAAGGCAACTTCGAGAACACGCTTTGTGATAGAATAACTCTGGGTCTTAAACTTTGCTTGGACTGGTGCAAAGATGTGGGGCTGAATATCAATCCAGCAAAAACCACAATCGTCGCTTTCACCAATCGTTACAAGTTAAAGTCCATAAGTCCCATATCCATTGGGGGTACGATAGTTCCACTCTCTACGGAGATAAAGTATCTGGGGTAATCTTAGACAAGAGACTACTGTGGAAAAAGCATATTGAGCATGCGGTACGCAAGGCTACAATAGCCCTAATGTGTTGTAGGTCTCTCGCAGGGAAAAACTGGGGTGTGTCCCCAAAAATCCTTCTGTGGATGTACACAGCAATGGTGAGGCCCATAGTCAGCTACGGCGCTGTGGTATGGGCGGGACGTGTTGACCTGGATGTCACTAAACGGCAGCTGGGCAAACTCCAGAGACTTGCCTGCACGTGCATCTCGGGCGCAATGCGTACCTGCCCGTCCTCAGCACTGGACGTACTGCTAGGACTTCCGCCTTTGCATGTCTACATCAAACACAGTGCGCAAAGATCTATTATAAGATTGACAGGAGCGAACGCAATCACCTCTGTCACTAGTGCAACTGGCACACTGCTGGCCTTTCCGCAAGATGCGCAGATGGGCCTTTTTAGTTTTGAGAAGCTCTTTAGAACGGAGCTTAGCAATAAAGCAGAATGGACTAGTCTGTCGACCACCTATAATGTGAAACCACATGCTATTAGATGGTACACAGACGGATCATTAACGGATGAGGGTGCTGGAGCTGGAGTCTGCGGACCCCGACTCAAGTATCATGAGCC
The DNA here is from genome assembly GCA_030179655.1 of Scaptomyza flava. Lineage (NCBI taxonomy): Eukaryota > Metazoa > Arthropoda > Insecta > Diptera > Drosophilidae > Scaptomyza > Scaptomyza flava. Next base: position 421,561 of record JARNME010000371.1, on the reverse strand, counting down.
CCTGGGCAAATTCGCCAGCATTTTCCAAGCGGAAGTGCACGCGATTGAAAGATGTGCAACCTTTAACTTCGAGAGGGGATACGTTCATAGAGACATAGCCATTTTCTCAGACAGCCAGGCAGCGATAAAAGCACTTAGTGCTTATAAATCGTCTCCAAACTGGTTTGGCAGTGTATTGAAGCGCTCAATAGGTTGGGCAGTAGAAACAAAGTCACCATATATTGGGTACCGGGACATGCGGGTGTTCCCGGTAATGAGGTCGCCGATAGTTTGGCCAGGAGAGGAGCTAGCACTCCTTTCCAGGGCCCTGAACCTTTCTGTGGGCTAGGACCACGGTTTATCAGTCAGAGCAGTCGCATCGATCTGCTCAACGCATGCGAGGACGCTTGGCGGGTTTCACATGGGGCACGACAGAGCAAGCGACTGCTAGGCAGTTACAACAAGAAGAGAACTGAGGACTGTCTGAAGCTGAGCAAAAGATCTCTTCGTATAGTCACGGGTTTCTTGACCGGGCACTGCAGACTGCGCAAGCATCTGCATAATCTCAGGTTAGGGGAAAACAGTCTTTGCAGACTGTGTCTGGAAGGGGATGAGACTCCAGAGCACCTGCTTGAGGAGTGTCCCGCCATCAGCCGACTGAGGCTCTCTCTTCTGGGGAGCCTCTTTCTGTCTACAGAGAAAATGAGGGCTCTCAGACCATGCCACATCGTCGCGTTCCTGCGATCGATCGGGCTGTTTGAGGAGCTGTAACTCACAAACAGTAAGAGGGCACAATAGATCCTAGTGGTCGCAGTGCATGATCCTCATTCCAATAATAATAATAATAACCTCTGGCACGATTCGCAGTACTTAACGTACTTCGCTGCGTCTCGGAACATTCCAGGCCAGTAGTAGCGTTGTGCCAGACGCATTATCGTCTTCCGTACTCCTTGGTGCCCGGCCGTCGGTGCGTCGTGGCACTCCAACAACACTCGTTTCCTCTGATCCTCGTCGATGCACAGCTTCCAGGGGATGTAGTCGTCGTCATCCGCACGGTGTCCGAGGTTTCTATAGAGTTGACCGTTCTCTTCCATATAATCGGCGTACTTCACTGGGTCTTTAGCCATCTTTTCTTTCATCCTCTCGATCCACTTGCCGGACGACTTTTCCTGTACCGCTTGTTGAAAGTTCTCCACGGGTTGCCGGGATAAGGCGTCCGCTACTACGTTGAGCTTCCCTCGTCTGTACCGTACGTCAAATTGGTACTGCTGCAGCTCCAGTGCCCAGCGCGCTATCCTCCCCGACGGGCTCTCGATCGAATTCAACCATTTTAAAGCCATATGGTCGGTTACTACCTCGAACCGATATCCTTCCAGGTAGCATCTCATCTTCCGGATTGACCATACTATAGCCAGACACTCCTTTTCGGTCGCTGAATAATTTTCTTCAGCCTTATTCAGTTTCCGACTCGTGTACGCTATTACGCGCTCCTGTTGATCGATCGTCTGTGTGAGTACCGCTCCGAGGCCAAAATCGCTGGCGTCCGTCTGCAGGACAAATTTTTCTGCAAAATCCGGACAGGCCAGGACTGGTGTTGTCGTCAAGCTATGTTTGAGGGTCTCTAGCGCTGCCTGTTGTTCCTCTCCCCATGACCATTTCCTAGATTTTTTTAATAAAGCTGTGATCGGTTGCACCACTGTAGCGAAATTCGGCACGAATCGTCGATACCAGGAGGCCATGCCCAGGCAACGTCGCAACTCCTTACAATTGGTTGGGGCCTTCAAGTTTTGGATCGCTTCTAATTTGGCGGGGTCGGTTTTGATCCCGTCGCCGCTCACTAGGTGTCCCAGGTATATCAGCTCCTTCTGAAAAACAAACACTTCTTACGGTTCAGCTTCAAGTTGGCCGCTCTCAAACGCCTGAAAACTTCCTTCAAATTTGTCACGTGCTGCTCCTTTGTCGCTCCGATCACTATTATGTCGTCCAGATAGGCAAATGCATGTGGCTCCATATCTGGTCCGATAACCGTATCCAAAGCTCGTTGGAATGTCGCGCACGCCGAGTGCAAACCGAAAGGCATTACACGCCACTGGAATAAGCCTCTACCGGGTACCGTAAACGCTGTACACTCCCGGCTATCCGCAGCCATGGGAATTTGCCAGTAACCGTGCTTGAGGTCAAGCGTGGAGATGTACCGCGCATGTCTTAATCGCTCCAAAATGTGATTAATCCTTGGTACGGGGTATGCATCTGGCAAGGAGTGAGCGTTGAGTTGCCTATAATCGATGCACATCCGCCACTCGCCTGTTTTCTTCTTAACCAGCACGATCGGGGCGCTGTGCGGGCTGCGGGAGGGCTCTATCGCGCCGGCTCGCAGCAGCTCGTCTACTTGCTCGTTGATCACCTGTTGCATCGCAGGGTTTTTGGGGTAGTACCTCTGCTTAATCGGCTTGTCGTCCCTCATGATGATCCGGTGCTCAGCTACGTGTGACACCCCTTGCAGCTCGTCAAAGAGGGCCATTTCCGCTTTCAATGTTTCCGTTATCTCTGGTTCCAAATCCTCTGGCCACTCGTTTTCCCTGGTTTCGACGCCTTCCACCGGTGTTGTTGCGGGGCCGGGTATGACGCACCCTCCTACCTCGCCGAACCGTTGTACTCCTGCCGTTGTCGCGTCCACGCTGTCTCCTCGAACCGTTCCCACGGCGATGCTGGGCTGAGGTGCCCCAGGGGCATCCTTCTCCTGCCTTGATCCGCCGTTCTCCTCAGGTTTGCTCGCAACTGGCTCACGTTCCATTAGGACCTGCTCCTCCTCTATATCTGGTACTTCCACAGCTTCCAAAATTAACCTAGCCTTGCCACATTCGATGGTCGTTCCCACCCGGCACAAAAAGTCTATCCCTAGTATAATGTTGTCTAACATCGAGGGCATCACGAGCATACTCACCGTGACCTCTGTCCCCGCTAGACCAACTTTTACCCTCAATAGCTTCTTTACCTCTAAAGTGGACCCATCGGCTAGGCGAATTTTCGCGCAGGCGTCCAGCATCTCGCCCCCGCTGGTCACCTTGCGGGAAAACTCCTCACTAATTAAACTCCTAGTCGCCCCTGTATCTACTGTCGCAGTCGCTACTTGGTCCCCGACTCTTACAGTAGCGACTATCCGCCCGTCCTCCACTCTTAAAGGGTATTCTAGGTTTGGGACTGGTTCACGTCGGCCCCCATCGGGTCCCGTCCCAGATGGTGCCGCATATCGTTTCCCGCCCTTGACTGTTGACAACACTGGCTGGTATTGACCCCCTTGGCCCCACACTGCCGACAAAACTGTACCCGTGAATTGGGGCACTCCTTGGCAAAATGACCCTCTTGCGAACAGTTGTAGCATAACCTTTTCCCACCTAGAGCCCTCGGCTGTTCTTGGCTGATCATCCCGTTTGATATTACTCCCGTATACCCAAGCGGTGGCGTATTCCCCACATTACTGCTTGACCCTGGCTGTGGTTGCGTCCGGAAAGGATTAAAATGTTTGGCGGGGGCTACCTCACCGGCTAATCCATCCGAATACCTACTACCCCCGGTCTTACTCCGTGCTGCGCGCTCGCGACCTTGTTGTCTCACATTCTCGTACTCGGCTGCCATCTGAGTTAGCTGCGCCAGAGAGGAGAAGTCCCCTCTACGAATGTACAAACGGTACTCGGGTGCTAATTCTCGTATACCCTATGCAATTCTTGTTCTGCCCTGTACCCCGCGTGGTACATCATACCCCGCAGCTCGAGCAAGTAGTCCTTGAACGGCTCGTTATCATGTTGCCGTCGTGCCCGGATACTGTCTTCTAACCTGTCGAAATACTGGGGCGGTAAAAAAAACTCCAAGAACTCGGCTTTAAATGTCGCCCAAGTCGCGTCCCTTAGCCTACTTATTGATAGCCACCGCGCGGCCTTACCCGTTAGAGCCTCGCTCATTGCCCTCGGCAACCGGTCTAAGCCTATGTCGTATGACAACGCCCTGTCCTCAATTGCCTCCAGGAAAACTAATGGGTCGGTGCACCCATTGAACAGGATACCCCACTTCCGGACTAGTTCGGGGACGACCATCCCGTTCCTAGGGGTACGATAGCTATCACTAGAATTAAGATGTGGGTTCACCTGTCTCACCGGGGTATCTTCCCCGGATGCCAGAGGTGACCCTACTCGTATATCGGGGATACATGCTGTATTCTGTGGGGAAAATTCATTATAAATCGTACTGTTGGAGGGCGGACGCAAATGCTCCGTGCCACCGGTCTGTATCGATGGGATTGCCGCATCTGATTCAGACTTCTGCCTAGGCCGTATTCCTCCAAAGAAGCGGCAGTCCGGGTAGGCGACACTGGGATCTTTGCGAACCGCAACTCCCATTCCGCTAACCGGGCCCGTATATCGGTGGTATGACCACCTTGTCTTATAAAAGTACATACCAGCTTCCGGTAGTCAGTTACCGTGGCACACTTTTCCAATCCGAGCTCCCGGACGATATCCTCTAGATCCTCCTTATGGCAGTGGTAGACCCATTGCACCCCCACACCAGGGTTGCTGCTTTCTACGACCTCCACTCGGGCGGGCTCAATAGTCTTGGGTTTCTCCATTTAACCGAAAAAAATAACGAACGCAAAAAAAATTCCGTCTCGAACCGTATATGTCCCGATTCGCAAAAATTTTACCCTTAATCTGGCACGGTTTATCGCGGTAACCGTTTTGTTACGAAACTGAAAAAAAAATTTTCCCGAATTTTTTTTTCCCGGTGTAAAAAAAAAAACTTTTAACTTGTCACTGTCTATTGCGGTTATTTTATTTTATTGCAAAAAATAAAAAGAATCATCTTTTTTTTTTTTGGTCCACGGTATCACAATCATTTTTTTTCCCCGGTGTATATTAAAAAAATCTGCTAACAAGTCACTGTTTATCACGGTTACTGTATATATATATATATTTTCTTTTTTTATTTCATCTTATCTTTTTTTTCCAAAAAAAAAAATCATTTAATTTTTTTCTTTAATTTCCACCACTGTACGCTTATACGGTCGACCAGAACCGATGGGACTCCGCACTCAACACCATAGTCAATTTAAAAAAAATTTTTTTTTTGATTTTCGCGGTCGAAGCCCACTGTGCGAAGCGACCGCGACTTTGCAGCTGCCTGTACCAGCTGCTGTCACGCCGTTCGTTGACCGCTCACGCACTTTGCCGACACTTTCGTTGCGCCGCAGGTGTTCACTTATGCGCAGCCTCGAACGCGAACCGCTAGTTTGATCGGTGACTCTTTTTCCACCGTCAATTTCGTTGCGCCGCAATTGTTGCTAAGGCAATGCTTCTCGAACGCGAACAGTTATTCTGATCTGCACTTGCCTTATGCCGTCACTTTCGTTGTGCCGCGACGATTGCACAAAACCACGCTCGAAAACCGTTCTCGTTGGCCACTTGTAAAGCAGGGTATCGTCGGGTATACCCGCACTTCACTTTACGCACTTTTTCTTCCACACTTGTTGGTGATATTTCTGGGGGCTTTAATTCCAGATTATACCACACCTTTGCACTTTAGAGTCCCTGCTCGGGCGCCACTTGTAAAGGTGTAATTTAGCCAAGGTATAAACTCAGTCTGGCCAGGTACACCTCACAAGAATATTTATATATTTTTAGTGAGACTTTACGGTGCGCGGGTTTACAAGTTGGAAGGGGAGATGCTTGCGTCTGCACCAACGCGACGGCCGACACACTCAGCAGCCAGAGTATAAGGCGGCTCAGCTTGACTCGCGTATGCGCGTGTATGAAAACCAAAGAGGAATAGAAAGAAAGGAAAACACACAGCAATTGCACTTCACTGGGTCGCGGACTTACCGGCGACCAATTTATTCAACTTCTATAACTTCTACAATAAGTCTAAACTTAGCTGTAGATATATCTAACCTATATGTATGAAATCGCGACGAACTATCCCCTTACCTTATCTTTACTCACTTCTATGCCTTTGCTACTAACACACTATCTTACTATTCTACCCTTCGCGTTAATAATCTTCTAAGCGCGTACACGTCCGCTCACTTTCGTACATAAATCGCAACTCCCGCCCACGCTTCGGCTTCGGCCCAAGTTGCAGATTTTGTCGCTCCCCACACTTGCTCGTGACCGTGGTGGATTCGATGATCGCGGCTGGCGCGCTGCATCTTGCGACCCTGCGTTTGAGGCGGTTATATTTAAACATACCTTACGCTCCTTACGTTATTAAATATAACTTCTGCGCACGCCTTGCGTCCAACAAATGACAACTCTAGCTTAAACAAACGATGCGCTTCTTGCGCCTTAGCAATTGTAAATATAATACCAAAAATGTACATTAAATCATTGATGCTTAAAACTATGAAAAATAATGAATATCAATTAAATCAACAATGCGCTCCTTTGCGACCGAAACTATAAAATAATACGCTCCTTGCGACTTTAAACTAAAGAACATAATATAATAAATGAAGACCAACTAAATAAAATAAAAATGATAAATATAATCTTTTGTGAAGGAGGGCCGGTGCGGCCTACTTCACACCTTCATCATGAAGAATTAAATTACTAACTAAATCAGCATTAAGTGCATGGGCTGCAGTTGTGCAGCGAGGAGCAGTGTGTTTTCGCAGGTATATTGAAGTATTACTTCTAGTGTGGATCATTTCCAACTTTTTATAATTATAAAATATTTTATCGGTTCTACAACCTCGTCTATCATATTTTCTAACAATAGTAGTGAAACTTTCTAAGCACATTCTTTTTTTGCCAGCAAATAAAGTCGGAAAAGACAATTCTTCTGCATCCTCATCACCAATCATTTCAAGGGGTCGTTGGCCTTCGGCGGGGGCCATTTGAATTCTTTGCATATTCACCTGATCTGCTTGAATTTCGTCTAACAATGTTTCTTGCCCACCTGGATTTAGCTGCTCTTCTTGTATGTCTTGTTGGGCCTCCTGATTCTCAGTATTTAAAGCGAATTGATCATTAATAGAAATATTATGCTTCTGATAAAGCTCAGTGGAAACTAAAAGCGCATGGCATCAATAATTTTGAAAGGTCTAATTGTTTCAGCCATGAAATCAAGGTTATATTCCAATCTACGTTTGAGGTGGAGCTGAACAACCTCAGCTTCATGAAAAGATCTTGGAGAGAGGAAACGACATTGGCGGTAGGAATGGGAACATTCACAATAGCTCCTTTGCACTTTGACGCTCATGCCCTAATGACTTAATTATCATAAATGGAAGACGTGGAGAAATTAGTCGTTCTTCTAAGGAGTCAATCCTTTAAGCATTGGGGAAGGATTGGGAAATCTAGGCCATTAGTAATGGAATTTTTTGGCTGCCTACCTAATTTTATAGTGCGACTGCATGACTTACAAGACTTGTAGGTACTGTTTTCAGAAGGAAATTCTCTCGATAAAAACAAAATCTGTGCACTATATGAATTGTTTTCTTTAATATATTGAGAGCTAATCTTGTCCACTTGATGTGGAAACCAAAGCCCCTTGCAGCAAAGGCAAAGTTGGTCAGGGCCTTGTTTAACTATTTTATTAAAAGCACTTATTTTGGAATCTAATTGACAATGGGCTGATCGGGGGTTATTCTCTTGCTCTAGCTCACTAGGCTTTTGCGCGGCTGCTTCCCTTGCTAGTCTCCTTGCATTTTTCCTATTAGCTGAATTCCTGCTCTGCTCAGCTAGCCTACGCAAACGATTGCTACGTATCCGAGCTCTTTGAGCTCTATTTTGCTCTCGCATAAAAATACTTAGCTCAAGCTCCTGTCGGCGTAAGGATCTAGCAAGCCTTCTACGAATCTGTTCATAAACTCTGTTATGTTCGTTTTGTCTACGCGTTCTCCTACGGGAACTGTCCACCACTTGCTCTCCCTGACGTATTTGTAAATTGGTCCGTCTTCGTGCTCGTTGAAGTGTGTTTTGCCTCTGTTCGCTTATCCTTATATCGACGTTTTGTCTCCTAGATGCCCGACCCGGTCTGTCCACCGTTTGTTCGGCTTGCCGAATTTGCATGTTCGTTCGTGTGCGTGCTCGTTGAATTGTATTTTGTCGCTGTTCGTTTATCCTTATATCGTCGTTTTGTCTCCTAGTTGCCCGACGCGATGTGTCTACCACTTGTTCGGCCAGCCGAACTTGTCTATTCCTACGTCTTTGTGCTCGTTGCGTTGTGTGTTGTGATTGTTCGATTCTCCTAATTCTATCATTTCCTCTCCTTACTGCTCGACGCGAAATGTCTACCGCTTGTTCAGCTTGCCGAACTTGCATGTTTGTTCGTCTCCGTGCTCGTTGAATTGTATTTTTTCCCTGTTCGTTTGTCCTTATGTCGTTGATTTGTCTCCTAGTTGCCCGACGCGAACTGTCCACCGCTTTTTCGGCTTGCTTTTTGTTGATTGTTCAGCAATTCTACAGCCCTCATCGTTTCGACAAATTCTTTGGGATTCTGCATTTATACTTAACTCCATTTCTACATATTCAACATATTCACGGACAATTCTATTTCTAATTGCCTTCGGTATCGAGTATAATTAAAAACCGTGAAATATATAATTTTTGGTATTTTATAAAAAGCTGCAAACGTAAAATTTTATTGAAAATTTACAAATTTACCGATATTTGTTTATATGTCAAATTAAATTAATCTTAAATTGAATGTAAATATATTATGTATATAATTATATATTGTATATATAAAGACACTAAGTGTTATTATAGAATTATATAATAATATAAATAAAATTATTTTGCATAAATAATTGTTATAATTGATGTTTTAAAATGCCACACAAGACTGCGACGCTAACTTAACACGCTTGCCAATTGGTTGCAAAATAATTTCAGATATATTAATATATTTTGTATGTAAATGAAAGTTATTTATGAAAGTTATAAGTGTAAAAAAGTAGAATTAGAATGTTAACTTATCTCTTTAGGTATTAATTAAAATTAAACAGAACTTGAATCGACCAATTGAATCACGTTGTCAAATTATGCAAAAGGCGAAAAAAAGTTAAGTTGAAAATTAAAATAAATAAAGAAACATTTCATTAAGTAGTCTTAAAAAAGACTTCTTAAGTGAATACCGTGTGCAGCAGACCGCTGCTGTGTATCCACTTTAAGACGCTACATATAAACAAACATATGTATGTCAACACACACAATGGCACTGTTCACTGTATTCACTTGCGATTATTTAATTTAAAATGTCTCACAGTTATAAACAATTTCTGAAGCTATGTATATTTAATTAAAGTAATGGTTTTTTTTAATAAATAGAAAGAATAAGTTTAATATTGATTTGCAAAATATGATGCGTTCGATTAAAGCGTTCGTTTCAAATTGAGTAAAAAGAGAGCAAAGACACATACACGCAAAAGTAACGGGACTAACTAATTTTGAGTATAGCGTTTGCGTTGCATTTCTATGTATTGGTGTGGTTAGCAGCCAAACAAATCAAATTCTAATTTACTGGCAACTCTGGCAACTCAACTACTACTAACCACAGACTACATATGATTAGAATTTCACTTACTGGCAGCGCTAAATTTTGCGTAATTTGGAGCCTTGGAATTAAGCGTTCCCTCCAAATTGAGAAAGAACAGAAACAAATAAAAATTCGTGCAAAACGTAAAGGCGCTAACGCTTTTTGAGTATTGCATTTCCATGCGTATGTGTATCTTGTCTGGCAACGCTTAAAAATATGCCAAAACGAGTGCATTATGTATATATGCGATCAAGCAAGAATACACAAAACACATGTTTCCAAAACGATAGTGATCCGAAAAGTGTACTGCCCCAGCACATAGTTTATAATATATGCAAGCTGTGTACATTTTTGTAATCCTACACAATCGCAATATATGAATATTTATAAAACGTAAGAGACCATGCAGCGCCATTTAGTTTCTAAACGATTGATAGGCTGCAAAAGATCAAGCTAGATGGCGCTACACCCTATTTGATAAGGATTAGCAGTCAGCTTTTACAGTAAATCCTCAGCTAGGAAAACTTCAATTAAATGAATATTTATATTCAGATATTTCCAATTCAAAGAGGTGGAGGCTAGGGGCAAAAGGTGTTGTGTGGGCTGCGATGTTTAGACGCAGATCTTGGAAAAAATCATCTTAGTTTGCACCTGTTTGCGAATGTAGTTCAAAACTGTAAAAGACATAGACTGTAAAAGATATAAGCACAAAATTTGGTGACTTTAGCTCAAACACTATTAAAGATATACGCGTTCCCGTTTTTAACGAAGTGCTGGTGCGGTTTTAGGTGGCTAGGGCGGTATGGGTGGGCGTGGCATCCAAATTTTTGATCCAAATCTTTGTGAAATGTCAATTGCTATCTTCATACCAAATATGGTGACTCTAGCTCGAAATTTGTAAAAAGTGGGGAAAGGGGGCACGGGGCGGTATGGGTGGGCGTGGCATCCAAATTTGTGATGCAGATCTTTGTGGAATGTCAATTGCTATCTTCATACCAAATATGGTGACTCTAGCTCGAAGTTTGTAAAGGTGGGGAAAGGGGGGCGAAATGGTTGTGCGTGGCTCCAAAACTTTTATGCAGATTTTTGGGGTTATTGCCAGCTATCTTCCTAATAAATTAGGTGGCTTTAGCTAAAAAACTCTGGAAGATACATGCATTCCCGTTTTTGACAAAGCGTTGCAGTGGATGGGGGCGAATGTAGTTCAAAAACTGTAAAAAACATAGACTGTAAAAGATATAAGCACAAAATTTGGTGACTTTAGCTCAAACACTTTTAAATATATACGCGTTCCCGTTATTTACGAAGTGCTGGTGCAGTTTAGGTGGCTAGGGCAGTATTGGTGGGCGGGGCATCCAAAGTTTTGATGCAGTATCTTGGCACCAAATTTGGTGGATATAGCTCATATAGTTCAGAAAGCTCTCGTTATTGTGCTGGCATGTCCATATATCAGATGTCACTGATAATGCTGCTGCCTGTGAAATACTGGCTTCTATTTTAGCACAAATTCTGTTGTATATATCAGGAACAATTTTCTCGGTCATGTAAGTGCGACCAGGTACTTTATAGTTGGGCAAAGCGTTTGCCATAAGTCTCTGAAATCCAACTCGTTCCACAAGTGACAATGGTTCGTTGTCCAAAGCAATCATTTCGCCAATCAAGTAATGATATTTTATTGATTTCGGATCATTAATGTTCCAGAGCAATTTCCTTTCTGATGTTTCCTTCAGAGTGAGCTGCCGTTCTTTTGATCTAGACGTTCCAGGTTCTGCTAACATCTTGGCATCGGTAGAAGTAGAAGTACCGCCCATGTTGCTGCCACTTGTCGACGGAACATTAATTAAAGCAGCGTATTCGCCAGCATGTTTGGTTTTAAGATGGTTTTTTAAAGAGGTTGTAGCTTTATATAACATAATATTATTATAAATAATAATTAACTATTAACTATTTCGAAACTATTAAATTAACCTGCCAGGGTCATCTCTATAGATATAAAAGAGTTTGTCCTTACTAGAATGGAAGAATTTTCCATTCAGGTAGTAAGTGAGCACTAAGAAGGGAATTTTTATTTGGACAACTCCTTCAAGTACCTCCCAAACGACTTGGATCACTTTTTACCCATTTTAAAAAACAAATAACAATTAAAACAAGTACCCATTCTACTACTGTCGCCTGATTGTCGCACAAGCTGAGAGTTTGATCGCGAGCGTGAATACAAAAACAAACAAATGCGCAGTGATGCCTTCGCGTCGCACAAGCAAAGTCATGAAAAAGGTTCTTACACTTGCAAAAACGAAACGGATTTTTGCTTCTTAATGAATGGGGGTGGATTCGCCCAATTGCTGCTTACATAACTTAGACAAAACGTAGCACACTAACATTATTGATATATTATTGACATACAATTTCGAATAAGCAAAGGGCGTTCACATAAGCGCGTGTGTTGCTCTTATGATAATCAGATATTTTTAAATCTCGCTCCGATCATGCTCTTTTGTTGTTGCTCATTTACGTTCGCTCTCTATTTTATGTGCGCGCTTTGCATGTCAATCATTAAGTTTAATAACCCTAGCTCCTCCGCACACACATTAAATTAAAGCTAAAGGCAATATACAATTCACTTAACTGCAGCCTCTTAGATATGTTTTGAATTGATTCAGTGCGTGTGAAGAAGGTAGCGATACTACGCTCTTTGTTTGACTTGCAGAGCGTGCGCATAAAATAGAGAGTGAACGTAAATGAGCAACAACAAAGAGAGTTAGCCGAAATAACCAACAACGAAGGCGCGATTTAAAAATAATTTGTCATCTAGCGCCGAACATGAAGAGCGATGCGCGACAGTTACCGATCTATCGGTATCCTACCTAGCCCCTCCACTCAAACCGCCCCGCACCCACATATGAAACGCATATGTCACAACAGCACTTCAGCTCAGAACACCCTGTAGCTACGCAGGACATTCCGCAATATATATGCCAGATGTCATTAAACTGACCAACATACTTTATTACAACACAAGAAAGACCGATTTCTCGCCACGAGCATCCAGCGAGCATGACGACTGTCATATAATATATACATACATTGTTGCACATATATACATTTTCCCTCTCACACTACATATTGTACCTAGGTTTCGTTAGAGCTATAAGAAATATATGAAATCACTTGGATTTCTACTCTCAAAGAAGACGGATGTCTGTTTTATTTTTCAACTCTGCATAAATACATATAAATTAAGTCTTCCGTCGTTCCCTCAGGTGTCCTGCGACGATCCGTAGCTATTAGAACGAGGTTGACTTCTTCTTCCTTCTATGGATGGTGATGAGTCCAGCTGGTGAGTGCTGGAACAATGAGGTTTATGATGCGGGAACTTTCCCAGTAGCCCGTCTTGGACGTGGTCTACTATTGATAATAACACAAGTTATATTTGTTATCGGCAATGCCGGAGTTTAATCAAAAGTTCGTCTTATATTATTGCGAAGCAGATAGAGACTGAAGACTATAACCATATTCAAGCTTTTGCGAAGCCAAAGCATCGCGCCATTCTTTAGAGTCGGCGAGCCGACTCAGCATTCTTGCGCAAGCAGCGCGGGTGTCCGCTTTCAGTTGCTGTGCGCTGAACCCTCATCGGCGAGTCAACATTGTTTACACAATAGTACTTTGTTGCTGAGGGCAACTGGAATGCTTAAGGCTGTGTGTATTATGTACTTTGTTGCTGAGGGCAACCAAATTACTTATGATTGTGTAATTATAGTGTATCTTATATGTTAGTTGTTAACTACCCCCCCCCCCCCCCCCCCCCCCCCCCCCTCAGGGTGATGGCCGTCCTCGGTCATGTTGAAGTTGTCCAGAGCCTGTATTTTCAGTGTTGCTCGCTTCCTCCTTAGTGCCATAATAATTATGAAAGAGCCAATTAGTCCGATGTTCAGGATTGCACCAATAACGAACCAGAATTTGGGTGAGCCAGCCGCATTTACCTCCTCCTTGACATCTCGAATTGATAGTAGGTTGTCGAAGTTCATTCGGTGCAGTAGCGGTATGCTTAGCACCGGGTCATGCCCGATGATGTTCAAGAGCGGTGACCTCACGACACCAGGTTGCTTGCTTGGTGATTTAAGCAAGTTCACAAACTCTGTGCCATTGATAGCTGCAGATCGTTCAAATGTTATCAGGAAGGTTCCTGAGATGGTTACCTCTGCGCCATCATCAGCTCGGACACGCGCTGTTGCTTCGTTGATAATTACGGCACCGTCATCTATAGGCATAATCGTTTTTAGGTGGCTGGGCTGGGTATGGCAGTTGGCAGTGTTTCCCGCGTGAAGGGAACTGGCGCAGGTTTCGCGCCGTGATCGTTCGCAAAAGGTGTTGTTTGTAGTCACGGTGCATTCAGTAACTGCAAAGGTATCCTTTTCGCATTCCGCCAACGTTTCCTCGTCGAGTCGCAGGATGGTTTGTTGGTGTGATACGGGGTAGAAGGAGATCTTTTGGCATCTAAACTCAACTTTAGGGTATGCTATTAATATGTGGATAATATTTTCGGACTGAAGGACCCTGATCTTAGATGCTTCTATTAAGCTAACTATTGGTATATCTTGTTCGATAAGTGATTTCAGGTCGGCATGATTTAGGATTGTAGGATTTACTATGTTTGCTTTTGCCAACGTTATGGTGAGTATTAAATTTTGAATTTCTGTGTTTAATATTCTATTTCTTGCCAACAATGTTTCGAACAGATGAGGAGTGTCAACCAAATTACCTTTGCGTGAACTGATAATTTTATTAATGGTGTCCGTTAGCCTGTTTATTTGTTTTTGCGTTTCGGAGTTTATTAAGATCTGTTTGGCATTGGATTCCACTAATTGAGCCTCTGTAATGCGGACTCTTAAAAAATCGGAAGCATCGGGGGTGCCAGCAACAACCTTCAAGGCAGTGCCTAGGAAGTCGAGGCTTCGTGCAAACCTGTGATGCACTTGAAGAACAGACAACAAGGTTCTAAGGTGATCTGTATCTACGTCTAGTAGTTTGCGCATATGCGACTGCGGAAAGGAATCGGGCAGTTTTTCGGTCTCGTCTATCATGCTAACGAATTCAGAGATGTTGCTGGAGTGCCTCAAGTAGCTTCGTTGATCAAACACCAATACTTCCCCATCTATGATTGGGATGTAGTTGGCATGCGAGAAGTCGGTGATCCGAGCATTTGCCGCTGCTAGTGCCACGAGCAAGTTGAGTGCAATCCTGAAATGGGTAAGCAATATAAGTCGGCGTTCTAACTCTAAATTGGCTTAGGCACCTATTCAGGTTGTCCTTATGGACCACCCTCCCCTTAATGAGGACAGACGTTCCTAGGTCTGCTTCGACCTTTTGTTCTGAGCATAAGGGAGTTAATTTGTTACCTAACCTCTTGTTGTTCTTTGGAACACCTTTTCGCCTACCTCGAACACGCGGTTTTGTCTGGATGCATTGCACCTTTTGATGTTGTCTTGCTGTGCCTTGATCAGCCTGTCTTTGACAAGCTCACGACGTTCAACAGTTGTCTCATGAAAAACTTCGATTGGTTTCTCGCGGGTAACCGAGTGTAAACTTTTGTTGTACTCTATCGTAGCCCTTAAGATCAATTCTGTAGTGTCGCTGATTTTTCTGTCTAGTTTGAGGCATCTCGCAATTCGGTCAGGGTGCTGTGAAAGCGTTCCACTTGGCCGTTTGAGGTGCTGTGAAGCGGGGCTGCATTCACAATGCAAATGCCGTAGGCGTTCCGGAGCATCGAAGTGATGGTCTCGGAATTGAAAGCCGCCTCGTTATCGCAATAAATTGTCTTGGTTGCGGGGAAAAGGTTAACAATCTGTAACAGAGGGTTTGTGACATCGATTATTGACAATATCGGTTGGACGACTGCGAATTTGGAGAATTTGTCTATGCAGGTCAAGAATTGTTTCTTGTCTGTCGAAAAAATATCAATATGCAACATTTCGCCAGTATAACCTGGTATAGGTGTTTTCCCGAGTTCTTGTTTCCTCGGGTGCCTATCGTACTTGGCCTTAGTGCAAACCTTGCAGTTTGCAACCACTTCTTTGGCTAAATTGTTCATATTGGGAAAATAGTAGTCACGAAGTACTTGTTTAATATTTTCCTGAGCTGCTCTGTGCGCTCGGTTGTGTTCTGCAGTGATAATTTCTAACTGCTCGTTTTTGTCCGTTATATCTTGCACGAGATTTTTGCAATGCCAAAACTGGGTAGCAGGGAAGTGCACTATCAGGTCATGTTGGAAGCTTGCTAATGTGGGAAGATCGCAATGTATTGCATTAACGACTCCCGTATTCACAACTTCTTTGAGTATTTTGAGAATTGTGCTCTTGTCAGTGAAATTGATCAAGTGGCGCGTTTTACTGCGAAATAGCAACAAGTTTCGCTTTAGCGGAAAACGTGATTCCTCTAGGACAATCTGGTTCCTAAAGCAATTTAATGCTTTGTCTGTTGTCTCGACCGTGTAGGTCAGGGAGAGTTCGCTGTGAACGGTTGCAGCGTCCGAACGGGGCTCGTCTTGCAGAGCATTAATATTTTGCCTCGAAAGGGCATCTGCCACCAGATTTTCTTTGCCTGGTTTGTAAAACATTTTGGCATTATGCTGATCAATGTAAGCTTTCCATCTTTTAATCTTGGAATTCGTGTTCTTGTCCGCTACAGCGAACGTGAGCGGCTGGTGGTCCGTGAAAATGTTAATTTCCCTAGAACCGTACAGAAAGTTCTGCAATCTGCCTAACGCCCACACAATGGCCAGCAATTCCCTTTCGTTGGTGGCATAATTTTGTTCGGCCTGTTTTAAGGCGCGAGAAATCATTGTAATTGGTCTTTTGCCTTGGGAAAGAACCGCGCCAATTCCACTGGCTGAAGCACCAGTGGTTAAATCGAACGGTTTCTGGAAGTCTGGATACATTAACATAACATCTTCTGATGCCAAAATGTTCCGCAGGCGATGAAATGCATCGCGTTGAGCTTCATTAAATTCAACAGGGATTTTCTTTGATACGTTTTTACTAACTGAACCATTTTTCCCTTTAAGTATGTCCGATATTGGACGAGCTATAGCTGCAAAGTCTTTAATAAAGACTCTATAGTAGTTGGCTTACCCCAAGAAGGATCTAATGCTGTAGACATTCTTTGGATCAGGGAATTCCTGAATAGCCTTAACCTTTTTGGGATCGGATGTTGCTCCATCTTTGGTTACAATGAAACCCAGGAATTCGATACTTTCCTTGAAGAATCGAGTTTTTTCAGGGCCTACACGCATGTTGGCGTCGATTAGACATTTTAACACAATGTTAATGTGTTGAAGGTGCTCCGTTTCATTTTTAGAAAAAATTATGACGTCGTCTACATAGATGAAGCAAATCTTTCCTATATGTTCCCTCAGGACATCGTCTATTGCCCTTTGGAAAATGCTGCTTGCGTTGCGCAGGCCAAACGGTAGACGACAGAACTCGTACTTGCCGCTGCTTACTGAAAACGAAGTCTTTTCGCGGTCATGCTCCGCAAGGTAGATTTGGTGGTACCCAGATTTTAAGTAAAGTGTAGTGAAATATTTTGCCTTTCCTAGATTAGCTAAGATCATAGGAATGTTCGGCATGGGGTAACGGTCCGGTATGGTCTTTTCGTTCAGTTTCCTGAAGTCGATTACTAACCTTTTGTTTGGGTTACCGTATGAGTCAGTGCCTTTCTTATCAACCACCCATGTTGGGCTGTTGTAAGGCGATCTGGAGGGCCTGATTATGCCATCGTCCAGCAATTGTTTGACTTCTTTGTTAATGAAGTCAGAAACACCCATGAGACTCGGGTGTCTTGAATACACAGGCTCATTGTCTACTGTTCGGATTGTAGCGATTACAGCAGTGTTGAAGGGTAGAGCTTCATCTGCATTTGAGAAGGCTCTTTGTTTCTGAGTATCATGTCCCTGAACCCTTTCTTTACGGAAGGTGGGACTACGATGTCGTTGACATCGGTGAAGTTCACATCAGCACAATGATAGTACTGGAGTTTTTCGGATGCAAAAACTAAAAAATTCACTGAGTCGTCACCAGATGCGTACTCGTTCTCACTCTCTAGTTCTTCGACTGCCTCTTTGGCAGATTTCTCGTATTCTGCTACAGCTTCTTTGGAATCTGTTTTAACGACATTGTTAACGCGTTGTCGCCTCTGACCTGTTAAACGGTCTGACGAGTTTTTGCGTTTTGGTGCGTTGAACTCATTAGCTTGACGCTTGCTGTAGTCGGTTTTTTGTCTAAATCTGGAGGAAAAATCAACTTCCATGGGCTGTGGAGCCTCGGTTTGATTGTCTTTTGGGGTATGAGGCTGGGATCGCCCTTTTGGCGTTTCACAAAATGGGGATTTCTCTCCTGATTCTGATCGTCTCTGTTATATTTTGTCTGTTTGTTTTGGGCACGGTTTCTGTTACCTTCAACAAGTTGCGCCCGCTCTTGCAAGGCTTTAGCGTAAGAGTTAGCGAACATGCTTCACTCAATGCTAGATTCTGCCTCTCTGGCCAGGGCCAGTGCAGACGGTAGATCCTTTGGCTGTGCAGGAAACACAACCGCTCTCAACGGCTTTTTAAGACCGGAGATAAAGGCGTGCAAGGCGTCGTCTCTAACCTCTCGGTTGAGCAAATCAGCGCCTTCTTGGTCGTGAGACATTACAATTTTGTTGGTAACGAGCGTGAGTTTCTTCTCGACGTCATCGTAGTACTGCATCAGGGACATTTCGCCCTGAGTAACCAACTCCAAACCCTGTCTCAACAAACGCAAGGATGTTTTATCCGAGTATGTGCAATCTAGCCTAGCTAGTATTGCATCGAAATTTAAAACCGTATTGTGAGACACTAGTAGGGCTCCAGCTGAGCCTTTGATTTTATTCCTAATAATTGCTACCGCTTGGTAGTGTGCAGTGCTCTTTGGAAACTCCTTGAATAGCTCGTATGCGTAGATGGCTGCTTGCCTCCACGCTACATATTCATCTTGAACGCCGGTGAAATCCGGCACGGACTTAATAATGTCTAAGGGTATATCGCATTTAACTTTAGCATCGACGGTTATTTTTTCGTAAGTGATGATTTGCGGTGCTTCTACCTGCAAACTCTTTACTTGTGAAGTTAAAGAAGCAATTTGTGCTTGAAACTGATTTTGTTGTTGCGCTAGGGCTTCCTTGATGGCACCCTCAACGAAAGACTGGACTTGAGCTGGATTCATGTTTTCAGTTACCTCAGTATCTGCAGGATCAGGATCTACTGAGCAATTGGGTTCCTCTTCCCAGCTATCTTCACTATTATATTCAACTTTTACCTCTCTATAGGCCCAACTCATTGGCTTATGGTTGGCACTTTTCAAAACTTAGACCGATCGTGCAAGATCGGCAGGTAAACTGTTGGCAATAATAGAATATAGTGGAGTATCGAATGCAACCCTGCTAGCAACGCACGTGTTTTAGTGACGCGAGCGGTGAAAATATATTTTCGCCGCTACAAATCAAAGACAAGCCCACAATAGTGGCACAATTTGTGTTCAGTGAACGTCAAGTCACAATTAGTGTAAACGTTAAAGTGCAGCATTCTTATTTAATTAAAAGAGAATCTTCCCAAAACGGGGCTCCGCTGCCTAGCGGCCACGTCATCCTTAAACATTTAATAAAAGCTCATCGTCAGTGAAGCTTTGAGCTTTTAATCTCTTTTCTCAAGGTTCTAGTCTTGGCTAGGATCTTGCAATTAACGATGCATACTCTTAGGAGTCCGTTTAAACCAGGACAAATCGGAAAGCAGCCGACAAAGATGTCAGCTATGACAAAAAATAAAGCGGCTCTTGGTGAGGCTCTTATCAAAGCCTTCAACCAACCCTCAGATAGTGAGATGAACGGAGAATCTGAAATTCTAGTGACTGCAGTGACATTGGAAACTGGTGCTTTCTCAAGCGTCAATGGCGCACCAGCTGGGACCATCACCAATAACCAAAAATCTTCAATAGAGGATGGAGCTCCGCAGCGTTTTCAAACAATCAAGCGCAAAAGCTCATGTGCTTCTCAAAATATTGAGATCAAAAAAGCAAACCTTGTCAACAATGGTGCCAACTACAGCGGCAGCTCAAACCGTTTTGGCCTACTTGCGCAAATGACTGCTGACATGGAAGCAAGCCAACGAATTGGGACTGATGCTTCGAAAATTGCTGCTCCCGGCAAAGCGCAGCCTAAGCCTCCACCAATCGTAATGGAAGGCATTAACGACGTCAACCTGCTAATGCAAGGTTTTTCAAAAGTCACGGAAGTGAGCAAGGTCGAGGCTAGGGCTTCACTGGGTGGTGTAATGCGACTCTACACGGCCGATGCCAGCACATTTCGCAGCATTGTCAGCTGGCTCGAGCAAGAAAAGTACGAATTTCACTGCTATCAGCTGAAAGAAGACAGGCCATACAGAGTTTGTGTTAAAGGCTTGCACCACAGCACGTTGCCAACCCAGATAAAGGAGGAACTTGGAAAAAATGGCCACAAGGTGCTAGATGCCCATACGCCTCAGAGGCGCAACGAGCCAGGCACTCCCAAAGTCAACCCAGTGAACATGTTCTTTCTGAATGTTGCCGCAGCGGCCAATAATAAGGCTATTTTGGCTGTTAAGACACTATGCCATATGAGAGTAGCAGTCGAACCCCTCCGCAAGCGCACTGTCATTTTGCAATGCCATCGATGTCAGCAGTTTGGTCACACTGCTAAATATTGCCGTAAGGCGCACATATGTGTTAAATGTGCTGGCGAACACCCTGCCAGGGATTGTACTCGACCCCGCAACGAGCTATGTACATGCTTCAACTGTGGTGATGCGCATCCTGCCAACTACTCAGGTTGCCGGAAATACCAGGCGTTTCTACAACGCTCCAGGCCCAAAAGTGGGGTGGGTGGTAAAAGTGAGGACTCCTACCTTTCTATGCCATGGGTTAATATTGGTGGTAGACCGGCAGCCACTACTCGAACCGGAGTCATCTATGCGGACGTGGCAAAGCAGCAACAGCAACAGCCGCAGCCACAACATAATCGACAACAGCAGCAGTCCAACGACAGGAGCCGCAGCCGTCAACTGACGACATGGGATGCACCTCAGCATGTCAACAACAACATCGAAGCCATTCTGAAGTCCCTTAACGAAAGCATCAACACTCTCCGCTCGCATCAAGAGAAGCAGATGGAGCTTATGATGATGATGCTAAAGCAGCACCAACAGCAGACACAGCAGCAGGGGCAGATTCTTAATCTACTCACTGCGCTCCAAGCGCAGCAGGCCCCATAATGATGCCCCTGCGCATCTTAGTGTGGAACGCCGATGGCGTATCTACAAAGCTGCCCGAAGTAGAGTGCTTCGTGCAGCGACATGAGATTGATGTCTTGCTTCTGAGTGAGACACACTGTAAGGGGTCAGAGGCTCCCAAATTATTCGGGTTTGAGGCCTATCCTGCAAATGATCCGACCGCTGGCAACGCCAAAGGTGGTGCATAGATTCTGATCAGATCACGGCTGGTACACTTCCCGCTAATACCAATAGCCACGGACAAGGTGCAACTTGCGTCAGCAGCCATCGAAACTGAACTCGGCACAATCAACTTTGGAGCAGTATACTGTCCACCGAGGTTTATATGGACTACGGATGAATTTGGGACAATTTTGGAACAGCATCATTCCAAGTTCATCGTTGCAGGCGACTGGAATGCGTCCCACTGGCTCTGGGGAGCGTGGAGGTGCAACCAAAGAGGACATGCGCTAGCAAATCTCGTCTTCAATTCAGAGGTGAACTCGCTAGCAACTGGTGGCCCAACGAGGTACCCATATAGCAGTAGAGGCTCACCAGGCTATATTGATTTTGCGTTGACAAGGGGTATCCTGGGTATTCATGCAGAAATACGGCCGGTTGTTGAGCTTAGCTCCGACCACCTACCACTCGTAATTACGCTGGATGCGGCAGCAATAGCTTACCCTAGGATGGAGCGGCTAATCACCAAACGCACTAACCTGGAATGCTTTCAAGAGCACCTTGAGTCCTCACTGAACCTCAACACGGTTATCAACACTGGGAAGGACATAGATGATGCCATCGACTCTTTTACCTTTAAAATCAAGACAGCAGCTAGACAGGCTACTCGCACCCCATCTCGGAGGCTCGCTGCAGATAGAATCCCGATAGCCCGTAAGATTCACCTGCTCATCGCGGAGAAGAGGCGCTTACGCGCTAGGTGGATGAGCTCTCGCCACCCATTGGACAAAGCAGACTGGAATAGTGCGCAGAATAGGCTCCGTCGCGCTCTGGTGGAACACAAATCAGCATGGTTTGATGACAGCCTAGCCAATACGGGGGTTGATTGCGAAGCGACGCACTCGCTCTGGAAGGCCACACGCGCCATTAAAAGGCGATGCGCAAGAAAAGCGCCACTAATGGACAGAAACGGGACATGGTATCGGACAGACTTGGGGCAAGCGGAGCTGTTTGACGCGCACCTCGCAGAGCGCTTTCAGCCATTTCATCTTGTCAGTCTGCAGCAGGATGAAGAGACGCAGGACCAGCTGACTCAAGCCCTCCAAATGGACCTGCCCATCAAAGAATTTGACCCCAGCGAGGTAGCCGATGTCATTGCACTCCAGAACATCAAAAGGGCACCAGGCCATGACACCATCTGCAATGCCACGTTAAAGGCACTGCCCAGTTGTGCTATTCGCTTCATAGCGTTGGTTTTTAACGCTATTGTGAGGTTACAGTACTTCCCTCCGCAGTGGAAGCTCGGGATTATCTCAATGATCCACAAACCTGGCAAGCCTGAGAGGGAACCTTCTTCCTATCGGCCTATCAGCCTTCTCCCTTCGATTTCCAAGGTGTTTGAGAGATTGATTGCCGCCCGGATGGTCAAGTTAATGGAAGCTCGAGGGATCTTTCCTGAGCACCAGTTTGGATTCCGTGCCGGCCACTGCACTGTCGAGCAGTTACATCGGGTTGTCGAGCAAATCCTGACTGCCTTCGATAAAAAGGAATATTGCAATGCCCTTCTTTTGGACATTCGAGAAGCGTTTGATCGGGTGTGGCATACCGGAATTTTAGTAAAAATCAAACATACGCTGCCTGCGCCATATTTCGGTCTACTTAAGTCGTATCTTGAGGGAAGACGATTTGCGGTCAGATTTCACTCGGCACTCTCTACTGAGCACGATGTAGCAGCTGGAGTACCACAGGGTAGTGTCCTTGGTCCCCTGCTTTACTGCTTGTATAGCCACGACATGCCGCAGCCAGATAGAAGCCTGTACGGGACATCAATGCTAGCCACATTTGCCGATGACGTGTGCGTCACCTACAGGTCTCGATGTGAACACGATGCAGCCGACGGCATCCAGGACTATGCCACTAAGTTTGCGGAATGGGCAAGGCGCTGGAACATCGGCATCAATAGTGACAAGTCGAACAACGTTTGTTTCACCCTTAAGAGGAGAACACCACCGGCCGTGTTTATTGAGGGGGCCCCTGTACCACAGCTTACCGCAGCAAAGTACCTTGGAGTCACTCTGGATCGCAGGCTAACGTTTTCTAAGCATGTGACTTCCATTAGAACGCGCATACGTGCTTCGGTGAGGAAGCATTATTGGTTACTCTGCTCACGCAGTAAGTTGTCACTATCGAACAAAGTGACAATTTACAAGCAAATTATTGCACCAATATGGAGGTACGGGTGTCAAATCTGGGGACTGGCCTGCGATAGCCAAATTATCAGAATCCAGGTCGACCAAAATAGAGTTGCGAGAACAATCACCGGTTGCGACTGGTTTGTACGTAATAGCACGCTTCACCGAGATCTGAAACTTGCCACGGTCTTCGACGAGATCAACAAGCACTCGAGTCGCTACCATGACAGACTAGAGCGACATAGAAACCGGCTGGCAAACTGTCTTGTCAGATCTCACCCACAAAGGAGACTCAAGAAGCGAACACCGAGGGATCTCATTCTTCGATCTCCACTGCTGAGGGTCAGCAGAAGCTAACACACCATTGCAGTATTTGTTATATTTGTTATTGTTATTATTGTTATTTGTTGTTGTTATTTAGTGTTTAGCGCTATGTTGTGACAGCTAACTAAGTTAGCCGGCGCGCCCAAATTGGGCTGAATTAATAGAAAACAAGTTCACAAAGGGTTACTCGATTCTCCGTATGCCTTAATAAAAATCAGAAGAAGAAAGACAAAAAAAAAATAAAACATTGCATACGTAATAAAATCTTTAAAAATTAAAATATTGCATACTTTCATCACTTGAATTTTAACGCATACCGTAGAATACATTATTTCTTCTTGTTGCCAACAGCTAAACTTGCCGATCTTTTACGATCTTCGAAAGTTTATTTGAGAGTGCCAACCATCAGCCAATGAGTTGGGCTTACAGAGAAATAAAACGTGAATACAATAGTTTTTTTTTTTTTTTTTTCTTCTTCTGATTTTTATTAAGGCATACGGAGAATCGCTTTGTTTTTTGTCATAGCAGGCAACTTTGTCTGCTGCTTCGCGATTTGCCCGGATTTTATACTCTTAAAAGTATGCGTCAGTTTCACCAAGATCCTAGCCTAGGCTCGAACCTTGGGATGGTTTGAGTAGTAGCTCAAAGCTTTTCTATCTGGCACTTGAACCAAACAGACCGTGAGCTTAAAGTCAAAAAACAGGGATGTTTTGCGACCACGTGGCCGCTCCGCAGCGAAGTCCCGCTTTGGGTAAAATCGCACTGACTTTTAAATGTTATGAAAATGCGGCACTTTCACTTTGATATCACTGACAGTGACTTAGGGGATCACTATTCACAATTTGTGCCACTATTGTGGGCTTGTCTTTAGATGTTAGCGGTGAAAATTTAATTTGTTTCACTAGCGTTATACAGACGCGTGCTGCTCAGCTTGAGTGTGACCAGAGGCCCCGTAATATTTACTTTACTTGTTTTTCTTTTAAAACTTTTGTTAATAACTTTTGGACTGAAATCACTTATGAACTTACATGGTATGGGTTCTTGTTTATTGGTTGGGCGCCAATTAAGTCTTCCGTCGTTCCCTCAGGTGTCCTGCGACGATCCGTAGCTATTAGAACGAGGTTGACTTCTTCTTCCTTCTATGGATGGTGATGAGTCCAGCTGGTGAGTGCTGGAACAATGAGGTTTATGATGCGGGAACTTTCCCAGTAGCCCGTCTTGGACGTGGTCTACTATTGATAATAACACAAGTTATATTTGTTATCGGCAATGCCGGAGTTTAATCAAAAGTTCGTCTTATATTATTGCGAAGCAGATAGAGACTGAAGACTATAACCATATTCAAGCTTTTGCGAAGCCAATGCATCGCGCCATTCTTTAGAGTCGGCGAGCCGACTCAGCATTCTTGCGCAAGCAGCGCGGGTGTCCGCTTTCAGTTGCTGTGCGCTGAACTCTCATCGGCGAGTCAACATTGTTTACACAATAGTACTTTGTTGCTGAGGGCAACTGGAATGCTTAAGGCTGTGTGTATTATGTAC
Organism: Scaptomyza flava; assembly: GCA_030179655.1. Lineage (NCBI taxonomy): Eukaryota > Metazoa > Arthropoda > Insecta > Diptera > Drosophilidae > Scaptomyza > Scaptomyza flava. The sequence goes on along the minus strand of JARNME010000371.1, from coordinate 396,509 downwards.
TTTGTTGCTGAGGGCAACCAAATTACTTATGATTGTGTAATTATAGTGTATCTTATATGTTAGTTGTTAACTTATACACATATAAATCCAGCGACGCACAAGGATCCCGCAATCTTCCTACTCATACACAGGAACACATCATTTACGGCCCACGACTTGTAACTGGCGCAGCCGGAAAACCGAACAACCGGAATGGAAATAATTTTAATACACTTATTTTCCTGTGAAAAGTATAAAATTATAAGCGTACATTCTGTTCAAAAAAAAAATTTTTTTTTCCTTGTCCTTTAACTACGATTATGAAAGTACATGTGTGCGAAAACGTCGTCCAATGCACAAATTAAATTCCTAATCTTAATATGTATTAGAGGTCTGCATGAATGGCAAAAATAACATGTTCGAACGAACAATGCGCAAAATGAGTTGAGTGAATTTGAATGCAAGACCGAACGAATTTGAGTGAATGAGTGTGCTCGCGTCAGACTCGGTCGCACAACATTCAAACGAAAAAAGACGAATTGAATGAGTGGGAATGCGTGAGAATAAGAGTTTGCGTTTCGAATGCATTCGAATGCCACGCCGGCTTGTTGTTGTTTTGTTTTCGTGCGTAGGAAAATAAAAGAATGGAAAAAACGAAAGTCAATGTAGAGATATACACCAAAATACATATATTATATGCATAAAAACAACAGCGAAACACAAACAACATATAATTTCGTCCGCTTTTTTACCCCCGTCCATTTTTGATGACCGCGTGCTTCACAATATTACAACTCGAGTAACTCGAGTAACTCGAATGTCTTCGGCTTTGCCAAATTGTTCATTCCGTTTTACGCTTCATTTATTCTAATTCATTTTTACTGAGTGCCGTATGGAATGAAGCAACACGCATCGATGTTCATATTCATTCGTTTCGTTTTGTGCTTCGCACTCACTCAACTCAATTCAATTCGAATTCATTCAACTTGGCGTATGTTGTGAATGCAGCCATGCAGACCTCTAATATGTATCAATACAATAGTAACATAGTGCACATTAAAACGAATGTCAATTATCAGCGAAACGCTATTATAATACCCAAAATCAAAGCAATTGTTAAGGAAATTATACGTTGGTGACAAGTGTAATACTTATGTATATAAATTCACTCACATGCTCTTTTAATTAAAAAAAAAAAAAAACAGAAACGCATATACATATATTTTGCACTTTGCATACAAATGAAATACATTTAAATTTACATACAAACACTTATATCCATATATTGCAGAATTCGCAACATAAGAAATTAAAGCACAAAATTGAACACCTGAAAACAACAATATAAACAAATACAAAAAATATAAACAACAAACACTCACGTACAATATATACATACTTATGTAAGATAAAAAGATTGTTCATTCGTTACCTTTTTTTCTCTTTTCTATTAATTCGATGCCAAAAAAGTTTACAAAAACCTTAAAAACCCCCCCCAAAATAACAACACGATCAAACAGTAGATTGACTACCCTTACCCCAATTATAGAGATATCACCTTCCTTATCCACGCAAACCATTATGATGGACTCAGGGAATTCTACCGGGAATAACTCAAACCCCATGACACCTACAGTAAGTGGATTTAGTAACATCTCCACGGCCCTTAGCGCATCTGATATTTTATCATTCGTAAAAGAACTCCCGACATTCGACGGCACCCCAGGTCAACTGGACAAATATATAACTAGTGTAGAAGAGATAATTATGCTTATTAGGGGCACGGACCAAACACCGTACGGCCTACTTACACTTAGCTATCGTAGGTAGAGCAGACGAGACCCTAAATTTGGCCAACATGCAACTCAATTGGGACGACATCAAGAACAACCTCTTACGTCTTTACTCAAGTAAAAAAAGCGAGGCTGGCCTTTTAAGCGAGTTACAAACCTTCCCGGACAACCTGTCCTTGAGACAATTATTCTTCGGTTTGTCAAGAATTAAAAGTCAATTGTTTTCTATACCTTCCAACAACGGACAATCGGTTAACGTAATAGAAGCAAAGAAAGCGGTATATAACGAAGTATGCTTAAATGCATTCATTTCGAGCCTAAGGGAGCCCCTAAAAACTATCATCCGATTGAAAACCCAGGAATCATTGAAACGGCGTATGAACAATGCCAGATAGAACAAGTAAGAAGGCTCTAGTCGGGAGAGCCCGACTAGAAGATACCCTGAACCCAGTTGCAATACATAAATTAAATTTATATAAGACTTTGGTATACTGACTTAACACCAATGGATTAAATGCAATATCTCCGGTGTTTCTCAATCGATTTGGACGAAATTTTAAGAAAAGTTCTATCATTACCCATTACTTCAACCCTCATTTTTAGATTTTACATATTCGATATTTTTTGTTATTGATTCCACGTGTAAATCGGAAACCAGAATAGTTATCGATAATTTGAAGAAAACTTGTTCTGCTTATGGTACAGGAGAACTTATATCCAAAATCTGAAGTCTCTAGCTCTTGTTGTCTCTGAGATCCACGCGTTCATACAGACAGGCAGACGGATGGACAGACGGACATTGCTATATCGTCTCGGCTGTTGATGCTGATCAAGAATATATATACTTTATGGGGTCGGAGATGCTTCCTTCTGCCTGTTACATACTTTGCACTTTGTTACCCTTATTTACCCATTTTATGGGTTAAGGGTATAAAAAGCACTCTATTATAACAAAACACCGAAACAACAGGAACGTACCATATTCAAACCCAAGCTCAAACCAACAACAACGACAATCAAATTATAGGGGAAATTCTAATTACCAACAGCAAAATAACAACAACAATAAGACAAACCCATTCAAGTCAAATAACGCAACCCCTTACAATCTACACAACTTAGATGAAGGCACCTTTAATGACCAAACCACCGACGTAAATTTTTAGGCAACAGCCTCAACATCCCAACAGGATACATAGGCCCTGAAACACACGCAGCCTCACTGCCATACATTATTATCAACGTACAAAAACATGACTCCCTTAAATTTCTATTAGACACGGGATCCACTAATTCATTTATAGACTCAAAACTCACCAACCAAATTCACTGCATTAAACTTCAAACCCCAATTTCTTAAAAAACAGCGTTAAAAAACTTCCAAATCGATGAAAAAACAATAATTCCTATACCGGATGTATTCAAAACCAAAGGTCATATAAATCTGCTCTTGTTCAAATTCCATACATACTTTAACGGTCTTCTATGTATGGACTTCTTATCAAGTCTAGGAGCAAACATTGACTTAAATAATTTAAAACTTACTACCCCATATTCTGTACTACCAATATTAAAGTACAATAACCAAACTTCAAACGTTTTTAATGTTTCCGCTTTTACAAAAACTGTTTTGACACTCCCGGTTCAAATCAAACAAGGAGAATTTTACTGCTGTACCACAGCCTTAGATAAAGAATTAAAAATATCCGAAGGATTGTACAACGCAGTTAACAACACCGCTAAATTAGAAATAACAAACCATTCCGATTAAAACAAATTGCTGCATTTGGAAAAACCCATAATAGTAAAACCATACCACAAAGTCGATCATATCGAACTCTTTAACATAACACCTACCCCTCTTAAAAACAGTATTTCAAGGTCTCCCTCCCTCCGAACAGAACACCTTAGCTCTGAGGTTCTAACAAACTATTGAATATCATAGAGAAACATATTATGAAAATTGCGATAATTTTGTTGTTAATAATGAGCTACTCCTTACTGCTGAGAAAAAACAAGTATACGAAAAGATACTACATAGCGTTGAAGCAGAAAAAGGAGAAATCTATTTTTTAGATGCACCTGGTGGAACAGGTAAAACGTATATTTTAAATTTATTATTGGCAAAGGTACGGCAATGTAAAAAATTTTCATTGGCCGTTGCTTCTTCCGGTATCGCAGCCACTTTACAAAATGTTGGTCGCACAGCGCATTCTACACTTAAGATTCCAATTAATTTGATTCATTTAGGAACACCACATTGCTCAATTTCAAAGCAATCTAATATTGCTGCTCTGCTCAAAGATTGCAAGCTTATTGTTTGGGATGAGTGTTCTATGGGCCATAAAGGTGCTTTTGAAGCTGTAGAGCGATCTTTGAAAGACATTCGAGATAGTGAATACTTAATGGGTGGCATAACTGTTCTCTTAGCTGGTGATTTTCGTCAAACTCTTCCAGTGATCCCCAGAGGAACAAGTGCAGATGATATAAATGCGAGCTTAAAGTCATCAATTTTGTGGCCCAAAATACAGAAAACTGCATTAACGAAGAATATGCGAGTGCACTTAAAAGGTGATAGCATAGCTGGTTAATTTGCAGAAATGATTCTAATTCTGAATTGCCAATTCAATATAAAAGATTGCAATTTCCTTTAAAAGTTTGCTTTGCCTTAACAATTAATAAATCACAGGGACAAACTCTTAAATTAGCCGGACAGACTTAAGACACCATTGTTTTTCTCATGGCCAATTTTATGTAGCCTGCTCAAGAGTCACTTCACCAAAAAGTTTATTTGTTTTTTATTTTTATTATAAGGCCTACTGGGGAAACCACAATAAAAAAATGACGCGCCTGATTCTCTACCTCAATGGTGGCGTCGACAAGAGAATATTAAATACTTTGCTTTAATATTTTGTGAAATATTTTCAATTTATTTATTTTGTATCTATCTTCTATTGCTAAAATTTATATAAACTATCCGCGCAGCGAAGTAAGCGGGCCACTTACTAGTCTACATATATAAGATATTACATATTATTTTTAAATCTAGCATTTAAACATTTGATTCATTATTGACTTAAAAGTTTTTTGTTCATTCTTTTGTTTAAATATCAACTCCCTCTGTAGATAGATCAGATGACCAGCTGCACGCAGAAAGATGATCGCCATATTTGGAATTTACTAGTTGACAGTTTTCATATCCTAAGAAAAATTCACGATATTCCACAAGCAATTCATGATGTTCGGGAAAAATCATTCGCCAAACTCATTTAAAAAAACCTTCGATATTTTTCACAATTGCTTTAAGTCCAATACCAGAAATCTGCTCAATTTTTTATAGTTTACTCAACAAACGTTTATTTAAGACTGACTAAAACTTTTTTTTTGACTTTCCTCGACGCATTTCATTTTTTATTAAGTGTAACATTCTTGTGAAATAGTGATATTAAAGTATTGCCATCTCTATTTTTATTTCCTTAGCCATATTTTTTTTTAAAATTTCAAACTATACATATACATATAATATCCATGATATTTTAGGTATTGGCTTTGCTTTGTAGCTGTATATTACATAATATTATTATAAAATAATAATATATGATATGAATAAAACTAATTCGAAACTATTAAATTAACCTAACGTTTTACTTACTTGCATTCTTTCCTTCTCCGCCTCTTGAGATGTTGATGCTACACAACAAACACTGGGCCAGTTTATTATTTTCACTACAAATCTTATAATATTCCCATATGGGCGATTTTTTATAAACCGGTGTCATTTTATAAGCCTTTTGACAAAAAAACAATTCAAAATGAACTTAGGAACAAACTTCTTAGCAAAATACGTTTACACTTGCTTGTCAGATGTTACAATTAAAGGGCTGTTAACCCTTGACTTAACCCAGAGACTATTAATGTAACAAGACAGGTCTTAAGAGCTGGAATGTTATGTTAACTAACAGAGTCGCAACCACGAAGCGGACAACTGGGGAAACAGAAAAAGCCACTATTTTTATCATTTGTATACCTACTACACTCGCTACAATGTCAGCTGGTGCGAAGTCGGCCATCATTGTTTAGCTTTTTGTTGTGACTGCAAAGTGTGCGAAGCGCAAGGCATAATTAAGTGTTGCCGCACTTCGTTTCTCTTGTTGTTGTCACAAAATTTTAAATCGACAATTTTAGACTTTGCTTTTTTCGGCTTGCTGCTGCTCAACAAGAAAGGGTGGTACAGACTTTATATGAACTTTGTGCAATTGTAGAGCAAAACATGAGATGGTTATATATAATGTCTGTTTTAAACGTTTATGTATATTATGACAGTAAGTAAGGGCATTCATAACTAAAATAAAACAAGTTTTTTATAATTTAATTAACTAACACTAAAGTACACGTTTTTTGTATTAAATACTTCAAATAAACTATCAATATATTAAAATAATATATTTGATTAATTATTGACTATAATTGAATATTGGGACAAAGGGTATTTTTACTTTGCGCAATTTTTGTGTCTTATCTAAGACAAGCCAGCACGTTGCTTGGTTTGTTTGAGTTCTGCTTTGCGTTCAGCGGCCTGTGTATTAAAGGAGAGGCGGCGGGCCAGCGGAAAGCAAGGACGGTAAAAATGTGTTAGTATGTGTATGCATGTGCGTTTGCTTCATTCTTGCTGGGCCTGCTCTTTGAGATTTTTGTTAGTTTTCTTTTTACGTTTTTTCAAATGCATTATTGAATACACTTTCGGCACTTTTGCGCATCGCTGCATAAGTGTATGATAGTTGCGATGGCAAAATTGTTGGAAAGTGTCATAGAGCTAAAAACATGAAAGAGTATGTATGACCAGCAATGCAACACTGATATTTGCCTGTTTATTTTACTAGACGCTTGTTTGTTTTCCTGATCGCATAGTAGAGAAAGGTCAATGAATGCCATGGCAAATGCTACGCATACATTTAAATATGCACATGTAGATATACAGGGACGCACACACAATCTCACGGGAGCTAGAAAAACAAAATATAATAAAATTTTTACAAAGTCCAAGCCGACCAAAACTGCAAACATATGAAAACGCACATTTATTTAAAAACATATGTATGAAGAACGTTCAAACGCATGTATGCGTGGCTTCGTGTTGTTGTTGCGTTTTGCCTATTATCGAATGGCACACGCACATGCATACACACAAAGCTGAACTTGACCTACATTTTTTTGCAGTCAGCTGTTGCTTTTTTGCCGGCGGCAAATTGAAAATATATTTTGCATGTTAATATGTTATTATAAATGTATTTATATTCAAAATTGAAATGTTTTATCAAATATATTGTTAATTACTTTTAAGAAAATATGTAAAACAAAATAATTAAAAATCATATTTAATAAATTGTAATTTTATTATGACGATTTTCTTTTAATACAAATAAAATAAATCTATAATTTTTTGGCTTATTATTTTGAATCTTTAATGGCATTAATTAGATTAACTATTGTTGTTTGACGTTGTTTCTTATTCTATGGAATGAAAACAAATCAAAATATATGTAAGTGACGTGCGTTACAAAAAGAGCGGCAAGTGAAAACATCAGCGAGAACCTCAAATTGGACACTTCAAGCCTTAACACTTGCACTAGAGTGTGCAACTTGCATTTCGAGGAGGAGTGCGTTGGAATGCGCAATTTGAAAGCTGGATCAGTGCCAACACTGCAATTAGGTAAGTGTCTGTGTATGTTATTTTTATGGCGGGCTCCACGCTTATGCCAAATGTATTAACTGTTTCATGCATGTATATGTATTTTTGTGTTTAACAATGTTGCAATGTGATTGTTTTTTAGCTGTGATTGTTGTGTTAAATGTGTTTGACTCCTGCCTAATTTGTCTCTTGGCCGTCCGTTTTAAGTATGGGCATATATGTTTGTGTGTCACTTAGGGCATATAATAATATCATAATGTTCTTTAGGACACGCTGACGAACCCGTCAACAAAAATTCTGTGAAACCAAAAATATTTAGTAGATATTGCTGCATAATAGACTGCAATATGAGCAATCCACCGTCGATGCTACATAAATTCCCGGATGATAAAATTCAGAGGGCAGAGTGGATACAAATTTGTCACATTAAGCCAGCATTTAAAAACAACAGCCGACTGTTTATTTGCAAAAAGCATTTTCACCCATCGGATTTCCAGAAGAAGAAATTAAAAAAAATGTGCATCCGATTATGGGTTTGACAATTACGAATACCGAAAATGATGATGATGATATAATGAGAACCACGCTTTGGTCGAAACAAGCAAGCCAGAAGATACTGAAAAAGAGCCAAAAGAAGAAGCATGCCCTCGTTGTGAAGTATATTGCCGCAACGAGTCTTATTGGCGCAAACAATATTTTGAAATGCAAGCCAAATATAATAATTTGTTGAGCGATCATAAAAAAATTAAGGAAGAAAAGGCGGCTTTGCTGGACAAATTTAAAGATAGCGAGAACAATTGGTCACTGCAGCGCATAGATGTCGCAAATAACTCTATAATAGTTCCTGACGAAGTCAACGAGGAATCTAAATTTTTTGCATCACTGCTTCTGAAGAAAGAACACAAAAGAAAATTCACAGATGCCCAAAAAACCTTTTAATGAATATAATTATAGGTCATCAAAAGGCTACAAATTTTTGCGTGATGCGCTATCTTTTAACTTGCCAAGTCCTAGGACATTATTAAATTGGAGCCCAATTAGAATGATTTCTCCGGGCATAAATGAAGAGGTCTGCCAAAGAATAGCTACACATGTGCGACAGATGAAACCGAGCGAACGCAACTGTGTTATTGTTGTTGATGAAATGCACGGACGTTGTGAGCTCGAGTATAACAGCACAACAGACCAAATAGACGGCTTCGTTGACTGTGGCAAGGGAAAACGCGAACCAATATTGGCAAACAGTTTCCTATTTTTCCAAGTGAAAGGCATTATTCAGCCATGGAAATACGCATTTAGCTACTATTGCACAGATTGTCTGAAAAGTACTACAGCTATAACGACCCAAGGATTGTTAGAGAACATTGATGTTTTGTCTAAAATGGGTTTAAAAGTAAAAGCCGTTGTATGCGACCAGTCAATAATCAACCAAAGCGTCTATAAAGATTAAAAGAATTTAATGGAAAATGGCAAATTGAGTTTAATGGCAATAAAATATACATGATGTATGATTATGTACACTTATTTAAAAGTTTAAGGAACTGCCTAATATCAAAGCCCATTGTGACTCCAAAAATATACATGATGTAAAATATACATGATGTATGATTATGTACACTTATTTAAAAGTTTAAGGAACTGCCTAATATCAAAGCCCATTGTGACTCCAAAAGGCGTGGTTAGCTGGCAAGTGATTAAGGAATTATTTAAAATTGACACTAGTAGCAGAACAACTCGCATGGTGCCTAAGCTTTCGGCGAAACACATCAAACCAAAGTTTTACGAAAAAATGAGTGTTAAACTTGCTGTCCAAGTGTTTTCGAGATCAGTAGGGAATGCAATAACAGTTTGCCATAAAAACAAACTCTTTTCCGCCAAAAACATGGAATTTGCATTAGCCACAGCAGATTTTGTCATAAAATGAATGATGGATTTGACATGCTGAACTGCAAATCATATAAGCAGGGCTACAAAAATCCCTATAAATTAGCAAATAAGGAAAAACTGATCGAGTTTATGAGTTACATTAAGAGCATCAGACCAGACTCCCAAAACCGTTGCCGTGCTGGTTTGATAATGACTCTAGAAAACATTATAAGCGTTACGGACGAGCTATTTAGCGACAAAACGATCGAGTACGTGCACACAACAAGGTTCAACCAGGACAGTTTAGAAAACTTCTTCGCTGCTGTGCGCTCAAAACTGGGGAACAACACAAACCCCTCAGGACGCGAAATGCAGTACTTGACAGCCAGATTGTTGTCCATGAATATAATTACAACATCATACTTGAGTAATACCAATTGTGAGGATGATGATGAAGTTCAGCACATGAATTGGATTTGTGACCCCGATCAGCCTATAGACGCAACGGAGGACAACCAGGCTCCACATCCCACAAATCAACAGCCTGGCATTGACATCGATCTTTATGGTGTGGAAGTAGCATCAAATACGCCTCAAGTATCTGTTGGAGAGTTTGTGTCGCGCAGATATTTTGACGGCTACTTGATTGCTAAGAAAAAGTTCAACTGCCCAAAATGCGATATTGCCCTCAGCCATATGGACTCATTTGCATGTAAGAGTTATGAAGACCTGATAAAGGCACGGAATTTTGCTATGGACAAAATGTGCCTTACAACACCATCAGACGAATTCTTCCTCGTGTGCAACTTGCATTACGAGTCCTTTGCCGAAATTTTCGAAAGGTCGCCGCACTCAAGGAACCTGTGCAAGACCATAACTGAAGAATGTCTTCGTCGAACTAACACACTTCACCCAGATTGGTTCGATAAAAAAACAGCTGCTACTACCACCGCCTGGAATTGCTGAAAAGATTGTTAGTCATATTAACAAGAAATAGAGCAAAGTGGCTGTTCCAGGAAAAGCTGTTGGATAAGACATCCACAAATCATGGGCCCATGGCGAAAAAACTAAAAATTATGAAGCATTAATTCATCACGTAAGTTGGCAAATTAAATGTACATTAATAAAAAACTATAATTAATATTATTGCTTTTTTATAGGCCAGGCTCAGATTTCTTCAGAATTGGTATCGGAAGAGCCATGCCACTCCGATACATTTGGTAAGTAAACTCTTTTAAAAGCATTAATAAAAATATCTTAGACAAAATATCATTTTAATAGGTCTTGCACAATATAGCGTGGTTTCCAAAGGGGTTGGCCAGCATTTGACCGGGTGCCCACATAAGTATGGTAAGTATTCAACGAGTTAATAAATGCCAAATTTCTAATTCTAATTTCAACTATAGGATTACTTTGGAGGCATGCGCTTAGAAGGATGACCCTAGATGGTGCGCCAACATGGATGGACGGATGTGCCCCTGGAACAAGCCCCAAGAAGGATGTGCCAAAGGGATGACACCGGAAAGATGTGCAAAGGCGAGCTGAGCTGCTAGCAGCTCTATAAGTATAAAAATAATATATTTTGAATTTCCATGATTTTAATACATGTAATTAATTTTATTTATTTATTTATTTTCATACTGCGAGCGAACTGGATTCACTGGATCAATGAGCCAGAAAGATGAGCAAAGGCGAGCTGCATTAAAATCTTGAGCTGGAATATTGATCTGAACTGGGAGGCATGAGCGATTGCAGAACATCTGCAAGCATTGCTGCGTTGCAGCTTTGTAAGTAATACAAATATATATTTTTTATCTAGCGATGCTAAAAGATATTTATGTATTTATTGCGAGGAAATTTGCGCTGGACTGAACGTCTTGTTAAAGATTTCAACTGGAGCGATAGGACGGGTTCACTTGTCGTCTGAACATATTAGCAGGCTTGCTTGACTTAAACGCAATATAAAAAGATAAGTTTTTTACATATTTGTATACTTTATGAAGTATTATATTGATATATTTTTTGTATATTTTCAGAAACATACATCCAATCTTACGGCTTAAAAGCAGCGTGATGGCGTGCGCTGATTAATTAGTTGTATTCTTAAAACTGTTGCATTTAATCATTATTTTACGCAAATGCGAGTTTAATTTTTGAAATTATGTTAATAAGAAACGAGAATGTAACAGTTAGTTACCATTACTATAATATTGTAATCAAAAAATGCCTGACATAAATACAAAAAAATGGATTGCAAACATAAATAAAAAACTTAATTATATCTAACATCATGCATTGCTATTAATAAGTTTGTATAAAATGATAAATTCAAGTGCTTCAGTTTCTCAAAATAACACGAATAAAAGAACTGACTTAGTGTTTAGGCATTACACAGCAACAAGACAGCAATGCAAAACAAAAAAAGCCAAAAAAACATGGCGGCATGTGTATTGTAAACAAAAAAGCAATAATCAAAACAAGCGCAGCTGGTTGTCGCTAGGGAAACCGACTTTTCTACTCGCTAGTTTGTCCGCTTCGTGGTTGCGACTTGGTTTACAGCATGTTAACTTGAACAATTCTTAAAACCCATCTTTCTGTTAAATAGTCTCTGGCTGAAAGCTATTTACTGCCCGTAGCATTTAACATAACATTTTAACATTTTCATTGTTCAACACTACGGTACCAGCAGTAGCTAACAGAACTGCAGACCTAAAATGTACGTACTGTACTGAAGCTGTACGGGACCATTTTTTTTATATGAAGTCTTTGCTGTACGGGAGTTGTACAGGCGTCTGCGTACAGGCCTTAAGTATATACTATACTTAGTGACTTAACGTAAGAAATCAGTGTGTCAGTGCTGTAGAATTAAGTTAGCAGTGCTGTTAAACAAAAAAATATATTGACCGCTCGTTGGACCATTTGTATACAACGTTGCAACCAAGTTCTTTGGCATTTGCAGTTTAAAACTGCTCTTATATTAATGTCAGTTTTACAGTCTATTGACTTTTTATCATATAGGGTGTTCAACAGCTCGTTTCATCTTTCAAAGTTGAAACGTCCCGCAACAACAACATACATTGAAATTTCTTGAAATGTTGAAACACCCCAGCCTATGTATACAAAAGTGTTTCAAGTTTCAACAAAGTAAAGATGGGAAGGGCACGATATATAACCGATAATTGCTATCGATGTACAGTACTTCTTAGTATATTTGGTGAAAACCATGAACACATATGATAAATGGCCACCAAACGTTAAAAGCATGTAATTGAGTGTAATACGCTGAATTATTTATTTAAATATTTAGGATGGTTAATAGTTTAATCGATTCTTTTTTGGCATTTCGCATATGCGTGTATTGGGCGTCAGGCTAACCGGAAAAGAGACAGAGGCTAGATCAGTGTGGCCGAACCGCACTTTCTGATAAATCTTAATACTAACATCGATACCTTAATACTAGCTTAGAATATATCGGTATACACGAACATAACATAACATAAACAATCGATAGAAATTGCATATGAATACTTTACACAACAAATACTTTACAACTCGGCCGTCCTGACAGGGAATCGACCTCGATTCCACCTACTATATATCATAGAGGGCTTGAAGCCATACCAATCGGTGGGTGTTGCCTGCAGTCAGACATCAAAAGCACAATTTTAATTAGACGTGAGCCACAATTTAAGTTTAGATGACTCCAGCACACCATCATACGGAAGCTGTGTGAGCTGGGAGCCTTCAACATCTCGGATGACATACCGATCATTCGGGAGTTTCTTGTGGATGACATAGAGACCGCGGTATCGCTTAGTGAGTTTTTGTTTATGGCAGCCGTCGTATCAACATTCTTGATGCCGACGAAATCACCTTCCTCAAAATTAACGGCAGGGCGATGATATTTGTTAAAGTACTCTGTATTATACTCTTGAGACTTGACAATGTTCTGAAGGGCAATTTTACGGGTATCCACTAGGGACACTTCATCAGTAAGCCTATCATCCAAACGATCAGTTAACTCATCTATAACAGCACCGCGCTGTTCGACACCAAAAAGGAGGACGGAGGGTGCAAATTTAGTGTGGAGTGGATGGAATTATTCAAGGCGAACTCAATTTTCGGAAGTTGCTTCACCCAATCAGCATGATCCAATGGTTCGGGCCAATTTAGCAAGCATGGGACTTAAGACACGGTTGACACGTTCCACTTGCCCATTAGCACGAGGGGAGTTAGTGGCATTCTGGACATGGATTATATGGTGGGACTGCAGAAAATCAGCGAATTCGGCGGAAGTGAAGCACGTACCTCGATCGCTAACAATTCGGCGAGGCCGACTATAGTTGGGGAAATACTGCGTCTCTAAGGTGTGACATACTTCTCTGAAACTAGTTGAAGCGGCAGGGTACAATTTGACAAATTTCGTAAAGGCATCAATGACCACAAGAATATACTTTTCCTAGCCGGTGTGGACGGAAGGGGTCCCAAGTGGTCAATATGAAGAGTATCAAATGGCAGAGGGGTTTTCGGAATGCTATGCAAGGTAGCATTACTATTATTAGCGGAAGGGGAATAGTAAATACATTTGAGGCAGTTTTTAATAAAGTTGTTAACGTAAGATTTCATATACGGAAACCAATAATGTTTTTAATCTGTGTACAACACTTTTCAGTGGCAAGATGGCCTAGCTTCTCATGCACTGTTCGTATGACACTGTTAATCATTTCGGCAGGGACATAAAGCTGAAGTACATCAGTCGGTGATCGGCGATACACGACACCATATTGCAACTCAAAACCAGCAACCTCTTGGATCTCTAGGACACTCCGAAGTGAGAAATTTCTGGATCACGGTTTTACGTCAGTTGTAGTAGGAAATCTAGGTTCACATCGTCCACATATGCAGAAGTTTCTAATCTACTAAGTGCATCAACATGAGGCATACAAATACCGGTCCGATGTACAATGGTGTAGTTATAATTTTCTAAAAGTAATGCCCAGCGGGCAATTTTCGCGGAAGATCCAACATTTTTAAGGGTTAACGCTAATGAATTGAAATCTGTAATTATCTTAAACGAAATGAACTTCAGATATGTCTCAAAACGCTTTAAGGCGTAAACGATAGCCAAGGTTTCCAATTCATAACTATAAAATTTGGATTCTAGGACGGAAGCGGACTTTGAAAAATAACACACAGGATGAAATTTATCAGCAGTTTGTTTCTGCAGGAGCATCGCTCCAAAACCGGCGGAACTAGCATCACAATGTAATTCAGTTTCAGACTTCGGGTTATAAATAGACAGCACCGGTGACTCGATCAGTTTGGACTTCAGTGTTCGGAATGATTTAAGACACTCATCAAAAAAAACGTAAGGGGCATCTTTTTTCAGCAGGCGCGACATTGGATAAGCAATTTTGGCAAAGTTGGGTACAAAGCGGCGGAAGTAAGAAAAGAGACCCAAACAACGTTCCAATTCTTTCCTATCCCGGGGTTCCGGCAGACTTTTTATGGCTTGAAGGTGACCTGGTTTCGGGGTGATACCGGAAGAGTTCGCTAAATACCCCAAATATTCCAACTCCTTGTGCGCAAAACGACACTTAGACAATTTAAGGCGTAACCCATTCACTCGTAAGGTATAAAGTGTCTCTTTCAGCACTTGCAGATGGGTTTCAAAATCACTCGACGCGATTAATATGTCGTCCATATAAATCACTAATTGACCCTTGTTGATCAAGTCCATCAGCAAAAAGTATACAAATCTAGCGAAAACTGGGGGACCATTACATAAGCCAAACGGCATGCGTACGTACTCAAATTGGCCATCAGGTGTTACAAAGGAGGTGTATTTAATCGAATCAGGATGCATTTTGACATGGTGAAATCCACCCTCTAAATCTAGTACAGTAAAGTACGATTTGCCCCCCAGATGTTCAACACAATCCTCTAAAAGCGGAATTGGAAAGTGGTCACGGACAGTTATTTTGTTCAGCGGGCGATAATCAACACACTTTCTTAAGGTATTATCTTTTTTTCTAACGGGCACTATAGCGGAAGCGTAAGGGGAACTACTATGACGGATAATGCCGGCAGTTAATAAGTTATCACATATTTGGCGCACTTCGTTGCGCTCGTGATGGGATAACCGGCGGGGACGGCAGAAAATAGGAGTCTGACTTGTCAATTCGATTCTCATTTCGTAATTGGTCAGTTTAATCAGTTCGGAAGGGACATCAACATAAGAGGCGGAAATAACAGACTGCAACTTTGCAGATTGTTCTAACGTCAGAGTAGGCTCTATATTAAACTCATTTTCACTAACAGCAGGTAACTCGATTGCATTAATGGCTGCCAGTGCATCTCCCAGCAATGCTCAGACATGACGGAACACTCTCTTTCAGTGGTACACGACTTTGATTCGGCAGGCATAAACTCATTTTCATTAAGGGACCGGGTTGACTCATTTTTGGTCACTGTGCGTTTGACATCTGTTTGAACAAATCAAGTGAACTAAGTACAGCAGTGAGTTTCTCGTTACAATTAATTTTATATTTATTTAGACCATCAGTTGACTTCTGGTATATTTGTTCTTGAACTTGCATAATTTAATATTAGTTTTGCAGAAAAAATCTCTGCCCAAAATCATTGGCAAGTTAGTAGCACTATTCGGCAGTACATCAAATGTATGTAGTACTGTTTGAGCAAAAATGCGTATGGCACACTGGACTTTTCCCAGAGACGAAAGTTGGTTGTTCCCCAAACCACGGCAGTTCAACGGGTTGACTTTAGTTTCAACATAGGAGGCACTTCAGATTCCCGAATAAA
Organism: Scaptomyza flava; assembly: GCA_030179655.1. Lineage (NCBI taxonomy): Eukaryota > Metazoa > Arthropoda > Insecta > Diptera > Drosophilidae > Scaptomyza > Scaptomyza flava. The sequence continues at coordinate 380,360 of JARNME010000371.1, read as the reverse complement.
ACTTCTAGGACTACCCGAATCCGGAGGGAAAAAATAATTGTAAGCTCACTGCTTTTCACTTGATTTGACATAAAGGCAACACTCACCAACTGTAGATGTTCAACCTTATCTACTAAGGCGTCTTTGCAGCAGGAAGGGGTGACGGCGTCGGCAGCGGCAGCATTGGTGGCGACGGCATTTCCAATCTTATATGGGCAGTTCCGGTATATGTGATCCAGTTTCCCGCACTTAAAGCAGAAATTTGCTGGCCTCATCGGCTTTGGGCACTGCGATTTGTAATGTCCGAGCGATGAACAATTATAACACCGCACATCTCTTGCGGCAGGGGCGGCGGTCGTGGACGGCAGGGAACCAGCGGGTTGTCGAGGCGGGGGCTGGTGTACGGCAGCCACTTGTCGGCTTGCATTTGCCTGGACTCGACGTCTCTCGTATCTCTCCAGAAGCGTCTTCAGATCGTAGATGGTTCGGGCTGCATATAGCATGCCCACTGCTGGCGAGCTATCTCGGAGTCCATCAATGATGAGATCCACTAACTCAGCCTCCGGGATGGTGGCACTCATTGCAATCTCTTGCATCTCAATAGCATACCGCAGGTACCTCTCCCCTGTCTTAAGACGTCGGTTCCGCAGGGCTGCGTACACTACTTCAGTGCTCCTAGATCGTCCAAACTCATGGATTAGTATCTCCTTCAGTTGCTCATAACTGCGCACAGTAACTGTGCGCATGAGGATTGCTGCCGTGCCCTCCAACAGCCGACGACAAGCGACCAATCTCAGATCTTTTCTTATGTCGTAAGTGTTATCTGCTGAGAACCGAGGAACCATGGACTCGATAACGGATATGTCTGTGACACGCTGGCTGGGCAAGCCAAGAGAGACACCGAGTAGCTGCTGCAAACTTGCAATCTGCTGCTGCAGTTCCAAAATTTCCTTCTGTTTACGTAGATTGGCCAATTTCTCATCTAGGCTCGATGACGACAGGGCTAGCGCTGTGACGGCAGGCAGAGGCGCAGCAACATGAGCCGAGGGCAGCGGGGTTATTGCTTGGACAGCAGGCAGCATGGCGGCAGCCGGAACAGTTGACAGCAAAGTGGTTCGGCAACAGCAGACAGTGAGGCGGCAGCAGCAGCGGTTGACATCAGAATTGTTTCGGAAATAGCAGACAGCGGAGCGGCAGCAAGAACGGTTGACAGCAGGGTTGCTGGTGGCGCAGCAGACACAAGTGCCGCAACGGAAGAAGTCGACGGCAGAATTGGCGCTAAAATGGCAGACAGCGGGGCGGCAGCAGGATCGGTTGACCGCAGAATTGCTGATGGCACAGCAGACAATGGGACGGCAGCGGAAGAGGTTGACGGCAGAATTGTTGCTGAAACGGCAGTCAACTGGGCGGCAGCAGAATTCGTCGACGGCAGCGTTGATATCGGTATACACGAAAATATTAATCAAAATTAACGGCAGGGCGATGATATTTGTTAAAGTACTCTGTATTATACTCTTGAGACTTGACAATGTTCTGAAGGGCAATTTTACGGGTATCCACTAGGGACACTTCATCAGTAAGCCTATCATCGAAACGCTCAGTTAACTCATCTATAACAGCACCGCGCTGTTCGACACCAAAAAGGAGGACGGAGGGTGCAAATTTAGTTCGGCCAATTTAGCAAGCATGGGACTTAAGACACGGTTGACACGTTCCACTTGCCCATTAGCACGAGGGGAGGCAGTGGCATTCTGGACATGGATTATATGGTGGGACTGCAGAAAATCAGCGAATTCGGCGGAAGTGAAGCACGTACCTCGATCGCTAACAATTCGGCGAGGCCGACTATAGTTGGGGAAATACTGCGTCTCTAAGGTGTGACATACTTCTCTGAAACTAGTTGTAGCGGCAGGGTACAATTTGACAAATTTCGTAAAGGCATCAATGACCACAAGAAGATACTTTTTCCTAGCCGGTGTGGACGGAAGGGGTCCCAAGTGGTCAATATGAAGAGTATCAATGGCAGAGGGGTTTTCGGAATGCTATGCAAGGTAGCATTACTATTATTAGCGGAAGGGGAATAGTAAATACATTTGAGGCAGTTTTAATAAAGTTGTTAAAGTAAGATTTCATATACGGAAACCAATAATGTTTTTTAATCTGTGTACAACACTTTTCAGTGGCAAGATGGCCTAGCTTCTCATGAACTGTTCGTATGACACTGTTTATCATTTCGGCAGGGACATAAAGCTGAAGTACGCCAGTCGGTGATCGGCGATACACGACACCATATTGCAACTCAAACCCAGCAACTTCTTGGTTTTACAGGACACTCCGAAGTTTGAGAACTTCTGGATCACGGTTTTGCGTCAGTGTAGTAGGAAATCTAGGTTCACATCGTCCACATATGCAGAAGTTTCTAATCTACTAAGTGCATCAACATGAGGCATACAAATACCGGACCGATGTACAATGGTGTAGTTATAATTTTCTAAAAGTAATGCCCAGCGGGCAATTTTCGCGGAAGATCCACCATTTTTAAGGGTTAACGCTAATGAATTGAAATCTGTAATTATCTTAAACGAAATGAACTTCAGATATGTCTCAAAACTCTTTAAGGCGTAAACGATAGCCAAGGTTTCCAATTCATAACTATGCAATTTGGATTCTGGGACGGAAGCGGTATTTGAAAAATAACACACAGGATGAAATTTATCAGCAGTTTGTTTCTGCAGGAGCATCGCTCCAAAACCGGCGGAACTAGCATCACAATGTAATTCAGTTTCAGACTTCGGTTATAAATAGACAGCACCGGTGACTCGATCAGTTTGGACTGCAGTGTTCGGAATGATTTAAGACACTCATCAGAAAAAACGTAAGCGGCATCTTTTTTCAGCAGGCGCGACATCGGATAAGCATTTTGGCAAAGTTGGGTACAAAGCGGCGGAAGTAAGAAAAGAGACCCAAACAACGTTCCAATTCTTTCCTATCCCGGGGTTCCGGCAGACTTTTTATGGCTTGAAGGTGACCTGGTTTCGGGGTGATACCGGAAGAGTTCGCTAAATACCCCAAATATTCCAACTCCTTGTGCGCAAAACGACACTTAGACAATTTAAGGCGTAACCCATTCACTCGTAAGGTATAAAGTGTCTCTTTCAGCACTTGCAGATGGGTTTCAAAATCACTCGACGCGATTAATATGTCGTCCATATAAATCACTAATTGACCCTTGTTGATCAAGTCCATCAGCACAAAGTATACAAATCTAGCGAAAACTGGGAGACCATTACATAAGCCAAACGCCATGCGTACGTACTCAAATTGGCCATCAGGTGTTACAAAGGCAGTGTATTTATTCGAATCAGGATGCATTTTGACATGGTGAAATCCACTCTCTAAATCTAGTACAGTAAAGTACGAATTGCCCCCCAGATGTTCAACACAATCCTCTAAAAGCGGAATTGGAAAGTGGTCACGGACAGTTATTTTGTTCAGCGGGCGTAAATCAACACACTTCCTTAGGGTATTATCTTTATTTCTAACGGGCACTATAGCGGAAGCGTAAGGGGAACTACTATGACGGATAATGCCGGCAGTTAATAAGTTATCACATATTTGGCGCACTTCGTTGCGCTCGTGATGGGATAACCGGCGGGGACGGCAGAAATAGGAGTCTGACTTGTCAATTCGATTCTCATTTCGTAATTGGTTGGTTTAATCAGTTCGGATTGGACATCAACATAAGAGGCGGAAATAACAGACTGCAACTTTGCATATTGTTCTAACGTCAGAGTAGGCTCTATATTAAACTCATTTTCACTAACAGCAGGTAACTCGATTGCATTAATGGCTGCCAGTGCATCACCCAGCAAATGCTCAGACATGAAGGAACACTCTCTTTCAGTGGTACACGACTGTGATTCGGCAGGCATAAACTCATTTTCATTAAGGGACCGGGTTGACTCATTTTTGGTCACTGTGCGTTTGACATCTGTTTTGAACAAATCAAGTGAACTAAGTACAGCAGTGAGTATCTCGTTACAATTAATTTTATATTTATTTAAGACCATCAGTTGACTTCTGGTATATTTGTTCTTGAACTTGCATAATTTAATATTAGTTTTGCAGAAAAAATCTCTGCCCAAAATCATTGGCAAGTTAGTAGCACTATTCGGCAGTACATCAAATGTATGTAATACTGTTTGAGCAAAAATGCGTATGGCACACTGGACTTTTCCCAGAGACGTAAGTTGGTTGTTCCCCAAACCACGGCAGTTCAACGGGGTTGACTTTAGTTTCAACATAGGAGGCACTTCAGATTCCCGAATAAAACTTCTAGGACTACCCGAATCCAGGAGGGAAAAAATAATTGTAAGCTCACTGCTTTTCACTTTTCACCAACTGTAGATGTTCAACCTTATCTACTAAGGCGTCTTTGCAGCAGGAAGGGGTGACGGCGTCGGCAGCGGCAGCATTGGTGGCGACGGCTTTTCCAATCTTATATGGGCAGTTCCGGTATATGTGATCCAGTTTCCCGCACTTAAAGCAGAAATTTGCTGGCCTCATCGGCTTTGGGCACTGCGATTTGTAATGTCCGAACGATGAACAATTATAACACCGCACATCTCTTGCGGCAGGGGCGGCGGTCGTGGACGGCAGGGAACCAGCGGGTTGTCGAGGCGGGGGCTGGTGTACGGCAGCCACTTGTCGGCTTGCATTTGCCTGGACTCGACGTCTCTCGTATCTCTCCAGAAGCGTCTTCAGATCGTAGATGGTTCGGGCTGCATATAGCATGCCCACTGCTGGCGAGCTATCTCGGAGTCCATCAATGACGAGATCCACTAACTCAGCCTCCGGGATGGTGGCACTCATTGCAATCTCTTGCATCTCAATAGCATACCGCAGGTACCCCTCCCCTGTCTTAAGACGTCGGTTCCGCAGGGCTGCGTACACTACTTCAGTGCTCCTAGATCGTCCAAACTCATGGATTAGTATCTCCTTCAGTTGCTCATAACTGCGCACAGTAACTGTGCGCATGAGGATTGCTGCCGTGCCCTCCAACAGCCGACGACAAGCGACCAATCTCAGATCTTTTCTTATGTCGTAAGTGTTATCTGCTGAGAACCGAGGAACCATGGACTCGATAACGGATATGTCTGTGACACGCTGGCTGGGCAAGCCAAGAGAGACACCGAGTAGCTGCTGCAAACTTGCAATCTGCTGCTGCAGTTCCAAAATTTCCTTCTGTTTACGTAGATTGGCTAATTTCTCATCTAGGCTCGATGACGACAGGGCTAGCGCTGTGACGGCAGGCAGAGGCGCAGCAACATGAGCCGAGGGCAGCGGGGTTATTGCTTGGACAGCAGGCAGCATGGCGGCAGCCGGAACAGTTGACAGCAAAAGTGGTTCGGCAACAGCAGACAGTGAGGCGGCAGCAGCAGCGGTTGACATCAGAATTGTTTCGGAAATAGCAGACAGCGGAGCGGCAGCAAGAACGGTTGACAGCAGGGTTGCTGGTGGCGCAGCAGACACAAGTGCCGCAACGGAAGAAGTCGACGGCAGAATTGGCGCTAAAATGGCAGACAGCGGGGCGGCAGCAGGATCGGTTGACCGCAGAATTGCTGATGGCACAGCAGACAATGGGACGGCAGCGGAAGAGGTTGACGGCAGAATTGTTGCTGAAACGGCAGTCAACTGGGCGGCAGCAGAATTCGTCGACGGCAGCGTTGATATCGGTATACACGAAAATATTAATCAAAATTAACGGCAGGGCGATGATATTTGTTAAAGTACTCTGTATTATACTCTTGAGACTTGACAATGTTCTGAAGGGCAATTTTACGGGTATCCACTAGGGACACTTCATCAGTAAGCCTATCATCCAAACGCTCAGTTAACTCATCTATAACAGCACCGCGCTGTTCGACACCAAAAAGGAGGACGGAGGGTGCAAATTTAGTTGTGGAGTGGATGGAATTATTCAAGGCGAACTTAATTTTCGGAAGTTGCTTCACCCAATCAGCATGATTCAATGGTTCGGCCAATTTAGCAAGCATGGGACTTAAGACACGGTTGACACGTTCCACTTGCCCATTAGCACGAGGGGAGTTAGTGGCATTCTTGACATGGATTATGTGGTGGGACTGCAGAAAATCAGCGAATTCGGCGGAAGTGAAGCACGTACCTCGATCGCCAACATTCGGCGAGGTCGACTATAGTTGGGGAAATACTGCGTCTCTAAGGTGTGACATACTTCTCTGGAACTAGTTGTAGCGGCAGGGTACAATTTGACAAATTTCGTAAAGGCATCAATGACGACAAGAAGATATTTTTTTCTAGACGGCTTGGACGGAAGGGGTCCTAAGTGGTCAATATGAAGAGTATCAAATGGCAGAGGGGTTCTCGGAATACTGTGCAGGGTAGCATTACCATAATTAGCGGAAGGGGAATAGTAAATACATTTGAGGCAGTTTTTAATAAAGTTGTTAACGTAAGATTTCATATACGGAAACCAATAATGTTTTTTAATCTGTTTACAACACTTTTCAGTGGCCAGATGGCCTAGCTTCTCATGCACTGTTCATATGACACTGTTAATCATTTCGGCAGGGACATAAAGCTGAAGTACATCAGTCGGTGATCGGCGATACACGACACCATATTGCAACTCAAAACCAGCAACCTCTTTGTTCTCCAGGACACTCCTAAGTTTGACAATTTCTGGATCACGGTTTTACGTCAGTTGTAGTAGGAAATCCAGGTTCACATCGTCCACATGTGCAGACGTGTCTATTCTACTAAGTGCATCAACATGCGGCATACAAATACCGGACCGATGTACAATGGTGTAGTTATAATTTTCTAAAAGTAATGCCCAGCGGGCAATTTTCGCGGAAGATCCACCATTTTTAAGGGTTAACGCTAATGAATTGCAATCTGTAATTATCTTAAACGGAATGAACTTCAGATATGTCTCAAAACGCTTTAAGGCGTATACAATAGCCAAGGTTTCCAATTCATAACTATGCAATTTGGATTCTGCGATGGAAGCGGTCTTCGAAAAATAGCACACAGGATGAAATTTATCAGCAGTTTGTTTCTGCAGGTGCATCGCTCCAAAACCGGCGGAACTAGCATCACAATGTAATTCAGTTTCAGACTTCGGGTTATAAATAGACAGCACCGGTGACTCGATCAGTTTGGACTGCAGTGTTCGGAATGATTTAAGACACTCAACAGAAAAAACGTAAGGGGCATCTTTTTTCAGCAGGCGCGACGTCGGATAAGCAATTTTGGCAAAGTTGGGTACAAAGCGGCGGAAGTAAGAAAAGCGACCCAAACAACTTTCCAATTCTTTCCTATCCCGGGGTTCCGGCAGACTTTTTATGGCTTGAAGGTGACCTGGTTTCGGAGTGATACCGGAAGAGTTCGCTAAATACCCCAAATATTCCAACTTCTTGTGCGCAAAACGACACTTAGACAATTTAAGGCGTAACCCATTCACTCGTTAGGTATAAAGTGCCTCTTTCAACAATTGCAGATGGGTTTCAAATCACTCGACGCGATCAATATGTCTTCCATATAAATCACTCATTGACCTCTATTGATCAACTCATCAGCACAAAGTATACAAATCCAGCGAAAACTGGGGGACCATTACATAAGCCAAACGGCATGCGTACGTACTCAAATTGGCCATCAGGTGTTACAAAGGAGGTGTATTTAATCGAATCAGGATGCATTTTGACATGGTGAAATCCACCCTCTAAATCTAGTACAGTAAAGTACGATTTGCCCCCCAGATGTTCAACACAATCCTCTAAAAGCGGAATTGGAAAGTGGTCACGGACAGTTATTTTGTTCAGCGGGCGATAATCAACACACTTTCTTAAGGTATTATCTTTTTTTCTAACGGGCACTATAGCGGAAGCGTAAGGGGAACTACTATGACGGATAATGCCGGCAGTTAATAAGTTATCACATATTTGGCGCACTTCGTTGCGCTCGTGATGTGATAATCGGCGGGGGCGGCAGAAAATAGGAGTCTGACTTGTCAATTCGATTTTCATTTCGTAATTGGTCAGTTTTAATCAGTTCGGAAGGGACATCAACATAAGAGGCGGAAATAACAGACTGCAACTTTGCATATTGTTCTAACGTCAGAGTAGGCTCTATATTAAACTCATTTTCACTAACAGCAGGTAACTCGATTGCATTAATGGCTGCCAGTGCATCACCCAGCAAATGCTCAGACATGAAGGAACACTCTCTTTCAGTGGTACACGACTGTGATTCGGCAGGCATAAACTCATTTTCATTAAGGGACCGGGTTGACTCATTTTTGGTCACTGTGCGTTTGACATCTGTTTTGAACAAATCAAGTGAACTAAGTACAGCAGTGAGTTTCTCGTTACAATTAATTTTATATTTATTTAAGACCATCAGTTGACTTCTGGTATATTTGTTCTTGAACTTGCATAATTTAATATTAGTTTTGCAGAAAAAATCTCTGCCCAAAATCATTGGCAAGTTAGTAGCACTATTCGGCAGTACATCAAATGTATGTAATACTGTTTGAGCAAAAATGCGTATGGCACACTGGACTTTTCCCAGAGACGTAAGTTGGTTGTTCCCCAAACCACGGCAGTTCAACGGGGTTGACTTTAGTTTCAACATAGGAGGCACTTCAGATTCCCGAATAAAACTTCTAGGACTACCCGAATCCAGGAGGGAAAAAATAATTGTAAGCTCACTGCTTTTCACTTTTCACCAACTGTAGATGTTCAACCTTATCTACTAAGGCGTCTTTGCAGCAGGAAGGGGTGACGGCGTCGGCAGCGGCAGCATTGGTGGCGACGGCATTTCCAATCTTATATGGGCAGTTCCGGTATATGTGATCCAGTTTCCCGCACTTAAAGCAGAAATTTGCTGGCCTCATCGGCTTTGGGCACTGCGATTTGTAATGTCCGAGCGATGAACAATTATAACACCGCACATCTCTTGCGGCAGGGGCGGCGGTCGTGGACGGCAGGGAACCAGCGGGTTGTCGAGGCGGGGGCTGGTGTACGGCAGCCACTTGTCGGCTTGCATTTGCCTGGACTCGACGTCTCTCGTATCTCTCCAGAAGCGTCTTCAGATCGTAGATGGTTCGGGCTGCATATAGCATGCCCACTGCTGGCGAGCTATCTCGGAGTCCATCAATGATGAGATCCACTAACTCAGCCTCCGGGATGGTGGCACTCATTGCAATCTCTTGCATCTCAATAGCATACCGCAGGTACCCCTCCCCTGTCTTAAGACGTCGGTTCCGCAGGGCTGCGTACACTACTTCAGTGCTCCTAGATCGTCCAAACTCATGGATTAGTATTTCCTTCAGTTGCTCATAACTGCGCACAGTAACTGTGCGCATGAGGATTGCTGCCGTGCCCTCCAACAGCCGACGACAAGCGACCAATCTCAGATCTTTTCTTATGTCGTAAGTGTTATCTGCTGAGAACCGAGGAACCATGGACTCGATAACGGATATGTCTGTGACACGCTGGCTGGGCAAGCCAAGAGAGACACCGAGTAGCTGCTGCAAACTTGCAATCTGCTGCTGCAGTTCCAAAATTTCCTTCTGTTTACGTAGATTGGCTAATTTCTCATCTAGGCTCGATGACGACAGGGCTAGCGCTGTGACGGCAGGCAGAGGCGCAGCAACAGGAGCCGAGGGCAGCAGGGTTATTGCTTGGACAGCAGGCAGCATGGCGGCAGCCGGAACAGTTGACAGCAAAAGTGGTTCGGCAACAGCAGACAGTGAGGCGGCAGCAGCAGCGGTTGACATCAGAATTGTTTCGGAAATAGCAGACAGCGGAGCGGCAGCAAGAACGGTTGACAGCAGGGTTGCTGGTGGCGCAGCAGACACAAGTGCCGCAACGGAAGAAGTCGACGGCAGAATTGGCGCTAAAATGGCAGACAGCGGGGCGGCAGCAGGATCGGTTGACCGCAGAATTGCTGATGGCACAGCAGACAATGGGACGGCAGCGGAAGAGGTTGACGGCAGAATTGTTGCTGAAACGGCAGTCAACTGGGCGGCAGCAGAATTCGTCGACGGCAGCGTTGATATCGGTATACACGAAAATATTAATCAAAATTAACGGCAGGGCGATGATATTTGTTAAAGTACTCTGTATTATACTCTTGAGACTTGACAATGTTCTGAAGGGCAATTTTACGGGTATCCACTAGGGACACTTCATCAGTAAGCCTATCATCCAAACGCTCAGTTAACTCATCTATAACAGCACCGCGCTGTTCGACACCAAAAAGGAGGACGGAGGGTGCAAATTTAGTTGTGGAGTGGATGGAATTATTCAAGGCGAACTTAATTTTCGGAAGTTGCTTCACCCAATCAGCATGATTCAATGGTTCGGCCAATTTAGCAAGCATGGGACTTAAGACACGGTTGACACGTTCCACTTGCCCATTAGCACGAGGGGAGGCAGTGGCATTCTGGACATGGATATATGGTGGGACTGCAGAAAACCAGCGAATTCGGCGGAAGTGAAGCACGTACCTCGATCGCCAACAATTCGGCGAGGTCGACTATAGTTGGGGAAATACTGCGTCTCTAAGGTGTGACATACTTCTCTGGAACTAGTTGTAGCGGCAGGGTACAATTTGACAAATTTCGTAAAGGCATCAATGACGACAAGAGATATTTTTTTTCTAGACGGCTTGGACGGAAGGGGTCCTAAGTGGTCAATATGAAGAGTATCAAATGGCAGAGGGGTTCTCGGAATACTATGCAGGGTAGCATTACCATAATTAGCGGAAGGGGAATAGTAAATACATTTGAGGCAGTTTTTAATAAAGTTGTTAACGTAAGATTTCATATACGGAAACCAATAATGTTTTTTAATCTGTTTACAACACTTTTCAGTGGCCAGATGGCCTAGCTTCTCATGCACTGTTCATATGACACTGTTTATCATTTCGGCAGGGACATAAAGCTGAAGTACATCAGTCGGTGATCGGCGATACACGACACCATATTGCAACTCAAAACCAGCAACCTCTTTGTTCTCCAGGACACTCCTAAGTTTGACAATTTCTGGATCACGGTTTTACGTCAGTTGTAGTAGGAAATCCAGGTTCACATCGTCCACATGTGCAGACGTGTCTATTCTACTAAGTGCATCAACATGCGGCATACAAATACCGGACCGATGTACAATGGTGTAGTTATAATTTTCTAAAAGTAATGCCCAGCGGGCAATTTTTGCGGAAGATCCACCATTTTTAAGGGTTAACGCTAATGAATTGCAATCTGTAATTATCTTAAACGGAATGAACTTCAGATATGTCTCAAAACGCTTTAAGGCGTATACAATAGCCAAGGTTTCCAATTCATAACTATGCAATTTGGATTCTGGGATGGAAGCGGTCTTCGAAAAATAGCACACAGGATGAAATTTATCAGCAGTTTGTTTCTGCAGGTGCATCGCTCCAAAACCGGCGGAACTAGCATCACAATGTAATTCAGTTTCAGACTTCGGGTTATAAATAGACAGCACCGGTGACTCGATCAGTTTGGACTGCAGTGTTCGGAATGATTTAAGACACTCAACAGAAAAAACGTAAGGGGCATCTTTTTTCAGCAGGCGCGACGTCGGATAAGCAATTTTGGCAAAGTTGGGTACAAAGCGGCGGAAGTAAGAAAAGCGACCCAAACAACTTTCCAATTCTTTCCTATCCCGGGGTTCCGGCAGACTTTTTATGGCTTGAAGGTGACCTGGTTTCGGAGTGATACCGGAAGAGTTCGCTAAATACCCCAAATATTCCAACTTCTTGTGCGCAAAACGACACTTAGACAATTTAAGGCGTAACCCATTCACTCGTTAGGTATAAAGTGCCTCTTTCAACAATTGCAGATGGGTTTCAAAATCACTCGACGCGATCAATATGTCTTCCATATAAATCACTCATTGACCTCTATAGATCAAGTCATCAGCACAAAGTATACAAATCCAGCGAAAACTGGGGGACCATTACATAAGCCAAACGGCATGCGTACGTACTCAAATTGGCCATCAGGTGTTACAAAGGAGGTGTATTTAATCGAATCAGGATGCATTTTGACATGGTGAAATCCACTCTCTAAATCTAGTACAGTAAAGTACGATTTGCCCCCCAGATGTTCAACACAATCCTCTAAAAGCGGAATTGGAAAGTGGTCACGGACAGTTATTTTGTTCAGCGGGCGATAATCAACACACTTTCTTAAGGTATTATCTTTTTTTCTAACGGGCACTATAGCGGAAGCGTAAGGGGAACTACTATGACGGATAATGCCGGCAGTTAATAAGTTATCACATATTTGGCGCACTTCGTTGCGCTCGTGATGTGATAATCGGCGGGGGCGGCAGAAAATAGGAGTCTGACTTGTCAATTCGATTTTCATTTCGTAATTGGTCAGTTTAATCAGTTCGGAAGGGACATCAACATAAGAGGCCGAAATAACAGACTGCAACTTTGCATATTGTTCTAACGTCAGAGTAGGCTCTATATTAAACTCATTTTCACTAACAGCAGGTAACTCGATTGCATTAATGGCTGCCAGTGCATCACCCAGCAAATGCTCAGACATGAAGGAACACTCTCTTTCAGTGGTACACGACTGTGATTCGGCAGGCATAAACTCATTTTCATTAAGGGACCGGGTTGACTCATTTTTGGTCACTGTACGTTTGACATCTGTTTTGAACAAATCAAGTGAACTAAGTACAGCAGTGAGTTTCTCGTTACAATTAATTTTATATTTATTTAAGACCATCAGTTGACTTCTGGTATATTTGTTCTTGAACTTGCATAATTTAATATTAGTTTTGCAGAAAAAATCTCTGCCCAAAATCATTGGCAAGTTAGTAGCACTATTCGGCAGTACATCAAATGTATGTAATACTGTTTGAGCAAAATGCGTATGGCACACTGGACTTTTCCCAGAGACGTAAGTTGGTTGTTCCCCAAACCACGGCAGTTCAACGGGGTTGACTTTAGTTTCAACATAGGAGGCACTTCAGATTCCCGAATAAAACTTCTAGGACTACCCGCATCCAGGAGGGAAAAAATAATTGTAAGCTCACTGCTTTTCACTTTTCACCAACTGTAGATGTTCAACCTTATCTACTAAGGCGTCTTTGCAGCAGGAAGGGGTGACGGCGTCGGCAGCGGCAGCATTGGTGGCGACGGCATTTCCAATCTTATATGGGCAGTTCCGGTATATGTGATCCAGTTTCCCGCACTTAAAGCAGAAATTTGCTGGCCTCATCGGCTTTGGGCACTGCGATTTGTAATGTCCGAGCGATGAACAATTATAGCACCGCACATCTCTTGCGGCAGGGGCGGCGGTCGTGGACGGCAGGGAACCAGCGGGTTGTCGAGGCGGGGGCTGGTGTACGGCAGCCACTTGTCGGCTTGCATTTGCCTGGACTCGACGTCTCTCGTATCTCTCCAGAAGCGTCTTCAGATCGTAGATGGTTCGGGCTGCATATAGCATGCCCACTGCTGGCGAGCTATCTCGGAGTCCATCAATGATGAGATCCACTAACTCAGCCTCCGGGATGGTGGCACTCATTGCAATCTCTTGCATATCAATAGCATACCGCAGGTACCCCTCCCCTGTCTTAAGACGTCGGTTCCGCAGGGCTGCGTACACTACTTCAGTGCTCCTAGATCGTCCAAACTCATGGATTAGTATCTCCTTCAGTTGCTCATAACTGCGCACAGTAACTGTGCGCATGAGGATTGCTGCCGTGCCCTCCAACAGCCGACGACAAGCGACCAATCTCAGATCTTTTCTTATGTCGTAAGTGTTATCTGCTGAGAACCGAGGAACCATGGACTCGATAACGGATATGTCTGTGACACGCTGGCTGGGCAAGCCAAGAGAGACACCGAGTAGCTGCTGCAAACTTGCAATCTGCTGCTGCAGTTCCAAAATTTCCTTCTGTTTACGTAGATTGGCTAATTTCTCATCTAGGCTCGATGACGACAGGGCTAGCGCTGTGACGGCAGGCAGAGGCGCAGCAACATGAGCCGAGGGCAGCGGGGTTATTGCTTGGACAGCAGGCAGCATGGCGGCAGCCGGAACAGTTGACAGCAAAAGTGGTTCGGCAACAGCAGACAGTGAGGCGGCAGCAGCAGCGGTTGACATCAGAATTGTTTCGGAAATAGCAGACAGCGGAGCGGCAGCAAGAACGGTTGACAGCAGGGTTGCTGGTGGCGCAGCAGACACAAGTGCCGCAACGGAAGAAGTCGACGGCAGAATTGGCGCTAAAATGGCAGACAGCGGGGCGGCAGCAGGATCGGTTGACCGCAGAATTGCTGATGGCACAGCAGACAATGGGACGGCAGCGGAAGAGGTTGACGGCAGAATTGTTGCTGAAACGACAGTCAACTGGGCGGCAGCAGAATTCGTCGACGGCAGCGTTGATATCGGTATACACGAAAATATTAATCAAAATTAACGGCAGGGCGATGATATTTGTTAAAGTACTCTGTATTATACTCTTGAGACTTGACAATGTTCTGAAGGGCAATTTTACGGGTATCCACTAGGGACACTTCATCAGTAAGCCTATCATCCAAACGCTCAGTTAACTCATCTATAACAGCACCGCGCTGTTCGACACCAAAAAGGAGGACGGAGGGTGCAAATTTAGTTGTGGAGTGGATGGAATTATTCAAGGCGAACTTAATTTTCGGAAGTTGCTTCACCCAATCAGCATGATTCAATGGTTCGGCCAATTTAGCAAGCATGGGACTTAAGACACGGTTGACACGTTCCACTTGCCCATTAGCACGAGGGGAGGCAGTGGCATTCTGGACATGGATTATATGGTGGGACTGCAGAAAATCAGCGAATTCGGCGGAAGTGAAGCACGTACCTCGATCGCCAACAATTCGGCGAGGTCGACTATAGTTGGGGAAATACTGCGTCTCTAAGGTGTGACATACTTCTCTGGAACTAGTTGTAGCGGCAGGGTACAATTTGACAAATTTCGTAAAGGCATCAATGACGACAAGAAGATATTTTTTTCTAGACGGCTTGGACGGAAGGGGTCCTAAGTGGTCAATATGAAGAGTATCAAATGGCAGAGGGGTTCTCGGAATACTATGCAGGGTAGCATTACCATAATTAGCGGAAGGGAATAGTAAATACATTTGAGGCAGTTTTTAATAAAGTTGTTAACGTAAGATTTCATATACGGAAACCAATAATGTTTTTTAATCTGTGTACAACACTTTTCAGTGGCCAGATGGCCTAGCTTCTCATGCACTGTTCATATGACACTGTTAATCATTTCGGCAGGGACATAAAGCTGAAGTACATCAGTCGGTGATCGGCGATACACGACACCATATTGCAACTCAAAACCAGCAACCTCTTTGTTCTCCAGGACACTCCTAAGTTTGACAATTTCTGGATCACGGTTTTACGTCAGTTGTAGTAGGAAATCCAGGTTCACATCGTCCACATGTGCAGACGTGTCTATTCTACTAAGTGCATCAACATGCGGCATACAAATACCGGACCGATGTACAATGGTGTAGTTATAATTTTCTAAAAGTAATGCCCAGCGGGCAATTTTCGCGGAAGATCCACCATTTTTAAGGGTTAACGCTAATGAATTGCAATCTGTAATTATCTTAAACGGAATGAACTTCAGATATGTCTCAAAACGCTTTAAGGCGTATACAATAGCCAAGGTTTCCAATTCATAACTATGCAATTTGGATTCTGGGATGGAAGCGGTCTTCGAAAAATAGCACACAGGATGAAATTTATCAGCAGTTTGTTTCTGCAGGTGCATCGCTCCAAAACCGGCGTAACTAGCATCACAATGTAATTCAGTTTCAGACTTCGGGTTATAAATAGACAGCACCGGTGACTCGATCAGTTTGGACTGCAGTGTTCGGAATGATTTAAGACACTCAACAGAAAAAACGTAAGGGGCATCTTTTTTCAGCAGGCGCGACGTCGGATAAGCAATTTTGGCAAAGTTGGGTACAAAGCGGCGGAAGTAAGAAAAGCGACCCAAACAACTTTCCAATTCTTTCCTATCCGGGGTTCCGGCAGACTTTTTATGGCTTGAAGGTGACCTGGTTTCGGAGTGATACCGGAAGAGTTCGCTAAATACCCCAAATATTCCAACTTCTTGTGCGCAAAACGACACTTAGACAATTTAAGGCGTAACCCATTCACTCGTTAGGTATAAAGTGCCTCTTTCAACAATTGCAGATGGGTTTCAAAATCACTCGACGCGATCAATATGTCTTCCATATAAATCACTCATTGACCTCTATTGATCAAGTCATCAGCACAAAGTATACAAATCCAGCGAAAACTGGGGGACCATTACATAAGCCAAACGGCATGCGTACGTACTCAAATTGGCCATCAGGTGTTACAAAGGAGGTGTATTTAATCGAATCAGGATGCATTTTGACATGGTGAAATCCACTCTCTAAATCTAGTACAGTAAAGTACGATTTGCCCCCCAGATGTTCAACACAATCCTCTAAAAGCGGAATTGGAAAGTGGTCACGGACAGTTATTTTGTTCAGCGGGCGATAATCAACACACTTTCTTAAGGTATTATCTTTTTTTCTAACGGGCACTATAGCGGAAGCGTAAGGGGAACTACTATGACGGATAATGCCGGCAGTTAATAAGTTATCACATATTTGGCGCACTTCGTTGCGCTCGTGATGTGATAATCGGCGGGGGCGGCAGAAAATAGGAGTCTGACTTGTCAATTCGATTTTCATTTCGTAATTGGTCAGTTTAATCAGTTCGGAAGGGACATCAACATAGTAGGCGGAAATAACAGACTGCAACTTTGCATATTGTTCTAACGGCAGAGTAGGCTCTATATTAAACTCATTTTCACTAACAGCAGGTAACTCGATTGCATTAATGGCTGCTAGGGCATCACTCAACGAATGCTCAGACATGACTGAACACTCTCTTTTAGTGGTACACGATTGTGATTCGGCAGGTATAAACTCATTTTCAATAAGGGACCGGGTTGACTCATTTTGGTCACTGTGCGTTTGACATCTTTCCTAAACAAATCAAGTGAATTAAGGACAGCAGTGAGTTTCTTGTTACAATTTATTTTATATTTATCTAACTTCAGTAATTTACTTTGGTATAAGATACTGTTTCTTTACATAATTTCAAATTTGTTTAAAAAAAAAATTCTCTACCCAAGATCATAGGCAAATTTGTGGCACTGCTAGGCAGTACATCAAATTGATGGAATACTGTTTGTTGGAATATTTTAATTTCACACTGAATTTTTTCTAAAGACGTAAGTTGGTCGTTACCCAGACCACGGCTGTTCAGCAGGGTTGGCTTCAGGCTGTATGAAGATGGCACTTCTGATTGCCGAATGAAACTTCTAGGACTACCAGAAAAAATATTCGTTAAGTCAGTGTGCCGCATTTAAAGCAGGAATTCGATGGTCGGATTGGCTTCGAGCACTGCGACTTATAGTGTCCAAATCCCGAACAGTTGAAGCACCGCACATCTTTGGGTGCAGGGACGGCCAGCTTGGACGGCAGCGAAGCACTACTCACAGCGGGCTGTCGACACGTCATTTGTTGTCATGCGGTTATCTGCTTGCTCGCTGCTTGCACTAACTCGGCCTCTGGGATCGTGGCGTTCATAGCAATTTCTTGCATTTCGATGGCGTACCTCAGGTACGCCTCTCCTTGCTTGATGCGTCTGCTTCTTAGGGCTGAGTACACTTCTTCCACACTTCTTCCACACTTCTTGATCGCTCAAACTCACCGACTAAGACTTCTTTTAGTTGTTGGTAACTGTGCACTGTTACCGTGCTTATCAGTACAGCTGCAGTACCCTCCAGGAGCCGACGGCAGGCGACCAATCTCAGACGGGCATCCAGCTGCAATATATCGAAAGAATCCTCCAGGTCGCGGATCCACTTCGTCATATCGTACGCATTATCTGCCGAGAATCTGGGAACCATGGACTCGATAACGGATATGTCTGTGGCACGCTGGCTGGGCAAGCCAGGAGAGACACCGAGTTGCTGCTGCAAACTCGCAATCTGCTGCTGCAGTTCCAAAAACTCCTTCTGTTTACGTAGATTGGCTAATTGCTCATCTAGGCTCGATGTCGGCAGGGCTAGCACTGTGACGGCAGGCAGAGGCGCAGCAACAGGGGCCGAGGGCAGCGGGGTTATTGCTTGGACAGCAGGCAGCATGGCGGCAGCCGGAACAGTTGACAGCAAAAGTGGTTCGGCAACAGCAGACAGTGAGGCGGCAGCAGCAGCGGTTGACATCAGAATTGTTTCGGAAACAGCAGACAGCGGGGCGGCAACAATAACGGTTGCCGGCAGGGTTGCTGGTGGCGCAGCAGACACAAGTGCAGCAACGGAAGAAGTCGACGGCAGAATTGGTGCTAAAACAGCAGACAGCGGGGCGGCAGCAGGATCGGCTTACGGCAGAATTGTTGCTGAAACAGAAGACAGCGGGGCGGCAGCAAGAACGGTTGACGGCGGTGCTGCTGATGGCACAGCAGACAATGGGGCGGCAGTAGAAGAGGTTGACGGCAGAATTGTTGCTTAAACGGCAGTCAAATGGGCGGCAGCGGAATTCATCGACGGCAGCGTTGACACTTGGGCAGCAGATTTTGCGGAAGCAGCAGGCGCAGTGGGCGCTGGGACAGCAGGTCGCGAGGCGGCAGCAGATTTTGTCACCTCTGATACTTATTTGCGTATCTGCACAAGGTTCGCTAGCGGTGGCACTGCAACGTTATTTGCCTTCAGAAAGTTTAACATCTCATCCTTATTCAAGCCCATCTTTGTTGATTGGGCGTTAAATACAGGTTGGGCGTTGGGTGTATCCCACTTCTGAGTTGTAAAACTCGTATATATTCGCTAATGTATATTGGAAGGCATTTATTTCTAAAGATTCTTTTTGGGTTTTTCTAATTGCTCGCGCTTGGCTTGAACGTCACCGGAAAAAGAGACAGAGGCTGGATCAGTGTGGCCGAACCACACTTTCTGATAAATCTTTATACTAACATCGATACCTTAATACTAGCTTACAATATATCGGTATACACGAACATAACATAACATAAACAATCGATAGAAATTGCATATGAATACTTTACACAACAAATACTTTACAACTCGGCCGTCCTGACAGGGAATCGACCTCGATTCCACCTAGTATATATCATAGAGGGCTTGAAGCCATACCAATCGGTGGGTGTTGCCTGCAGTCAGACATCAAAAGCACAATTTTAATTAGACGTGAGCCACAATTTTAGTTTAGATGACTCCAGCACACCATCATACGGAAGCTGTGTGAGCTGGGAGCCTTCAACATCTCGGATGACATACCGATCATTTGTGGATGACATAGGGACCGCGGTATCGCTTAGTGAGTTTTTGTTTATGGCAGCCGTCCTATCAACATTCTTGATGCCGACGAAATCACCTTCCTCAAAATTAACGGCAGGGCGATGATATTTGTTAAAGTACTCTGTATTATACTCTTGTGACATGACAATGTTCTGAAGGGCAATTTTACGGGTATCCACTAGGGACACTTCATCAGTAAGCCTATCATCCAAACGATCAGTTAACTCATCTATAACAGCACCGCGCTGTTCGACACCAAAAAGGAGGACGGAGGGTGCAAATTTAGTTGTGGAGTGGATGGAATTATTCAAGGCGAACTCAATTTTCGGAAGTTGCTTCACCCAATCAGCATGATCCAATGGTTCGGCCAATTTAGCAAGCATGGGACTTAAGACACGGTTGACACGTTCCACTTGCCCATTAGCACGAGGGGAGTTAGTGGCATTCTGGACATGGATTATATGGTGGGACTGCAGAAAATCAGCGAATTCGGCGGAAGTGAAGCACGTACCTCGATCGCTAACAATTCGGCGAGGCCGACTATAGTTGGGGAAATACTGCGTCTCTAAGGTGTGACATACTTCTCTGAAACTAGTTGTAGCGGCAGGGTACAATTTGACAAATTTCGTAAAGGCATCAATGACCACAAGAATATACTTTTTCCTAGCCGGTGTGGACGGAAGGGGTCCCAAGTGGTCAATATGAAGAGTATCAAATGGCAGAGGGGTTTTCGGAATGCTATGCAAGGTAGCATTACTATTATTAGCGGAAGGGGAATAGTAAATACATTTGAGGCAGTTTTTAATAAAGTTGTTAACGTAAGATTTCATATACGGAAACCAATAATGTTTTTTAATCTGTGTACAACACTTTTCAGTGGCAAGATGGCCTAGCTTCTCATGCACTGTTCGTATGACACTGTTAATCATTTCGGCAGGGACATAAAGCTGAAGTACATCAGTCGGTGATCGGCGATACACGACACCATATTGCAACTCAAAACCAGCAACCTCTTGGTTCTCTAGGACACTCCGAAGTGGGAAAATTTCTGGATCACGGTTTTACGTCAGTTTTAGTAGGAAATCTAGGTTCACATCGTCCACATATGCAGAAGTTTCTAATCTACTAAGTGCATCAACATGAGGCATACAAATACCGGACCGATGTACAATGGTGTAGTTATAATTTTCTAAAAGTAATGCCCAGCGGGCAATTTTCGCGGAAGATCCACCATTTTTAAGGGTTAACGCTAATGAATTGAAATCTGTAATTATCTTAAACGAAATGAACTTCAGATATGTCTCAAAACGCTTTAAGGCGTAAACGATAGCCAAGGTTCCAATTCATAACTATAAAATTTGGATTCTAGGACGGAAGCGGACTTTGAAAAATAACACACAGGATGAAATTTATCAGCAGTTTGTTTCTGCAGGAGCATCGCTCCAAAACCGGCGGAACTAGCATCACAATGTAATTCAGTTTCAGACTTCGGGTTATAAATAGACAGCACCGGTGACTCGATCAGTTTGGACTGCAGTGTTCGGAATGATTTAAGACACTCATCAAAAAAAACGTAAGGGGCATCTTTTTTCAGCAGGCGCGACATTGGATAAGCAATTTTGGCAAAGTTGGGTACAAAGCGGCGGAAGTAAGAAAAGAGACCCAAACAACGTTCCAATTCTTTCCTATCCCGGGGTTCCGGCAGACTTTTTATGGCTTGAAGGTGACCTGGTTTCGGGGTGATACCGGAAGAGTTCGCTAAATACCCCAAATATTCCAACTCCTTGTGCGCAAAACGACACTTAGACAATTTAAGGCGTAACCCATTCACTCGTAAGGTATAAAGTGTCTCTTTCAGCACTTGCAGATGGGTTTCAAAATCACTCGACGCGATCAATATGTCTTCCATATAAATCACTCATTGACCTCTATTGATCAAGTCATCAGCACAAAGTATACAAATCCAGCGAAAACTGGGGGACCATTACATAAGCCAAACGGCATGCGTACGTACTCAAATTGGCCATCAGGTGTTACAAAGGAGGTGTATTTAATCGAATCAGGATGCATTTTGACATGGTGAAATCCACTCTCTAAATCTAGTACAGTAAAGTACGATTTGCCCCCCAGATGTTCAACACAATCCTCTAAAAGCGGAATTGGAAAGTGGTCACGGACAGTTATTTTGTTCAGCGGGCGTAAATCAACACACTTTCTTAAGGTATTATCTTTTTTTCTAACGGGCACTATAGCGGAAGCGTAAGGGGAACTACTATGACGGATAATGCCGGCAGTTAATAAGTTATCACATATTTGGCGCACTTCGTTGCGCTCGTGATGGGATAACCGGCGGGGACGGCAGAAAATAGGAGTCTGACTTGTCAATTCGATTTTCATTTCGTAATTGGTCAGTTTAATCAGTTCGGAAGGGACATCAACATAGTAGGCGGAAATAACAGACTGCAACTTTGCATATTGTTCTAACGGCAGAGTAGGCTCTATATTAAACTCATTTTCACTAACAGCAGGTAACTCGATTGCATTAATGGCTGCCAGTGCATCACCCAGCAAATGCTCAGACATGAAGGAACACTCTCTTTCAGTGGTACACGACTGTGATTCGGCAGGCATAAACTCATTTTCATTAAGGGACCGGGTTGACTCATTTTTGGTCACTGTACGTTTGACATCTGTTTTGAACAAATCAAGTGAACTAAGTACAGCAGTGAGTTTCTCGTTACAATTAATTTATATTTATTTAAGACCATCAGTTGACTTCTGGTATATTGTTCTTGAACTTGCATAATTTAATATTAGTTTTGCAGAAAAAATCTCTGCCCAAATCATTGGCAAGTTAGTAGCACTATTCGGCAGTACATCAAATGTATGTAATACTGTTTGAGCAAAAATGCGTATGGCACACTGGACTTTTCCCAGAGACGTAAGTTGGTTGTTCCCCAAACCACGGCAGTTCAACGGGGTTGACTTTAGTTTCAACATAGGAGGCACTTCAGATTCCCGAATAAAACTTCTAGGACTACCCGAATCCAGGAGGGAAAAAATAATTGTAAGCTCACTGCTTTTCACTTTTCACCAACTGTAGATGTTCAACCTTATCTACTAAGGCGTCTTTGCAGCAGGAAGGGGTGACGGCGTCGGCAGCGGCAGCATTGGTGGCGACGGCATTTCCAATCTTATATGGGCAGTTCCGGTATATGTGATCCAGTTTCCCGCACTTAAAGCAGAAATTTGCTGGCCTCATCGGCTTTGGGCACTGCGATTTGTAATGTCCGAACGATGAACAATTATAACACCGCACATCTCTTGCGGCAGGGGCGGCGGTCGTGGACGGCAGGGAACCAGCGGGTTGTCGAGGCGGGGGCTGGTGTACGGCAGCCACTTGTCGGCTTGCATTTGCCTGGACTCGACGTCTCTCGTATCTCTCCAGAAGCGTCTTCAGATCGTAGATGGTTCGGGCTGCATATAGCATGCCCACTGCTGGCGAGCTATCTCGGAGTCCATCAATGATGAGATCCACTAACTCAGCCTCCGGGATGGTGGCACTCATTGCAATCTCTTGCATCTCAATAGCATACCGCAGGTACCCCTCCCCTGTCTTAAGACGTCGGTTCCGCAGGGCTGCGTACACTACTTCAGTGCTCCTAGATCGTCCAAACTCATGGATTAGTATCTCCTTCAGTTGCTCATAACTGCGCACAGTAACTGTGCGCATGAGGATTGCTGCCGTGCCCTCCAACAGCCGACGACAAGCGACCAATCTCAGATCTTTTCTTATGTCGTAAGTGTTATCTGCTGAGAACCGAGGAACCATGGACTCGATAACGGATATGTCTGTGACACGCTGGCTGGGCAAGCCAAGAGAGACACCGAGTAGCTGCTGCAAACTTGCAATCTGCTGCTGCAGTTCCAAAATTTCCTTCTGTTTACGTAGATTGGCTAATTTCTCATCTAGGCTCGATGACGACAGGGCTAGCGCTGTGACGGCAGGCAGAGGCGCAGCAACATGAGCCGAGGGCAGCGGGGTTATTGCTTGGACAGCAGGCAGCATGGCGGCAGCCGGAACAGTTGACAGCAAAAGTGGTTCGGCAACAGCAGACAGTGAGGCGGCAGCAGCAGCGGTTGACATCAGAATTGTTTCGGAAATAGCAGACAGCGGAGCGGCAGCAAGAACGGTTGACAGCAGGGTTGCTGGTGGCGCAGCAGACACAAGTGCCGCAACGGAAGAAGTCGACGGCAGAATTGGCGCTAAAATGGCAGACAGCGGGGCGGCAGCAGGATCGGTTGACCGCAGAATTGCTGATGGCACAGCAGACAATGGGACGGCAGCGGAAGAGGTTGACGGCAGAATTGTTGCTGAAACGGCAGTCAACTGGGCGGCAGCAGAATTCGTCGACGGCAGCGTTGATATCGGTATACACGAAAATATTAATCAAAATTAACGGCAGGGCGATGATATTTGTTAAAGTACTCTGTATTATACTCTTGAGACTTGACAATGTTCTGAAGGGCAATTTTACGGGTATCCACTAGGGACACTTCATCAGTAAGCCTATCATCGAAACGCTCAGTTAACTCATCTATAACAGCACCGCGCTGTTCGACACCAAAAAGGAGGACGGAGGGTGCAAATTTAGTTCGGCCAATTTAGCAAGCATGGGACTTAAGACACGGTTGACACGTTCCACTTGCCCATTAGCACGAGGGGAGGCAGTGGCATTCTGGACATGGATTATATGGTGGGACTGCAGAAAATCAGCGAATTCGGTGGAAGTGAAGCACGTACCTCGATCGCTAACAATTCGGCGAGGCCGACTATAGTTGGGGAAATACTGCGTCTCTAAGGTGTGACATACTTCTCTGAAACTAGTTGTAGCGGCAGGGTACAATTTGACAAATTTCGTAAAGGCATCAATGACCACAAGAAGATACTTTTTCCTAGCCGGTGTGGACGGAAGGGGTCCCAAGTGGTCAATATGAAGAGTATCAAATGGCAGAGGGGTTTTCGGAATGCTATGCAAGGTAGCATTACTATATTAGCGGAAGGGGAATAGTAAATACATTTGAGGCAGTTTTTAATAAAGTTGTTAAAGTAAGATTTCATATACGGAAACCAATAATGTTTTTTAATCTGTGTACAACACTTTCAGTGGCAAGATGGCCTAGCTTCTCATGAACTGTTCGTATGACACTGTTTATCATTTCGGCAGGGACATAAAGCTGAAGTACGCCAGTCGGTGATCGGCGATACACGACACCATATTGCAACTCAAACCCAGCAACTTCTTGGTTTTACAGGACACTCCGAAGTTTGAGAACTTCTGGATCACGGTTTTGCGTCAGTTGTAGTAGGAAATCTAGGTTCACATCGTCCACATATGCAGAAGTTTCTAATCTACTAAGTGCATCAACATGAGGCATACAAATACCGGACCGATGTACAATGGTGTAGTTATAATTTTCTAAAAGTAATGCCCAGCGGGCAATTTTCGCGGAAGATCCACCATTTTTAAGGGTTAACGCTAATGAATTGAAATCTGTAATTATCTTAAACGAAATGAACTTCAGATATGTCTCAAAACTCTTTAAGGCGTAAACGATAGCCAAGGTTTCCAATTCATAACTATGCAATTTGGATTCTGGGACGGAAGCGGTATTTGAAAAATAACACACAGGATGAAATTTATCAGCAGTTTGTTTCTGCAGGAGCATCGCTCCAAAACCGGCGGAACTAGCATCACAATGTAATTCAGTTTCAGACTTCGGGTTATAAATAGACAGCACCGGTGACTCGATCAGTTTGGACTGCAGTGTGCGGAATGATTTAAGACACTCATCAGAAAAAACGTAAGCGGCATCTTTTTTCAGCAGGCGCGACATCGGATAAGCAATTTTGGCAAAGTTGGGTACAAAGCGGCGGAAGTAAGAAAAGAGACCCAAACAACGTTCCAATTCTTTCCTATCCCGGGGTTCCGGCAGACTTTTTATGGCTTGAAGGTGACCTGGTTTCGGGGTGATACCGGAAGAGTTCGCTAAATACCCCAAATATTCCAACTCCTTGTGCGCAAAACGACACTTAGACAATTTAAGGCGTAACCCATTCACTCGTAAGGTATAAAGTGTCTCTTTCAGCACTTGCAGATGGGTTTCAAAATCACTCGACGCGATTAATATGTCGTCCATATAAATCACTAATTGACCCTTGTTGATCAAGTCCATCAGCACAAAGTATACAAATCTAGCGAAAACTGGGAGACCATTACATAAGCCAAACGCCATGCGTACGTACTCAAATTGGCCATCAGGTGTTACAAAGGCAGTGTATTTAATCGAATCAGGATGCATTTTGACATGGTGAAATCCACTCTCTAAATCTAGTACAGTAAAGTACGAATTGCCCCCCAGATGTTCAACACAATCCTCTAAAAGCGGAATTGGAAAGTGGTCACGGACAGTTATTTTGTTCAGCGGGCGTAAATCAACACACTTCCTTAGGGTATTATCTTTTTTTCTAACGGGCACTATAGCGGAAGCGTAAGGGGAACTACTATGACGGATAATGCCGGCAGTTAATAAGTTATCACATATTTGGCGCACTTCGTTGCGCTCGTGATGTGATAATCGGCGGGGGCGGCAGAAAATAGGAGTCTGACTTGTCAATTCGATTTTCATTTCGTAATGGTCAGTTTAATCAGTTCGGAAGGGACATCAACATAAGAGGCGGAAATAACAGACTGCAACTTTGCAGATTGTTCTAACGTCAGAGTAGGCTCTATATTAAACTCATTTTCACTAACAGCAGGTAACTCGATTGCATTAATGGCTGCCAGTGCATCACCCAGCAAATGCTCAGACATGAAGGAACACTCTCTTTCAGTGGTACACGACTGTGATTCGGCAGGCATAAACTCATTTTCATTAAGGGACCGGGTTGACTCATTTTTGGTCACTGTGCGTTTGACATCTGTTTTGAACAAATCAAGTGAACTAAGTACAGCAGTGAGTTTCTCGTTACAATTAATTTTATATTTATTTAAGACCATCAGTTGACTTCTGGTATATTTGTTCTTGAACTTGCATAATTTAATATTAGTTTTGCAGAAAAAATCTCTGCCCAAAATCATTGGCAAGTTAGTAGCACTATTCGGCAGTACATCAAATGTATGTAATACTGTTTGAGCAAAAATGCGTATGGCACACTGGACTTTTCCCAGAGACGTAAGTTGGTTGTTCCCCAAACCACGGCAGTTCAACGGGGTTGACTTTAGTTTCAACATAGGAGGCACTTCAGATTCCCGAATAAAACTTCTAGGACTACCCGAATCCAGGAGGGAAAAAATAATTGTAAGCTCACTGCTTTTCACTTTTCACCAACTGTAGATGTTCAACCTTATCTACTAAGGCGTCTTTGCAGCAGGAAGGGGTGACGGCGTCGGCAGCGGCAGCATTGGTGGCGACGGCATTTCCAATCTTATATGGGCAGTTCCGGTATATGTGATCCAGTTTCCCGCACTTAAAGCAGAAATTTGCTGGCCTCCTCGGCTTTGGGCACTGCGATTTGTAATGTCCGAGCGATGAACAATTATAACACCGCACATCTCTTGCGGCAGGGGCGGCGGTCGTGGACGGCAGGGAACCAGCGGGTTGTCGAGGCGGGGGCTGGTGTACGGCAGCCACTTGTCGGCTTGCATTTGCCTGGACTCGACGTCTCTCGTATCTCTCCAGAAGCGTCTTCAGATCGTAGATGGTTCGGGCTGCATATAGCATGCCCACTGCTGGCGAGCTATCTCGGAGTCCATCAATGATGAGATCCACTAACTCAGCCTCCGGGATGGTGGCACTCATTGCAATCTCTTGCATCTCAATAGCATACCGCAGGTACCCCTCCCCTGTCTTAAGACGTCGGTTCCGCAGGGCTGCGTACACTACTTCAGTGCTCCTAGATCGTCCAAACTCATGGATTAGTATCTCCTTCAGTTGCTCATAACTGCGCACAGTAACTGTGCGCATGAGGATTGCTGCCGTGCCCTCCAACAGCCGACGACAAGCGACCAATCTCAGATCTTTCTTATGTCGTAAGTGTTATCTGCTGAGAACCGAGGAACCATTGACTCGATAACGGATATGTCTGTGACACGCTGGCTGGGCAAGCCAAGAGAGACACCGAGTAGCTGCTGCAAACTTGCAATCTGCTGCTGCAGTTCCAAAATTTCCTTCTGTTTACGTAGATTGGCTAATTTCTCATCTAGGCTCGATGACGACAGGGCTAGCGCTGTGACGGCAGGCAGAGGCGCAGCAACATGAGCCGAGGGCAGCGGGGTTATTGCTTGGACAGCAGGCAGCATGGCGGCAGCCGGAACAGTTGACAGCAAAAGTGGTTCGGCAACAGCAGACAGTGAGGCGGCAGCAGCAGCGGTTGACATCAGAATTGTTTCGGAAATAGCAGACAGCGGAGCGGCAGCAAGAACGGTTGACAGCAGGGTTGCTGGTGGCGCAGCAGACACAAGTGCCGCAACGGAAGAAGTCGACGGCAGAATTGGCGCTAAAATGGCAGACAGCGGGGCGGCAGCAGGATCGGTTGACCGCAGAATTGCTGATGGCACAGCAGACAATGGGACGGCAGCGGAAGAGGTTGACGGCAGAATTGTTGCTGAAACGGCAGTCAACTGGCGGCAGCAGAATTCGTCGACGGCAGCGTTGATATCGGTATACACGAAAATATTAATCAAAATTAACGGCAGGGCGATGATATTTGTTAAAGTACTCTGTATTATACTCTTGAGACTTGACAATGTTCTGAAGGGCAATTTTACGGGTATCCACTAGGGACACTTCATCAGTAAGCCTATCATCGAAACGCTCAGTTAACTCATCTATAACAGCACCGCGCTGTTCGACACCAAAAGGAGGACGGAGGGTGCAAATTTAGTTCGGCCAATTTAGCAAGCATGGGACTTAAGACACGGTTGACACGTTCCACTTGCCCATTAGCACGAGGGGAGGCAGTGGCATTCTGGACATGGATTATATGGTGGGACTGCAGAAAATCAGCGAATTCGGCGGAAGTGAAGCACGTACCTCGATCGCTAACAATTCGGCGAGGCCGACTATAGTTGGGGAAATACTGCGTCTCTAAGGTGTGACATACTTCTCTGAAACTAGTTGTAGCGGCAGGGTACAATTTGACAAATTTCGTAAAGGCATCAATGACCACAAGAAGATACTTTTTCCTAGCCGGTGTGGACGGAAGGGGTCCCAAGTGGTCAATATGAAGAGTATCAAATGGCAGAGGGGTTTTCGGAATGCTATGCAAGGTAGCATTACTATTGTTAGCGGAAGAGGAATAGTAAATACATTTGAGGCAGTTTTTAATAAAGTTGTTAAAGTAAGATTTCATATACGGAAACCAATAATGTTTTTTAATCTGTGTACAACACTTTTCAGTGGCAAGATGGCCTAGCTTCTCATGCACTGTTCGTATGACACTGTTAATCATTTCGGCAGGGACATAAAGCTGAAGTACATCAGTCGGTGATCGGCGATACACGACACCATATTGCAACTCAAAACCAGCAACCTCTTGGTTCTCTAGGACACTCCGAAGTGAGAAAATTTCTGGATCACGGTTTTACGTCAGTTGTAGTAGGAAATCTAGGTTCACATCGTCCACATATGCAGAAGTTTCTAATCTACTAAGTGCATCAACATGAGGCATACAAATACCGGACCGATGTACAATGGTGTAGTTATAATTTTCTAAAAGTAATGCCCAGCGGGCAATTTTCGCGGAAGATCCACCATTTTTAAGGGTTAACGCTAATGAATTGAAATCTGTAATTATCTTAAACGAAATGAACTTCAGATATGTCTCAAAACGCTTTAAGGCGTAAACGATAGCCAAGGTTTCCAATTCATAACTATAAAATTTGGATTCTAGGACGGAAGCGGACTTTGAAAAATAACACACAGGATGAAATTTATCAGCAGTTTGTTTCTGCAGGAGCATCGCTCCAAAACCGGCGGAACTAGCATCACAATGTAATTCAGTTTCAGACTTCGGGTTATAAATAGACAGCACCGGTGACTCGATCAGTTTGGACTGCAGTGTTCGGAATGATTTAAGACACTCATCAAAAAAACGTAAGGGGCATCTTTTTTCAGCAGGCTCGACATTGGATATGCAATTTTGGCAAAGTTGGGTACAAAGCGGCGGAAGTAAGAAAAGAGACCCAAACAACGTTCCAATTCTTTCCTATCCCGGGGTTCCGGCAGACTTTTTATGGCTTGAAGGTGACCTGGTTTCGGGGTGATACCGGAAGAGTTCGCTAAATACCCCAAATATTCCAACTCCTTGTGCGCAAAACGACACTTAGACAATTTAAGGCGTAACCCATTCACTCGTTAGGTATAAAGTGCCTCTTTCAACAATTGCAGATGGGTTTCAAAATCACTCGACGCGATCAATATGTCTTCCATATAAATCACTCATTGACCTCTATTGATCAAGTCATCAGCACAAAGTATACAAATCCAGCGAAAACTGGGGGACCATTACATAAGCCAAACGCCATGCGTACGTACTCAAATTGGCCATCAGGTGTTACAAGGCAGTGTATTTAATCGAATCAGGATGCATTTTGACATGGTGAAATCCACTCTCTAAATCTAGTACAGTAAAGTACGAATTGCCCCCCAGATGTTCAACACAATCCTCTAAAAGCGGAATTGGAAAGTGGTCACGGACAGTTATTTTGTTCAGCGGGCGTAAATCAACACACTTCCTTAGGGTATTATCTTTTTTTCTAACGGGCACTATAGCGGAAGCTTAAGGGAACTACTATGACGGATAATGCCGGCAGTTAATAAGTTATCACATATTTGGCGCACTTCGTTGCGCTCGTGATGGGATAACCGGCGGGGACGGCAGAAAATAGGAGTCTGACTTGTCAATTCGATTCTCATTTCGTAATTGGTTGGTTTAATCAGTTCGGATTGGACATCAACATAAGAGGCGGAAATAACAGACTGCAACTTTGCATATTGTTCTAACGTCAGAGTAGGCTCTATATTAAACTCATTTTCACTAACAGCAGGTAACTCGATTGCATTAATGGCTGCCAGTGCATCACCCAGCAAATGCTCAGACATGAAGGAACACTCTCTTTCAGTGGTACACGACTGTGATTCGGCAGGCATAAACTCATTTTCATTAAGGGACCGGGTTGACTCATTTTTGGTCACTGTGCGTTTGACATCTGTTTTGAACAAATCAAGTGAACTAAGTACAGCAGTGAGTTTCTCGTTACAATTAATTTTATATTTATTTAAGACCATCAGTTGACTTCTGGTATATTTGTTCTTGAACTTGCATAATTTAATATTAGTTTTGCAGAAAAAATCTCTGCCCAAAATCATTGGCAAGTTAGTAGCACTATTCGGCAGTACATCAAATGTATGTAATACTGTTTGAGCAAAATGCGTATGGCACACTGGACTTTTCCCAGAGACGTAAGTTGGTTGTTCCCCAAACCACGGCAGTTCAACGGGGTTGACTTTAGTTTCAACATAGGAGGCACTTCAGATTCCCGAATAAAACTTCTAGGACTACCCGAATCCAGGAGGGAAAAAATAATTGTAAGCTCACTGCTTTTCACTTTTCACCAACTGTAGATGTTCAACCTTATCTACTAAGGCGTCTTTGCAGCTGGAAGGGGTGACGGCGTCGGCAGCGGCAGCATTGGTGGCGACGGCTTTTCCAATATTATATGGGCAGTTCCGGTATGTGTGATCCAGTTTCCCGCACTTAAAGCAGAAATTTGCTGGCCTCATCGGCTTTGGGCACTGCGATTTGTAATGTCCGAACGATGAACAATTATAACACCGCACATCTCTTGCGGCAGGGGCGGCGGTCGTGGACGGCAGGGAACCAGCGGGTTGTCGAGGCGGGGGCTGGT
Organism: Scaptomyza flava; assembly: GCA_030179655.1. NCBI lineage: Eukaryota > Metazoa > Arthropoda > Insecta > Diptera > Drosophilidae > Scaptomyza > Scaptomyza flava. The sequence continues at coordinate 348,967 of JARNME010000371.1, read as the reverse complement.
GTACGGCAGCCACTTGTCGGCTTGCATTTGCCTGGACTCGACGTCTCTCGTATCTCTCCAGAAGCGTCTTCAGATCGTAGATGGTTCGGGCTGCATATAGCATGCCCACTGCTGGCGAGCTATCTCGGAGTCCATCAATGATGAGATCCACTAACTCAGCCTCCGGGATGGTGGCACTCATTGCAATCTCTTGCATCTCAATAGCATACCGCAGGTACCCCTCCCCTGTCTTAAGACGTCGTTTCCGCAGGGCTGCGTACACTACTTCAATGCTCCTAGATCGTCCAAACTCATGGATTAGTATCTCCTTCAGTTGCTCATAACTGCGCACAGTAACTGTGCGCATGAGGATTGCTGCCGTGCCCTCCAACAGCCGACGACAAGCGACCAATCTCAGATCTTTTCTTATGTCGTAAGTGTTATCTGCTGAGAACCGAGGAACCATGGACTCGATAACGGATATGTCTGTGACACGCTGGCTGGGCAAGCCAAGAGAGACACCGAGTAGCTGCTGCAAACTTGCAATCTGCTGCTGCAGTTCCAAAATTTCCTTCTGTTTACGTAGATTGGCTAATTTCTCATCTAGGCTCGATGACGACAGGGCTAGCGCTGTGACGGCAGGCAGAGGCGCAGCAACATGAGCCGAGGGCAGCGGGGTTATTGCTTGGACAGCAGGCAGCATGGCGGCAGCCGGAACAGTTGACAGCAAAAGTGGTTCGGCAACAGCAGACAGTGAGGCGGCAGCAGCAGCGGTTGACATCAGAATTGTTTCGGAAATAGCAGACAGCGGAGCGGCAGCAAGAACGGTTGACAGCAGGGTTGCTGGTGGCGCAGCAGACACAAGTGCCGCAACGGAAGAAGTCGACGGCAGAATTGGCGCTAAAATGGCAGACAGCGGGGCGGCAGCAGGATCGGTTGACCGCAGAATTGCTGATGGCACAGCAGACAATGGGACGGCAGCGGAAGAGGTTGACGGCAGAATTGTTGCTGAAACGGCAGTCAACTGGGCGGCAGCAGAATTCGTCGACGGCAGCGTTGATATCGGTATACACGAAAATATTAATCAAAATTAACGGCAGGGCGATGATATTTGTTAAAGTACTCTGTATTATACTCTTGAGACTTGACAATGTTCTGAAGGGCAATTTTACGGGTATCCACTAGGGACACTTCATCAGTAAGCCTATCATCGAAACGCTCAGTTAACTCATCTATAACAGCACCGCGCTGTTCGACACCAAAAAGGAGGACGGAGGGTGCAAATTTAGTTCGGCCAATTTAGCAAGCATGGGACTTAAGACACGGTTGACACGTTCCACTTGCCCATTAGCACGAGGGGAGGCAGTGGCATTCTGGACATGGATTATATGGTGGGACTGCAGAAAATCAGCGAATTCGGCGGAAGTGAAGCACGTACCTCGATCGCTAACAATTCGGCGAGGCCGACTATAGTTGGGGAAATACTGCGTCTCTAAGGTGTGACATACTTCTCTGAAACTAGTTGTAGCGGCAGGGTACAATTTGACAAATTTCGTAAAGGCATCAATGACCACAAGAAGATACTTTTTCCTAGCCGGTGTGGACGGAAGGGGTCCCAAGTGGTCAATATGAAGAGTATCAAATGGCAGAGGGGTTTTCGGAATGCTATGCAAGGTAGCATTACTATTATTAGCGGAAGGGGAATAGTAAATACATTTGAGGCAGTTTTTAATAAAGTTGTTAAAGTAAGATTTCATATACGGAAACCAATAATGTTTTTTAATCTGTGTACAACACTTTTCAGTGGCAAGATGGCCTAGCTTCTCATGAACTGTTCGTATGACACTGTTTATCATTTCGGCAGGGACATAAAGCTGAAGTACGCCAGTCGGTGATCGGCGATACACGACACCATATTGCAACTCAAACCCAGCAACTTCTTGGTTTTACAGGACACTCCGAAGTTTGAGAACTTCTGGATCACGGTTTTGCGTCAGTTGTAGTAGGAAATCTAGGTTCACATCGTCCACATATGCAGAAGTTTCTAATCTACTAAGTGCATCAACATGAGGCATACAAATACCGGACCGATGTACAATGGTGTAGTTATAATTTTCTAAAAGTAATGCCCAGCGGGCAATTTTCGCGGAAGATCCACCATTTTTAAGGGTTAACGCTAATGAATTGAAATCTGTAATTATCTTAAACGAAATGAACTTCAGATATGTCTCAAAACTCTTTAAGGCGTAAACGATAGCCAAGGTTTCCATTCATAACTATGCAATTTGGATTCTGGGACGGAAGCGGTATTTGAAAAATAACACACAGGATGAAATTTATCAGCAGTTTGTTTCTGCAGGAGCATCGCTCCAAAACCGGCGGAACTAGCATCACAATGTAATTCAGTTTCAGACTTCGGGTTATAAATAGACAGCACCGGTGACTCGATCAGTTTGGACTGCAGTGTGCGGAATGATTTAAGACACTCATCAGAAAAAACGTAAGCGGCATCTTTTTTCAGCAGGCGCGACATCGGATAAGCAATTTTGGCAAAGTTGGGTACAAAGCGGCGGAAGTAAGAAAAGAGACCCAAACAACGTTCCAATTCTTTCCTATCCCGGGGTTCCGGCAGACTTTTATGGCTTGAAGGTGACCTGGTTTCGGGGTGATACCGGAAGAGTTCGCTAAATACCCCAAATATTCCAACTCCTTGTGCGCAAAACGACACTTAGACAATTTAAGGCGTAACCCATTCACTCGTAAGGTATAAAGTGTCTCTTTCAGCACTTGCAGATGGGTTTCAAATCACTCGACGCGATTAATATGTCGTCCATATAAATCACTAATTGACCCTTGTTGATCAAGTCCATCAGCACAAAGTATACAAATCTAGCGAAAACTGGGAGACCATTACATAAGCCAAACGCCATGCGTACGTACTCAAATTGGCCATCAGGTGTTACAAAGGCAGTGTATTTAATCGAATCAGGATGCATTTTGACATGGTGAAATCCACTCTCTAAATCTAGTACAGTAAAGTACGAATTGCCCCCCAGATGTTCAACACAATCCTCTAAAGCGGAATTGGAAAGTGGTCACGGACAGTTATTTTGTTCAGCGGGCGTAAATCAACACACTTCCTTAGGGTATTATCTTTTTTTCTAACGGGCACTATAGCGGAAGCGTAAGGGGAACTACTATGACGGATAATGCCGGCAGTTAATAAGTTATCACATATTTGGCGCACTTCGTTGCGCTCGTGATGTGATAATCGGCGGGGGCGGCAGAAAATAGGAGTCTGACTTGTCAATTCGATTTCATTTCGTAATTGGTTGGTTTAATCAGTTCGGATTGGACATCAACATAAGAGGCGGAAATAACAGACTGCAACTTTGCATATTGTTCTAACGTCAGAGTAGGCTCTATATTAAACTCATTTTCACTAACAGCAGGTAACTCGATTGCATTAATGGCTGCCAGTGCATCACCCAGCAAATGCTCAGACATGAAGGAACACTCTCTTTCAGTGGTACACGATTGTGATTCGGCAGGCATAAACTCATTTTCATTAAGGGACCGGGTTGACTCATTTTGGTCACTGTGCGTTTGACATCTGTTTTGAACAAATCAAGTGAACTAAGTACAGCAGTGAGTTTCTCGTTACAATTAATTTATATTTATTTAAGACCATCAGTTGACTTCTGGTATATTTGTTCTTGAACTTGCATAATTTAATATTAGTTTTGCAGAAAAAATCTCTGCCCAAAATCATTGGCAAGTTAGTAGCACTATTCGGCAGTACATCAAATGTATGTAATACTGTTTGAGCAAAAATGCGTATGGCACACTGGACTTTTCCCAGAGACGTAAGTTGGTTGTTCCCCAAACCACGGCAGTTCAACGGGGTTGACTTTAGTTTCAACATAGGAGGCACTTCAGATTCCCGAATAAAACTTCTAGGACTACCCGAATCCAGGAGGGAAAAAATAATTGTAAGCTCACTGCTTTTCACTTTTCACCAACTGTAGATGTTCAACCTTATCTACTAAGGCGTCTTTGCAGCAGGAAGGGGTGACGGCGTCGGCAGCGGCAGCATTGGTGGCGACGGCTTTTCCAATCTTATATGGGCAGTTCCGGTATATGTGATCCAGTTTCCCGCACTTAAAGCAGAAATTTGCTGGCCTCATCGGCTTTGGGCACTGTGATTTGTAATGTCCGAACGATGAACAATTATAACACCGCACATCTCTTGCGGCAGGGGCGGCGGTCGTGGACGGCAGGGAACCAGCGGGTTGTCGAGGCGGGGGCTGGTGTACGGCAGCCACTTGTCGGCTTGCATTTGCCTGGACTCGACGTCTCTCGTATCTCTCCAGAAGCGTCTTCAGATCGTAGATGGTTCGGGCTGCATATAGCATGCCCACTGCTGGCGAGCTATCTCGGAGTCCATCAATGATGAGATCCACTAACTCAGCCTCCGGGATGGTGGCACTCATTGCAATCTCTTGCATCTCAATAGCATACCGCAGGTACCCCTCCCCTGTCTTAAGACGTCGGTTCCGCAGGGCTGCGTACACTACTTCAGTGCTCCTAGATCGTCCAAACTCATGGATTAGTATCTCCTTCAGTTGCTCATAACTGCGCACAGTAACTGTGCGCATGAGGATTGCTGCCGTGCCCTCCAACAGCCGACGACAAGCGACCAATCTCAGATCTTTTCTTATGTCGTAAGTGTTATCTGCTGAGAACCGAGGAACCATGGACTCGATAACGGATATGTCTGTGACACGCTGGCTGGGCAAGCCAAGAGAGACACCGAGTAGCTGCTGCAAACTTGCAATCTGCTGCTGCAGTTCCAAAATTTCCTTCTGTTTACGTAGATTGGCTAATTTCTCATCTAGGCTCGATGACGACAGGGCTAGCGCTGTGACGGCAGGCAGAGGCGCAGCAACATGAGCCGAGGGCAGCGGGGTTATTGCTTGGACAGCAGGCAGCATGGCGGCAGCCGGAACAGTTGACAGCAAAAGTGGTTCGGCAACAGCAGACAGTGAGGCGGCAGCAGCAGCGGTTGACATCAGAATTGTTTCGGAAATAGCAGACAGCGGAGCGGCAGCAAGAACGGTTGACAGCAGGGTTGCTGGTGGCGCAGCAGACACAAGTGCCGCAACGGAAGAAGTCGACGGCAGAATTGGCGCTAAAATGGCAGACAGCGGGGCGGCAGCAGGATCGGTTGACCGCAGAATTGCTGATGGCACAGCAGACAATGGGACGGCAGCGGAAGAGGTTGACGGCAGAATTGTTGCTGAAACGGCAGTCAACTGGGCGGCAGCAGAATTCGTCGACGGCAGCGTTGATATCGGTATACACGAAAATATTAATCAAAATTAACGGCAGGGCGATGATATTTGTTAAAGTACTCTGTATTATACTCTTGAGACTTGACAATGTTCTGAAGGGCAATTTTACGGGTATCCACTAGGGACACTTCATCAGTAAGCCTATCATCCAAACGCTCAGTTAACTCATCTATAACAGCACCGCGCTGTTCGACACCAAAAGGAGGACGGAGGGTGCAAATTTAGTTGTGGAGTGGATGGAATTATTCAAGGCGAACTTAATTTTCGGAAGTTGCTTCACCCAATCAGCATGATTCAATGGTTCGGCCAATTTAGCAAGCATGGGACTTAAGACACGGTTGACACGTTCCACTTGCCCATTAGCACGAGGGGAGTTAGTGGCATTCTGGACATGGATTATGTGGTGGGACTGCAGAAAATCAGCGAATTCGGCGGAAGTGAAGCACGTACCTCGATCGCCAACAATTCGGCGAGGTCGACTATAGTTGGGGAAATACTGCGTCTCTAAGGTGTGACATACTTCTCTGGAACTAGTTGTAGCGGCAGGGTACAATTTGACAAATTTCGTAAAGGCATCAATGACGACAAGAAGATATTTTTTTCTAGACGGCTTGGACGGAAGGGGTCCTAAGTGGTCAATATGAAGAGTATCAAATGGCAGAGGGGTTCTCGGAATACTATGCAGGGTAGCATTACCATAATTAGCGGAAGGGGAATAGTAAATACATTTGAGGCAGTTTTTAATAAAGTTGTTAACGTAAGATTTCATATACGGAAACCAATAATGTTTTTTAATCTGTTTACAACACTTTTCAGTGGCCAGATGGCCTAGCTTCTCATGCACTGTTCATATGACACTGTTAATCATTTCGGCAGGGACATAAAGCTGAAGTACATCAGTCGGTGATCGGCGATACACGACACCATATTGCAACTCAAAACCAGCAACCTCTTTGTTCTCCAGGACACTCCTAAGTTTGACAATTTCTGGATCACGGTTTTACGTCAGTTGTAGTAGGAAATCCAGGTTCACATCGTCCACATGTGCAGACGTGTCTATTCTACTAAGTGCATCAACATGCGGCATACAAATACCGGACCGATGTACAATGGTGTAGTTATAATTTTCTAAAAGTAATGCCCAGCGGGCAATTTTTGCGGAAGATCCACCATTTTTAAGGGTTAACGCTAATGAATTGCAATCTGTAATTATCTTAAACGGAATGAACTTCAGATATGTCTCAAAACGCTTTAAGGCGTATACAATAGCCAAGGTTTCCAATTCATAACTATGCAATTTGGATTCTGGGATGGAAGCGGTCTTCGAAAAATAGCACACAGGATGAAATTTATCAGCAGTTTGTTTCTGCAGGTGCATCGCTCCAAAACCGGCGGAACTAGCATCACAATGTAATTCAGTTTCAGACTTCGGGTTATAAATAGACAGCACCGGTGACTCGATCAGTTTGGACTGCAGTGTTCGGAATGATTTAAGACACTCAACAGAAAAAACGTAAGGGGCATCTTTTTTCAGCAGGCGCGACGTCGGATAAGCAATTTTGGCAAAGTTGGGTACAAAGCGGCGGAAGTAAGAAAAGCGACCCAAACAACTTTCCAATTCTTTCCTATCCCGGGGTTCCGGCAGACTTTTTATGGCTTGAAGGTGACCTGGTTTCGGAGTGATACCGGAAGAGTTCGCTAAATACCCCAAATATTCCAACTTCTTGTGCGCAAAACGACACTTAGACAATTTAAGGCGTAACCCATTCACTCGTTAGGTATAAAGTGCCTCTTTCAACAATTGCAGATGGGTTTCAAAATCACTCGACGCGATCAATATGTCGTCCATATAAATCACTAATTGACCCTTGTTGATCAAGTCCATCAGCACAAAGTATACAAATCTAGCGAAAACTGAGAGACCATTACATAAGCCAAACGCCATGCGTACGTACTCAAATTGGCCATCAGGTGTTACAAAGGCAGTGTATTTAATCGAATCAGGATGCATTTTGACATGGTGAAATCCACTCTCTAAATCTAGTACAGTAAAGTACGAATTGCCCCCCAGATGTTCAACACAATCCTCTAAAAGCGGAATTGGAAAGTGGTCACGGACAGTTATTTTGTTCAGAAGAAGAAAGACAAAAAAAAAAATAAAACATTGCATACGTAATAAAATCTTTAAAATTAAAATATTGCATACTTTCATCACTTGAATTTTAACGCATACCGTAGAATACATTATTTCTTCTTGTTGCCAACAGCTAAACTTGCCGATCTTTTACGATCTTCGAAAGTTTATTTGAGAGTGCCAACCATCAGCCAATGAGTTGGGCTTACAGAGAAATAAAACGTGAATACAATAGTTTTTTTTTTTTTTTTTTTTCTTCTTCTGATTTTTATTAAGGCATACGGAGAATCGCTTTGTTTTTTGTCATAGCAGGCAACTTTGTCTGCTGCTTCGCGATTTGCCCGGATTTTATACTCTTAAAAGTATGCGTCAGTTTCACCAAGATCCTAGCCTAGGCTCGAACCTTGGGATGGTTTGAGTAGTAGCTCAAAGCTTTTCTATCTGGCACTTGAACCAAACAGACCGTGAGCTTAAAGTCAAAAAACAGGGATGTTTTGCGACCACGTGGCCGCTCCGCAGCGAAGTCCCGCTTTGGGTAAATCGCACTGACTTTTAAATGTTATGAAAATGCGGCACTTTCACTTTGATATCACTGACAGTGACTTAGGGGATCACTATTCACAATTTGTGCCACTATTGTGGGCTTGTCTTTAGATGTTAGCGGTGAAAATTTAATTTGTTTCACTAGCGTTATACAGACGCGTGCTGCTCAGCTTGAGTGTGACCAGAGGCCCCGTAATATTTACTTTACTTGTTTTTCTTTTAAAACTTTTGTTAATAACTTTTGGACTGAAATCACTTATGAACTTACATGGTATGGGTTCTTGTTTATTGGTTGGGCGCCAATTAAGTCTTCCGTCGTTCCCTCAGGTGTCCTGCGACGATCCGTAGCTATTAGAACGAGGTTGACTTCTTCTTCCTTCTATGGATGGTGATGAGTCCAGCTGGTGAGTGCTGGAACAATGAGGTTTATGATGCGGGAACTTTCCCAGTAGCCCGTCTTGGACGTGGTCTACTATTGATAATAACACAAGTTATATTTGTTATCGGCAATGCCGGAGTTTAATCAAAAGTTCGTCTTATATTATTGCGAAGCAGATAGAGACTGAAGACTATAACCATATTCAAGCTTTTGCGAAGCCAATGCATCGCGCCATTCTTTAGAGTCGGCGAGCCGACTCAGCATTCTAGCGCAAGCAGCGCGGGTGTCCGCTTTCAGTTGCTGTGCGCTGAACTCTCATCGGCGAGTCAACATTGTTTACACAATAGTACTTTGTTGCTGAGGGCAACTGGAATGCTTAAGGCTGTGTGTATTATGTACTTTGTTGCTGAGGGCAACCAAATTACTTATGATTGTGTAATTATAGTGTATCTTATATGTTAGTTGTTAACTTATACACATATAAATCCGCAATCTTCCTACTCATACACAGGAACACATCATTTACGGCCCACGACTTGTAACTGGCGCAGCCGGAAAACCGAACAACCGGAATGGAAATAATTTTAATACACTTATTTTCCTGTGAAAAGTATAAAATTATAAGCGTACATTCTGTTCAAAAAAAATTTTTTTTTCCTTGTCCTTTAACTACGATTATGAAAGTACATGTGTGCGAAAACGTCGTCCAATGCACAAATTAAATTCCTAATCTTAATATGTATTAGAGGTCTGCATGAATGGCAAAAATAACATGTTCGAACGAACAATGCGCAAAATGAGTTGAGTGAATTTGAATGCAAGACCGAACGAATTTGAGTGAATGAATGTGCTCGCGTCAGACTCGGTCGCACAACATTCAAACGAAAAAAGACGAATTGAATGAGTGGGAATGCGTGAGAATAAGAGTTTGCGTTTCGAATGCATTCGAATGCCACGCCGGCTTGTTGTTGTTTTGTTTTCGTGCGTAGGAAAATAAAAGAATGGAAAAAACGAAAGTCAATGTAGAGATATACACCAAAATACATATATTATATGCATAAAAACAACAGCGAAACACAAACAACATATAATTTCGTCCGCTTTTTTACCCCCGTCCATTTTTGATGACCGCGTGCTTCACAATATTACAACTCGAGTAACTCGAGTAACTCGAATGTCTTCGGCTTTGCCAAATTGTTCATTCCGTTTTACGCTTCATTTATTCTAATTCATTTTTACTGAGTGCCGTATGGAATGAAGCAACACGCATCGATGTTCATATTCATTCGTTTCGTTTTGTGCTTCGCACTCACTCAACTCAATTCAATTCGAATTCATTCAACTTGGCGTATGTTGTGAATGCAGCCATGCAGACCTCTAATATGTATCAATACAATAGTAACATAGTGCACATTAAAACGAATGTCAATTATCAGCGAAACGCTATTATAATACCCAAAATCAAAGCAATTGTTACGGAAATTATACGTTGGTGACAAGTGTAATACTTATGTATATAAATTCACTCACATGCTCTTTTAATTTAAAAAAAAAAAAAACAGAAACGCATATACATATATTTTGCACTTTGCATACAAATGAAATACATTTAAATTTACATACAAACACTTATATCCATATATTGCAGAATTCGCAACATAAGAAATTAAAGCACAAAATTGAACACCTGAAAACAACAATATAAACAAATACAAAAAATATAAACAACAAACACTCACGTACAATATATACATACTTATGTAAGATAAAAAGATTGTTCATTCGTTACCTTTTTTTCTCTTTTCTATTAATTCGATGCCAAAAAAGTTTACAAAAACCTTAAAAAACCCCCCCCCAAAATAACAACACGATCAAACAGTAGATTGACTACCCTTACCCCAATTATAGAGATATCACCTTCCTTATCCACGCAAACCATTATGATGGACTCAGGGAATTCTACCGGGAATAACTCAAACCCCATGACACCTACAGTAAGTGGATTTAGTAACATCTCCACGGCCCTTAGCGCATCTGATATTTTATCATTCGTAAAAGAACTCCCGACATTCGACGGCACCCCAGGTCAACTGGACAAATATATAACTAGTGTAGAAGAGATAATTATGCTTATTAGGGGCACGGACCAAACACCGTACGGCCTACTTACACTTAGCTATCGTAGGTAGAGCAGACGAGACCCTAAATTTGGCCAACATGCAACTCAATTGGGACGACATCAAGAACAACCTCTTACGTCTTTACTCAAGTAAAAAAGCGAGGCTGGCCTTTTAAGCGAGTTACAAACCTTCCCGGACAACCTGTGCTTGAGACAATTATTCTTCGGTTTGTCAAGAATTAAAAGTCAATTGTTTTCTATACCTTCCAACAACGGACAATCGGTTAACGTAATAGAAGCAAAGAAAGCGGTATATAACGAAGTATGCTTAAATGCATTCATTTCGAGCCTAAGGGAGCCCCTAAAAACTATCATCCGATTGAAACCCAGGAATCATTGAAACGGCGTATGAACAATGCCAGATAGAACAAGTAAGAAGGGTCTAGTCGGGAGAGCCCGACTAGAAGATACCCTGAACCCAGTTGCAATACATAAATTAAATTTATATAAGACTTTGGTATACTGACTTAACACCAATGGATTAAATGCAATATCTCCGGTGTTTCTCAATCGATTTGGACGAAATTTTAAGAAAAGTTCTATCATTACCCATTACTTCAACCCTCATTTTTAGATTTTACATATTCGATATTTTTTGTTATTGATTCCACGTGTAAATCGGAAACCAGAATAGTTATCGATAATTTGAAGAAAACTTGTTCTGCTTATGGTACAGGAGAACTTATATCCAAAATCTGAAGTCTCTAGCTCTTGTTGTCTCTGAGATCCACGCGTTCATACAGACAGGCAGACGGATGGACAGACGGACATTGCTATATCGTCTCGGCTGTTGATGCTGATCAAGAATATATATACTTTATGGGGTCGGAGATGCTTCCTTCTGCCTGTTACATACTTTGCACTTTGTTACCCTTATTTACCCATTTTATGGGTTAAGGGTATAAAAAGCACTCTATTATAACAAAACACCGAAACAACAGGAACGTACCATATTCAAACCCAAGCTCAAACCAACAACAACGACAATCAAATTATATGGGAAATTCTAATTACCAACAGCAAAATAACAACAACAATAAGACAAACCCATTCAAGTCAAATAACGCAACCCCTTACAATCTACACAACTTAGATGAAGGCACCTTTAATGACCAAACCACCGACGTAAATTTTTAGGCAACAGCCTCAACATCCCAACAGGATACATAGGCCCTGAAACACACGCAGCCTCACTGCCATACATTATTATCAACGTACAAAAACATGACTCCCTTAAATTTCTATTAGACACGGGATCCACTAATTCATTTATAGACTCAAAACTCACCAACCAAATTCACTGCATTAAACTTCAAACCCCAATTTCTTAAAAAACAGCGTTAAAAAACTTCCAAATCGATGAAAAAACAATAATTCCTATACCGGATGTATTCAAAACCAAAGGTCATATAAATCTGCTCTTGTTCAAATTCCATACATACTTTAACGGTCTTCTATGTATGGACTTCTTATCAAGTCTAGGAGCAAACATTGACTTAAATAATTTAAAACTTACTACCCCATATTCTGTACTACCAATATTAAAGTACAATAACCAAACTTCAAATGTTTTTAATGTTTCCGCTTTTACAAAAACTGTTTTGCTACTCCCGGTTCAAATCAAACATGGAGAATTTTACTGCTGTACCACAGCCTTAGATAAAGAATTAAAAATATCCGAAGGATTGTACAACGCAGTTAACAACACCGCTAAATTAGAAATAACAAATCATTCCGATTCGAACAATTGCTGTATTTGGAAAAACCCATAATAGTAAAACCATACCACAAAGTCGATCATATCGAACTCTTTAACATAACACCTACCCCTCTTAAAAACAGTATTTCAAGGTCTCCCTCCCTCCGAACAGAACACCTTAGCTCTGAGGTTCTAACAAACTATTGAATATCATAGAGAAACATATTATGAAAATTGCGATAATTTTGTTGTTAATAATGAGCTACTCCTTACTGCTGAGAAAAAACAAGTATACGAAAAGATACTACATAGCGTTGAAGCAGAAAAGGAGAAATCTATTTTTTAGATGCACCTGGTGGAACAGGTAAAACGTATATTTTAAATTTATTAGTGGCTTCTTCCGGTATCGCAGCCACTTTACAAAATGTTGGTCGCACAGCGCATTCTACACTTAAGATTCCAATTAATTTGATTCATTTAGGAACACCACATTGCTCAATTTCAAAGCAATCTAATATTGCTGCTCTGCTCAAAGATTGCAAGCTTATTGTTTGGGATGAGTGTTCTATGGGCCATAAAGGTGCTTTTGAAGCTGTAGAGCGATCTTTGAAAGACATTCGAGATAGTGAATACTTAATGGGTGGCATAACTGTTCTCTTAGCTGGTGATTTTCGTCAAACTCTTCCAGTGATCCCCAGAGGAACAAGTGCAGATGATATAAATGCGAGCTTAAAGTCATCAATTTTGTGGCCCAAAATACAGAAAACTGCATTAACGAAGAATATGCGAGTGCACTTAAAAGGTGATAGCATAGCTGGTTAATTTGCAGAAATGATTCTAATTCTGAATTGCCAATTCAATATAAAAGATTGCAATTTCCTTTAAAAGTTTGCTTTGCCTTAACAATTAATAAATCACAGGGACAAACTCTTAAATTAGCCGGACAGACTTAAGACACCATTGTTTTTCTCATGGCCAATTTTATGTAGCCTGCTCAAGAGTCACTTCACCAAAAAGTTTATTTGTTTTTTATTTTATTATAAGGCCTACTGGGGAAACCACAATAAAAAAATGACGCGCCTGATTCTCTACCTCAATGGTGGCGTCGACAAGAGAATATTAAATACTTTGCTTTAATATTTTGTGAAATATTTTCAATTTATTTATTTTGTATCTATCTTCTATTGCTAAAATTTATATAAACTATCCGCGCAGCGAAGTAAGCGGGCCACTTACTAGTCTACATATATAAGATATTACATATTTATTTTTAAATCTAGCATTTAAACATTTGATTCATTATTGACTTAAAAGTTTTTGTTCATTCTTTTGTTTAAAAATCAACTCCCTCTGTAGATAGATCAGATGACCAGCTGCACGCAGAAAGATGATCGCCATATTTGGAATTTACTAGTTGACAGTTTTCATATCCTAAGAAAAATTCACGATATTCCACAAGCAATTCATGATGTTCGGGAAAAATCATTCGCCAAACTCATTTAAAAAAACCTTCGATATTTTCACAATTGCTTTAAGTCCAATACCAGAAATCTGCTCAATTTTTTATAGTTTACTCAACAAACGTTATTTAAGACTGACTAAAACTTTTTTTTTGACTTTCCTCGACGCATTTCATTTTTATTAAGTGTAACATTCTTGTGAAATAGTGATATTAAAGTATTGCCATCTCTATTTTTATTTCCTTAGCCATATTTTTTTTTAAATTTCAAACTATACATATACATATAATATCCATGATATTTTAGGTATTGGCTTTGCTTTGTAGCTGTATATTACATAATATTATTATAAAATAATAATATATGATATGAATAAAACTAATTCGAAACTATTAAATTAACCTAACGTTTTACTTACTTGCATTCTTTCCTTCTCCGCCTCTTGAGATGTTGATGCTACACAACAAACACTGGGCCAGTTTATTATTTTCACTACAAATCTTATAATATTCCCATATGGGCGATTTTTTATAAACCGGTGTCATTTTATAAGCCTTTTGACAAAAAAACAATTCAAAATGAACTTAGGAACAAACTTCTTAGCAAAATACGTTTACACTTGCTTGTCAGATGTTACAATTAAAGGGCTGTTAACCCTTGACTTAACCCAGAGACTATTAATGTAACAAGACAGGTCTTAAGAGCTGGAATGTTATGTTAACTAACAGAGTCGCAACCACGAAGCGGACAACTGGGGAAACAGAAAAAGCCACTATTTCTTATCATTTGTATACCTACTACACTCGCTACAATGTCAGCTGGTGCGAAGTCGGCCATCATTGTTTAGCTTTTTGTTGTGACTGCAAAGTGTGCGAAGCGCAAGGCATAATTAAGTGTTGCCGCACTTCGTTCTCTTGTTGTTGTCACAAAATTTTAAATCGACAATTTTAGACTTTGCTTTTTTCGGCTTGCTGCTGCTCAACAAGAAAGGGTGGTACAGACTTTATATGAACTTTGTGCAATTGTAGAGCAAAACATGAGATGGTTATATTTATTTATTTATTATTTATAGTCAGCTAAGAGCAGCTGACATTAAAATGAATCAAATTTAATTTAAATTAAAATAGTTAAAATAATTAAATTAAGTAAAATATAGAATAATATATAAATCTGAAAATATAATTAAAAGTTAACGTTAAAGCTCTGGGAAATTCAATAAAAAAATTGAGTAGTCCAACATTTGTTGCAAGGATTGGGAAAAACCCAGAAAAACCCAATCAGACCAGCGTTAGATTAGTAATTAGTGGTTACGATTAGATAAAGCAAAAAGGATCGATCTTTTTAGTACTGGAGTTGAGGCCTCCAAGGAGACAAGAGAATAAAGTTTGTTATAGTCAGAACATATAACACGAAATGGTTCATGAATTAAATAGTTGCTGAAGCAACGATCAAGGCTAAGGGGTAAAAAGTTACGTGAAGATCTAATTGGGACATTAAATTTAATTCGACTCAAAAGAACTGATGAGTCGATTTCACCATTAAGTAGGTTAGTAATAAATAATACTCCATGCATAGTTCTACGGTTTAACAGGGAGGGAAGATTTATTAAAAGGAGTCTACTTGAATACGGGGGTAAGTCAACTCCAGGAACCCAGTTAAAACTTATAAGGGCAAAAAGAAGAAATTTCTTCTGCACAGATTCAATTCTATCCTGGTGAATCGAGTATTGTGGGGACCAAACACAAGATCCATACTCCAGGATTGGACGTACTAGGGATGTATAAAGCGTTTTAGTGGTGTAGGGATCATTAAACTCTTTCGACCACCGCTTGATGAAGCCAAGGACATTAATGGCCTTATTGACCATATACGAAATATGAGCGTCAAACTTTAATTTAGGATCAAGAATAATGCCTAAATCTTTAATTTCAAACACGCGGTCAAGTGGTGAAGCATCAAGCAAGTAGTGAGCAGTATGAGGGGTACTTCTACAAAAAGACATGACTTTACATTTAGAACAATTTAAATTGAGTAAGTTAAAACGACACCAGGCCGACAATGCACCCAAATCCGACTGTAGTAAATTACACAGGGAAGCGTCATTATATGTGAAACATAGCTTCACATCATCAGCAAACATATATACATAGGAGTTAGTAATAACAGCTGGAAGATCGTTAATAAACAGATTAAATAGCAAAGGTCCAAGGTGACTACCCTGGGGAACACCAGAGGTAACAAAAATAGGTTTAGATACCGACGATTTAAAAACTACTTTTTGTGTTCGACCACACAAGTACTCCGAAAGCCACAATACGAGTTTTGATGGAAATCCAATAATATTTAATTTTTTAAGCAACAGAGAATGACTAACAGAATCAAATGCCTTACTAAAATCGGTGTAAACAACGTCAGTTTGCATTTTTTCCTGAAACCCTTTGATAACAAGCGAAGTGAATTCAAGAAGGTTAGTGGTAGTAGATCTACGCCTAACAAAACCATGTTGGTAAGGCGATATAATTGAACTACATCCGTGTTGCAGTTGAGAACATATAATTTTTTCAAAGACTTTTGGTATGGCAGACAACTTGGATATACCCCTATAATTTTTAACGTTTGATTTTGAAGAATTTTTATGGAGTGGAATTATAAAGGATTCCTTCCATATATCAGGAAACACAGTTGAGTCAACAGACAAGTTAAATAATTTATTTAAGGGCTAACAAAGAGAATCCGCGCAGTATCGGAGAATACAACCTGGCACTCCATCAGGACCAGGCAAGTAGCCAGGTTAATAGAGTTAAATTCACTCAGGAGCGTAGACTCAGTAACTACTGGGACATATATGCAATTTGACGTTTGAACTTGAAAAGGATAGGAATTACTACTACTATACATACTCGATGAGTATACTGATTGAAAATACTCAGCAAATAGATCGGCTACTGCCTGATCAGAACTTGCTTTTGTATTATCAAGGTATACTGAAGACGGTAAGCAAGAAGACTTACGTTTAGAGTTAACAAATTTATAAAACTGTTTAGGGTCACGTGAAAAGTTTAGTCTACAACGATTAAGATAATTATTATAACAAGATGTGTTAACAGAAAGAAAACTAGATTTTGCTACTAAATACGAAGATAAATCTAAGGTAGTTCCCGATTTTTTAAATTTTTATATGATCTTGTCTTCGCGTTTTTCAATTGCGATAGTTCCCTCGTAAACCAAGGTGGTTTATTATCACTTGAAGAACAAGTGAGGGGAACACAAATATCCAAAAGCGAATTCAAGGTCCTATAAAATATGGCAATAGCAGTTTCTATATCAGTACAAGAATAAAGCCGAGACCAATTAGTATGCTGAAGAAGATAATTTAATTTAGTAAAGTTAGTTTTACGAAAGCAACGTGTTTTTAAAGTATTATTAGATACTGAACTAGGGTTAAGAATTTCGATGGATAGTTCTAATGTTGGATGGTAGGTATCTTCCGGAAGCACTAGAGGGGGTATTCTACTAGCATTACTGCAATCTGAGTAAGAAACAAATATTAAGTCCAACATTCTACCACTACAGTTATGCACCCTGTTAACTTGCGATAGGCCTAACTCCAGTAGGCCATCGATAAAATCATCAGAAGTGACTGGTATTACCACCGAAGATGTGTCATTCACAGACCATACAACATGTGGCAGATTAAAATCACCAACCACTATCAGATTATCCATATCTGTCAACAATGACGAAACAAGTTGCAGGGCACTAATATGAGATGAGTAAATGTTAGTATCAGAATCAGGAGGAATATAAGAACAAGTAACACATAAAAACTCTATGTCCGGAAGATCATGAGAATGAATCTGTTCAGAAGAAAAACAAGAGTCAACAGCAATGAGAACACCACCCCCCTTGCGGGAAGTGCGATCGCATCTGTACAAGTTATATTTAGAAGGAAAAATGGAATAATCAGAAATATCAGGTTTTAACCAGGTTTCAGTGAGTGCAACTATTTGAGAATCAAAAGATAAGCTGTTAATATATAATTTAGCCAGTTTAGTGTTAAGGCCTCTAACATTTTGATAGGCCAAGCTAATTACTTCAGTTAGTTTTTTGCCGCCGAGGTGGAGGCAACAGGATGGCTAACAGGCGGTGTACTATTGATCCTTAAACCATTATTATTATTAATTCGCCTATTCGTATACTCCTTAACGACAAGCTGCGGCGGCCAAAACTTTTCAGAGCAAATTGTCGAAAAAAGTTCAGGCGGTACACCCAACTTGAAAGAAGATATACTTCTGGCATGTTTAAATTTAAACTTTTCAACAACAATAAGTGGGGAATCGATTTTACTTTTTACATATGCTGCAACATCATCCGATGACGTATCGGATGCCAGCCTAGAAACAAAAACAAATTTATTAAGTGGCACAACAACCAGAGGCTTGTGTGCCCCAATTGTAACGCCAGTAGAATCAATAGGCACACTAGCTGTTGGACCGGAGGACTCATTTATAGGATCACAAATTATGTTATTAGTGGCAAGGTTATTGTTAAGATTCCTTGCCGGGAGTTAAATAAAATTAATGAGCTAGCAATAGTACCCATGGGGGGATTATTGCTAGGCACAAGAAGCGGTTTAGTGGGCAGGACAGGTGGGACAGTTATTGGATGAGGTCCCGAAGTCTTTTTACGCTTCGGGGATTCAGTTATCACTTTGCCTTTTTTGAAATTTGACTCTAGCTGCTCGAAAGACTTTTGCAGGTTATTAAAAGCAACATGCATAGCTTTAAAGCCTTCGTGAGTCTGCCTCATAAATTGCGAAGACTCTTTCACCGCCTCTTTGCAAGACCCACAATACCATTTAAGGCCTGTGTCGGCAAGCAGACATTCCCTGATTTTGGCTGTAAAGCCAACACATTTCATGTGGATGATGTTATCACATAGACCACACAAAATAAAATCTTGGTTGGTTGAACCAACCAATTTGCAATTTTCACTGCAACAGACAAGCATCATGCAAGTAATATGCTTTAGCAAAAAAAAGGTAGGGTGCAGGTATGTATAAGTTAAAACGTATCAATGCAAAGAGCACGATAAAACGGTAAAGATCTAAAGAGCGCTTAGGCGAGAGTGCGTGAGCGCGTAAGCAGTTATAACTGCAAGAACGACTGATAAGAGCGGACGAGAGCGGGGAGGACTGACGTTGGAGAGCGAGAGCAAGAAAATAGACAAAGTGCTTGGCGTTAGCAGACGAAATTACAGAATATACAAAAGCAAATATAAGTATGTATGGATGTACGTGTGTTTTCTGTAATTTTAGGCAACGCAGCGGCTGTTCGACCACAAATTAAAAATCAAATATTAAGCCGGCAATTTTATAACTATACACGTAAATACATACAAAGTACACTTGCGATCACTTTACTAAATGTTTACAAATGTTACCAATGAAAACACCGTTCACAATCACAAGAAAACAGAAATTTACTGGGAGTACGCAAAACACAACCGTCACCAACGAAAGTTAGAAAGTTTTTCGTATAATGTCTGTTTTAAACGTTTATGTATATTATGACAGTAAGTAAGGGCATTCATAACTAAAATAAAACAAGTTTTTATAATTTAATTAACTAACACTAAAGTACACGTTTTTTGTATTAAATACTTCAAATAAACTATCAATATATTAAAATAATATATTTGATTAATTATTGACTATAATTGAATATTGGGACAAAGGGTATTTTTACTTTGCGCAATTTTTGTGTCTTATCTAAGACAAGCCAGCACGTTGCTTGGTTTGTTTGAGTTCTGCTTTGCGTTCAGCGGCCTGTGTATTAAAGGAGAGGCGGCGGGCCAGCGGAAAGCAAGGACGGTAAAAATGTGTTAGTATGTGTATGCATGTGCGTTTGCTTCATTCTTGCTGGGCCTGCTCTTTGAGATTTTTGTTAGTTTTTCTTTTTACCATTTTTCAAATGCATTATTGAATACACTTTCGGCACTTTTGCGCATCGCTGCATAAGTGTATGATAGTTGCGATGGCAAAATTGTTGGAAAGTGTCATAGAGCTAAAAACATGAAAGAGTATGTATGACCAGCAATGCAACACTGATATTTGCCTGTTTATTTTACTAGACGCTTGTTTGTTTTCCTGATCGCATAGTAGAGAAAGGTCAATGAATGCCATGGCAAATGCTACGCATACATTTAAATATGCACATGTAGATATACAGGGACGCACACACAATCTCACGGGAGCTAGAAAAACAAAATATAATAAAATTTTTACAAAGTCCAAGCCGACCAAAACTGCAAACATATGAAAACGCACATTTATTTAAAAACATATGTATGAAGAACGTTCAAACGCATGTATGCGTGGCTTCGTGTTGTTGTTGCGTTTTGCCTATTATCGAATGGCACACGCACATGCATACACACAAAGCTGAACTTGACCTACATTTTTTGCAGTCAGCTGTTGCTTTTTTGCCGGCGGCAAATTGAAAATATATTTTGCATGTTAATATGTTATTATAAATGTATTTATATTCAAAATTGAAATGTTTTATCAAATATATTGTTAATTACTTTTAAGAAAATATGTAAAACAAAATAATTAAAAATCATATTTAATAAATTGTAATTTTATTATGACGATTTTCTTTTAATACAAATAAAATAAATCTATAATTTTTTGGCTTATTATTTTGAATCTTTAATGGCATTAATTAGATTAACTATTGTTGTTTGACGTTGTTTCTTATTCTATGGAATGAAAACAAATCAAAAATATATGTAAGTGACGTGCGTTACAAAAAGAGCGGCAAGTGAAAACATCAGCGAGAACCTCAAATTGGACACTTCAAGCCTTAACACTTGCACTAGAGTGTGCAACTTGCATTTCGAGGAGGAGTGCGTTGGAATACGCAATTTGAAAGCTGGATCAGTGCCAACACTGCAATTAGGTAAGTGTCTGTGTATGTTATTTTTATGGCGGGCTCCACGCTTATGCCAAATGTATTAACTGTTTCATGCATGTATATGTATTTTTGTGTTTAACAATGTTGCAATGTGATTGTTTTTTAGCTGTGATTGTTGTGTTAAATGTGTTTGACTCCTGCCTAATTTGTCTCTTGGCCGTCCGTTTTAAGTATGGGCATATATGTTTGTGTGTCACTTAGGGCATATAATAATATCATAATGTTCTTTAGGACACGCTGACGAACCCGTCAACAAAAATTCTGTGAAACCAAAAATATTTAGTAGATATTGCTGCATAATAGACTGCAATATGAGCAATCCACCGTCGATGCTACATAAATTCCCGGATGATAAATTCAGAGGGAAGAGTGGATACAAATTTGTCACATTAAGCCAGCATTTAAAAACAACAGCCGACTGTTATTTGCAAAAAGCATTTTCACCCATCGGATTTCCAGAAGAAGAAATTAAAAAAAATGTGCATCCGATTATGGGTTTGACAATTACGAATACCGAAAATGATGATGATGAATATAATGAGAACCACGCTTTGGTCGAAACAAGCAAGCCAGAAGATACTGAAAAAGAGCCAAAAGAAGAAGCATGCCCTCGTTGTGAAGTATATTGCCGCAACGAGTCTTATTGGCGCAAACAATATTTTGAAATGCAAGCCAAATATAATAATTTGTTGAGCGATCATAAAAAATTAAGGAAGAAAAGGCGGCTTTGCTGGACAAATTTAAAGATAGCGAGAACAATTGGTCACTGCAGCGCATAGATGTCGCAAATAACTCTATAATAGTTCCTGACGAAGTCAACGAGGAATCTAAATTTTTTGCATCACTGCTTCTGAAGAAAGAACACAAAAGAAAATTCACAGATGCCCAAAAAAACCTTTTAATGAATATAATTATAGGTCATCAAAAGGCTACAAATTTTTGCGTGATGCGCTATCTTTTAACTTGCCAAGTCCTAGGACATTATTAAATTGGAGCCCAATTAGAATGATTTCTCCGGGCATAAATGAAGAGGTCTGCCAAAGAATAGCAACACATGTGCGACAGATGAAACCGAGCGAACGCAACTGTGTTATTGTTGTTGATGAAATGCACGGACGTTGTGAGCTCGAGTATAACAGCACAACAGACCAAATAGACGGCTTCGTTGACTGTGGCAAGGGAAAACGCGAACCAATATTGGCAAACAGTTTCCTATTTTTCCAAGTGAAAGGCATTATTCAGCCATGGAAATACGCATTTAGCTACTATTGCACAGATTGTCTGAAAAGTACTACAGCTATAACGACCCAAGGATTGTTAGAGAACATTGATGTTTTGTCTAAAATGGGTTTAAAAGTAAAAGCCGTTGTATGCGACCAGTCAATAATCAACCAAAGCGTCTATAAAAGATTAAAAGAATTTAATGGAAAATGGCAAATTGAGTTTAATGGCAATAAAATATACATGATGTATGATTATGTACACTTATTTAAAAGTTTAAGGAACTGCCTAATATCAAAGCCCATTGTGACTCCAAAAATATACATGATGTAAAATATACATGATGTATGATTATGTACACTTATTTAAAAGTTTAAGGAACTGCCTAATATCAAAGCCCATTGTGACTCCAAAAGGCGTGGTAAGCTGGCAAGTGATTAAGGAATTATTTAAAATTGACACTAGTAGCAGAACAACTCGCATGGTGCCTAAGCTTTCGGCGAAACACATCAAACCAAAGTTTTACGAAAA
The DNA here is from genome assembly GCA_030179655.1 of Scaptomyza flava. Lineage (NCBI taxonomy): Eukaryota > Metazoa > Arthropoda > Insecta > Diptera > Drosophilidae > Scaptomyza > Scaptomyza flava. The sequence continues at coordinate 326,511 of JARNME010000371.1, read as the reverse complement.
AATGAGTGTTAAACTTGCTGTCCAAGTGTTTTCGAGATCAGTAGGGAATGCAATAACAGTTTGCCATAAAAACAAACTCTTTTCCGCCAAAAACATGGAATTTGCATTAGCCACAGCAGATTTTGTCATAAAAATGAATGATGGATTTGACATGCTGAACTGCAAATCATATAAGCAGGGCTACAAAAATCCCTATAAATTAGCAAATAAGGAAAAACTGATCGAGTTTATGAGTTACATTAAGAGCATCAGACCAGACTCCCAAAACCGTTGCCGTGCTGGTTTGATAATGACTCTAGAAAACATTATAAGCGTTACGGACGAGCTATTTAGCGACAAAACGATCGAGTACGTGCACACAACAAGGTTCAACCAGGACAGTTTAGAAAACTTCTTCGCTGCTGTGCGCTCAAAACTGGGGAACAACACAAACCCCTCAGTACGCGAAATGCAGTACTTGACAGCCAGATTGTTGTCCATGAATATAATTACAACATCATACTTGAGTAATACCAATTGTGAGGATGATGATGAAGTTCAGCACATGAATTGGATTTGTGACCCCGATCAGCCTATAGACGCAACGGAGGACAACCAGGCTCCACATCCCACAAATCAACAGCCTGGCATTGACATCGATCTTTATGGTGTGGAAGTAGCATCAAATACGCCTCAAGTATCTGTTGGAGAGTTTGTGTCGCGCAGATATTTTGACGGCTACTTGATTGCTAAGAAAAAGTTCAACTGCCCAAAATGCGATATTGCCCTCAGCCATATGGACTCATTTGCATGTAAGAGTTATGAAGACCTGATAAAGGCACGGAATTTTGCTATGGACAAAATGTGCCTTACAACACCATCAGACGAATTCTTCCTCGTGTGCAACTTGCATTACGAGTCCTTTGCCGAAATTTTCGAAAGGTCGCCGCACTCAAGGAACCTGTGCAAGACCATAACTGAAGAATGTCTTCGTCGAACTAACACACTTCACCCAGATTGGTTCGATAAAAAAAACAGCTGCTACTACCACCGCCTGGAATTGCTGAAAAGATTGTTAGTCATATTAACAAGAAAAAGAGCAAAGTGGCTGTTCCAGGAAAAGCTGTTGGATAAGACATCCACAAATCATGGGCCCATGGCGAAAAAACTAAAAATTATGAAGCATTAATTCATCACGTAAGTTGGCAAATTAAATGTACATTAATAAAAAACTATAATTAATATTATTGCTTATTTATAGGCCAGGCTCAGATTTCTTCAGAATTGGTATCGGAAGAGCCATGCCACTCCGATACATTTGGTAAGTAAACTCTTTTAAAAGCATTATTAAAATATCTTAGACAAAATATCATTTTAATAGGTCTTGCACAATATAGCGTGGTTTCCAAAGGGGTTGGCCAGCATTTGACCGGGTGCCCACATAAGTATGGTAAGTATTCAACGAGTTAATAAATGCCAAATTTCTAATTCTAATTTCAACTATAGGATTACTTTGGAGGCATGCGCTTAGAAGGATGACCCTAGATGGTGCGCCAACATGGATGGACGGATGTGCCCCTGGAACAAGCCCCAAGAAGGATGTGCCAAAGGGATGACACCGGAAAGATGTGCAAAGGCGAGCTGAGCTGCTAGCAGCTCTGTAAGTATAAAAAATAATATATTTTGAATTTCCATGATTTTAATACATGTAATTAATTTTATTTATTTATTTATTTTCATACTGCGAGCGAACTGGATTCACTGGATCAATGAGCCAGAAAGATGAGCAAAGGCGAGCTGCATTAAAAATCTTGAGCTGGAATATTGATCTGAACTGGGAGGCATGAGCGATTGCAGATCATCTGCAAGCATTGCTGCGTTGCAGCTTTGTAAGTAATACAAATATATATTTTTATCTAGCGATGCTAAAAGATATTTATGTATTTATTGCGAGGAAATTTGCGCTGGACTGAACGTCTTGTTAAAGATTTCAACTGGAGCGATAGGACGGGTTCACTTGTCGTCTGAACATATTAGCAGGCTTGCTTGACTTAAACGCAATATAAAAAGATAAGTTTTTTACATATTTGTATACTTTATGAAGTATTATATTGATATATTTTTTGTATATTTTCAGAAACATACATCCAATCTTACGGCTTAAAAGCAGCGTGATGGCGTGCGCTGATTAATTTAGTTGTATTCTTAAAACTGTTGCATTTAATCATTATTTTACGCAAATGCGAGTTTAATTTTGAAATTATGTTAATAAGAAAACGAGAATGTAACAGTTAGTTGGTCTTTTTATATTGTCATTAATTTAATTACCATTACTATAATATTGTAATCAAAAAATGCCTGACATAAATACAAAAAAATGGATTGCAAACATAAATAAAAACTTAATTATATCTAACATCATGCATTGCTATTAATAAGTTTGTATAAATTATAAATTCAAGTGCTTCAGTTTCTCAAAATAACACGAATAAAAGAACTGACTTAGTGTTTAGGCATTACACAGCAACAAGACAGCAATGCAAAACAAAAAAAGCCAAAAAAACATGGCGGCATGTGTATTGTAAACAAAAAAGCAATAATCAAAACAAGCGCAGCTGGTTGTCGCTAGGGGAAACCGACTTTTCTACTCGCTAGTTTGTCCGCTTCGTGGTTGCGACTTGGTTTACAGCATGTTAACTTGAACAATTCTTAAAACCCATCTTTCTGTTAAATAGTCTCTGGCTGAAAGCTATTTACTGCCCGTAGCATTTTAACATAACATTTTAACATTTTCATTGTTCAACACTACGGTACCAGCAGTAGCTAACAGAACTGCAGACCTAAAATGTACGTACTGTACTGAAGCTGTACGGGACCATTTTTTTTATATGAAGTCTTTGCTGTACGGGAGTTGTACAGGCGTCTGCGTACAGGCCTTAAGTATATACTATACTTAGTGACTTAACGTAAGAAATCAGTGTGTCAGTGCTGTAGAATTAAGTTAGCAGTGCTGTTAAACAAAAAAAATATATTGACCGCTCGTTGGACCATTTTGTATACAACGTTGCAACCAAGTTCTTTGGCATTTGCAGTTTAAACTGCTCTTATATTAATGTCAGTTTTACAGTCTATTGACTTTTTATCATATAGGGTGTTCAACAGCTCGTTTCATCTTTCAAAGTTGAAACGTCCCGCAACAACAACATACATTGAAAATTTCTTGAAATGTTGAAACACCCCAGCCTATGTATACAAAAGTGTTTCAAGTTTCAACAAAGTAAAGATGGGAAGGGCACGATATTTAATCGATAATTGCTATCGATGTACAGTACTTCTTAGTATATTTGGTGAAAACCATGAACACATATGATAAATGGCCACCAAACGTTAAAAGCATGTAATTGAGTGTAATACGCTGAATTATTTATTTAAATATTTAGGATGGTTAATAGTTTAATCGATTCTTTTTTGGCATTTCGCATATGCGTGTATTGGGCGTCAGGCTAACCGGAAAAGAGACAGAGGCTAGATCAGTGTGGCCGAACCGCACTTTCTGATAAATCTTAATACTAACATCGATACCTTAATACTAGCTTAGAATATATCGGTATACACGAACATAACATAACATAAACAATCGATAGAAATTGCATATGAATACTTTACACAACAAATACTTTACAACTCGGCCGTCCTGACAGGGAATCGACCTCGATTCCACCTACTATATATCATAGAGGGCTTGAAGCCATACCAATCGGTGGGTGTTGCCTGCAGTCAGACATCAAAAGCACAATTTTAATTAGACGTGAGCCACAATTTAAGTTTAGATGACTCCAGCACACCATCATACGGAAGCTGTGTGAGCTGGGAGCCTTCAACATCTCGGATGACATACCGATCATTCGGGAGTTTCTTGTGGATGACATAGGGACCGCGGTATCGCTTAGTGAGTTTTTTGTTTATGGCAGCCGTCGTATCAACATTCTTGATGCCGACGAAATCACCTTCCTCAAAATTAACGGCAGGGCGATGATATTTGTTAAAGTACTCTGTATTATGTAATGTAATGTAATGTCGAACGAGGGTGGGCTTGCGCCCTTCGGCACTGCGACCCACAAGGATCTATTGTGCCCCCTTACCACTAGTTCATTTTAATGTTCTCAGGAACTGAGTCAGACCAGTCTGTGGGATATGCATCAGGTCTTCCTCTCTGAGAGTGTAGTTGCCTAACAGCTTTGCTCTATTACGTGCCAGGGCGGGGCAGTTTGTGATTAGGTGTTCCATTGATTCAACATCCTCTTCGCAGAATCTACAAGTTCTGTTTCTAGCAAGGCCCATCTTATGTAGATGGTCGTTGCAGGGAAAGTGGCCTGTTAACGCCCCACAAAGTGACCTAAGTTGTGATCTGTTTAAGGATAGAGCTACCTTTGCTCTTGCTGCATCAGGGCAAACATATCTTTTTGAGTGCCTAAGACCCTCTAGATTGTTCCAGTGCATTATTTTCTTTTTTTCTAACCAATTGTGTATGTCAGATTTGAGTTTGTTGTTTGAATAACCAAACATTGGACTTGGGCCTATAAACGGGGCTTCCGCTCCTAATTTAGCCCTTACATCCGCGGCCTCATTACCTGAGTGACCTTCATGTCCTGGGACCCAAACCAGAGAAACTCTATTATTGGTTGCCAGTGCATTTAGCTCACGGTGACATTCATGTATGAAGTTTGAGCTATAGCTATAGCTGTTTAGTGCTTTAAGAGCTGCTTGACTATCGGAGAGTATACGAATGTTAACTCCTACCAATCGTCTGCTATTCAGTCTATATACCGCCTGTAAAATAGCGAAGAGCTCCGCCTGGAAAACGGTGCATTCGGCCTCAAGTGAGAGAGAGATGTGTGTGCGAGGACCCACTATGCCTGCTCCTACCCTGATGCTGTCTTGGATCCATCTGTGAACCAATTTTGTGCATCGTCATTTAGCCAAGATGGATTTGAAGTCCATTGCTCTCTTGTTGGAAAAATGACCTTGTAATTTTTCGTGAAACTATGGATGGTTTGTATTTGGTCTAGGGTTTTTGTTTTATCAAGGATGTCCTCTACCCTATTCAATATACCTAGGTGTCCTCTAAGGTTGCCCTTCTGGTATTTGTTACCTACATAGAGCCCCAGAGCCTGCTTTACAGCCTCTTCCTCTATAGCTAGGTGTAAGGGAGTTAGGTTTAGAATTGCTTCCAGACCTGCTGTCGGGGTCGTTCTCAGTGCCCCTGTGATACTTAGGCAAGCTAGCCTTTGTACCTTGTTGAGTTTATTGATAGCGGTGCTTTGTGTGGCTTTTTCCCACCATACTGCCGCCCCGTACAGAATCATTGGTCTTACCATTTGGGTGTACGCCCAGTGGGCCATTCGTGGAGAAAGCCCCCATGATTTGCCAAGCATCTGCTTGACAGCCCAGAGAGATCGAGTTGACTTTGTGGTTACTGCTCTCAGGTGTGCGTTCCAAGTGAGTTTGCTATCCAGAGTTACCCCTAGATATTTTACCTCTGTACTCAGAGTCACAACTGTGCCACTAACCTTTATGTCTGGGAATTTTAGAATCCTTTTATTGGTGAACGGGATTATGATGGTCTTACTAGGGTTGATAGAGAGCCCTTCTGAGGTGCACCATGTTACCGTTTGATCGAGAGCACGTTGCATGAGGTCTGCTAGGATCCTTTCATCTTTGCCCCTGATGATTACGGATATGTCATCTGCATATCCTATCGTTTTGCATCCGTTTGCATTGAGAGACAGAACTAAGTTGTCTACTAGGAGTGACCACAGTAAAGGAGATAGAACACCACCCTGTGGGCAGCCTTTTGAGGCATGTATGCTAGCCGAGGCAAGTCCAAGATCGGCCTTTATCAGTCTGCGGCATAGCATTGCCTTCACCCAGGCTACTACCTTAGGGTTTACCCCCCTGTTTGTCAGAGCCGGCTCATTGAGTCAAAGTTTGCATTATCGAAGGCACCCTCTATGTCCATGAAGGCGCATAGGGCGACCCCCTTTGCGTCAATTGCTTTTTCTATGTCAGTTGTCAAATGATGCAGTGCCGTCACCGTGGATTTACCCTTCTGGTAGGCGAATTGCAGTTTGTGAAGCGGGTTGGCTTCTAAAATGTCAGTTCTGACATAGCAGTCTATCAGTTTCTCCATGGTCTTTAGCATGAAAGAGGAGAGACTGATTGGTCTGTATGATTTGGGAGAGCATGGTGGCTTGTCCCCGCCCTTAGGAATGAATATTACCTTTACTGCTCTCCAGGTCTTTGGAATATATCCCAGCAAAAGGCTGGCTCGATATATAGGAATCATTTTCCTAATGATGATCCCTTTGCCCTTTGATAACATGGCTGGAAATATGCCATCTGGACCAGGGGATTTGTAGGATTTGAAGGAGTTAATTGCCCATTCTACCCTTTCGTAGCTAACTATGTTTTTTATTATTGGGTCTATGATTCTTGTGTGCCTCAGTTCTTCTGTGTCAGGGTCTCCCTCTGTGCTACAGAATGAACAGTCAGGAAAGTGAGATTTTAGAAGAACCTCTAAAGTTTCCTGTGAGTCACTGGTGTATACACCGTTCGGGCCCATCAGTGTCCCAATCGGTCCTCCACTGGCTTTTGATAGGGCTCTATGGACCCTTGCAGTTGAGGGTATGTCCCTAAGATCTTCACAGAAATTCCTCCATGAGGATCTCTTGGATTTCCTTAACTCCCTATTGTAATTAGTTAAGGATGTCCTGTAGAGATCCCAATTGTTGGACCTTTTGGCCCTGTTGAACTCTGTCCTAGCTTCTCTTCGTAATTCTTCAAGTCGTGAATTCCACCAGGGGACCCTCTTGCTAGAGGTCTTAGCCCTTTGTGGGCAGCAGTCATTGAAGGTTGAGACTAGATCGTGCGTCAGGGTATTAACTGCCCTTTCTAGCTCCTCAGTATTCGTTATTTGTGGTCTATTACCCGATAATTTTCCTGTAAGGATTTCGGAGTATTTCGTCCAGTTAGTGGTTTTTGGGCTGCGGTAGAGCACAACGCTCCTCACCGGTCCCTCAAGGTCAAAGAGAATGTGTCTATGATCAGACATTGAGGCCTCCTCGGACACTCTCCATTCTTTCACCAAGTCTATGGCCCTGTCAGAAACCAGTGTTAGATCTAAAACCTCCTTCCTTATAGAATTAACAAAAGTTGGTTCATTCCCCCTATTTGCTACTGATAAGTTAGTTGATATAAGATAGTTTAAGAGAGACTCACCTCTGTTGTTCGTGTCTGTGCTTCCCCATGCTAGGTGGTGAGCATTTGCATCGCATCCAACTATCAGGTCTTTCCGGTGTGTTCTGCAGTACTCCACTAAAGATCTGATAGTATCCGTTGGAACAGCTTCGGAGTCACCAGGGAAGTAAGCCGAGGCCAGAACAGCCTCTTTCTTACCCCCTTCGATTCCAGTTCCAGTAGTATGGCCACTGTGTCGGTGTCTATGAATTCTGTGAGAGGCAGAAATCTTATGTCAGTGTTAATGATAATTGCTGCCCTAGGTTTGGCCGCTTTCCTATCATATATTACCTGTGTGTTTTTGGTATTTAGGCCTCTAATGCGACCTTTGAAGAACCAGGGCTCCTGTAGAAGCCCGATGTCCTTGGTGTTGCTAGCAAACCTACTGCTGATTTCAGCCGTCGCCGCCTTAGCGTGGTGAAGGTTTGCCTGCAAACATCTTATTTTGGCGGCGGATCAGCACCGGAGACATTTGGAGAGCTTAAACTACTCTCTTCAATCTCCATAACGCTGACTTGTTTGATGAGCTCATCCTCTGTAGTATCATCACTTTTTATTCTGAGAGTAACTTGGCCAAGGCGGAAGTTCATCCTTCCCTTCGTTACCTCAATTGTGGCTGCCGACTTTTGGTCAACGGCTAGCACAAGCATGGCGTTTGAGCCCTTTTCCACTCTCTTTAGGGCCCTCCAGGCCGAGGTGTTTAGGCCTTTGTTTTGTGCCTGTAAAAAGTTGAGGACCTTGCCTGTCTCCATGGCTGCAGACTTGGGGAAGTAGCCGACCACAATTCTGGGGTGAGGAATCTTTGATTCCTCTGTCGACCAGAGTGTGGCGCCGTCCCACGGCGTCATTTTGACCACCGTCGCCTTCACCCACTCCGCTGTAACGCAGTCCTTGCAGTGAAGTGCTAGATACCCAGCTTTGTAGGTAGAGCCAAGGAAGGCCGGTTGTATCTGCCCATCCATCAGCTCCAGCACTTTGTCTTCAATAGCGGCTGATATGGAGTCCATTTGCGCGGTCGTTAGGGCCGTTGTTGGGTAGTCCCTTGCTAATACCGCCAACTTCACTCCTATACCAGCCTCATTTATTTTAGCATTTTGCTGTTTTTTGTCGGCCTGGGTACCTGTTGTCCCCCTAACCGGAATAGAGCCACGCTCCTTATGCACCTGTGCCTTGGCTGGGTGATGTGAGGCAGAGGGCTGCCTTTCATTACCCTTGCCTGCAGCCTTAGAGGTGGAGGGCATGTCATCCCTCATCTTCTTAGTGGCGACTACCTCTGAGCTGTGGTTTGTGGACCGCTGGCGTTTTGGGCATGCTGTTTCCCCTTTCTTCTCCATTGGGGTCCTAGCTCTGGAGTAAGCCTCTTCTTTGCTAAGCCCCTGCCGCAGAAAGAAAGCCAGTCGCTTCTTGCCAGCGCCGCTCAGTTTAGGCAGTGTAGGGCCTACAACACTGTCGGTGGTTGGTGTGCTTGTGCCTTGTGGTGTCAGGTCCACCACTGAGGCACTACCGCGTTGGTGTTGCTCGTTTTGAGGTGTTGCCACCTCTGTTTTGTGTCCCTGGGGGCCACTCTCCTCTTCAACATCGGTTTTTTTGTTTTGTAAATCGTTCATTTTGATCCCACGAGTAAGATGGCAACCGGTAAACACTACGCCGTGCCGTACCGTAGTGTGGCAGATTAAAATGAGGCCGCGCCACCATACCCCAAGTCCGCATACTAGCAACTAGGCACCCCCCTAGCCACGCATCTCCTGGCATATGCTGTTCCACCATTAGATTGGGGATTTTATTAAAAAGAGTTTACTCTCTTTCGCCCAACTTAATTTAGCCAGGTATCCTGCCAGAGACATGACCTACACAGGACCCTGTTACCAGCAGCCACCACGAGGAGGTATAAGTTGCACTACCGGCAGTCTGGCAGTTACGGAGTAGAAGCGGGGCACCACACTCCGCGATCGACTGGTCGATCACGGAGCATGGTTCACCACCCCTACTTAGTCCCCCTACACAGACTGTCGGCCGACTGCCTACTCTGTATTATACTCTTGAGACTTGACAATGTTCTGAAGGGCAATTTTACGGGTATCCACTAGGGACACTTCATCAGTAAGCCTATCATCCAAACGCTCAGTTAACTCATCTATAACAGCACCGCGCTGTTCGACACCAAAAAGGAGGACGGAGGGTGCAAATTTAGTTGTGGAGTGGATGGAATTATTCAAGGCGAACTCAATTTTCGGAAGTTGCTTCACCCAATCAGCATGATCCAATGGTTCGGCCAATTTAGCAAGCATGGGACTTAAGACACGGTTGACACGTTCCACTTGCCCATTAGCACGAGGGGAGGCAGTGGCATTCTGGACATGGAATATATGGTGGGACTGCAGAAAATCAGCGAATTCGGCGGAAGTGAAGCACGTACCTCGATCGCTAACAATTCGGCGAGGCCGACTATAGTTGGGGAAATACTGCGTCTCTAAGGTGTGACATACTTCTCTGAAACTAGTTGTAGCGGAAGGGTACAATTTGACAAATTTCGTAAAGGCATCAATGACCACAAGAAGATATTTTTTTCTAGACGGCTTGGACGGAAGGGGTCCTAAGTGGTCAATATGAAGAGTATCAAATGGCAGAGGGGTTCTCGGAATACTATGCTGGGTAGCATTACTATTATTAGCGGAAGGGGAATAGTAAATACATTTGAGGCAGTTTTTAATAAAGTTGTTAACGTAAGATTTCATATACGGAAACCAATAATGTTTTTAATCTGTGTACAACACTTTTCAGTGGCAAGATGGCCTAGCTTCTCATGCACTGTTCGTATGGCGTATACAATAGCCAGGGTTTCCCGCGGCTATAGCCACCTACAGTGCACCCGACTTTTGAAAATCAATAAAAACAAATGCCACCAAATCAATGAAAAACTAAACAAAAAGAAAAAAAAAAATAACAGAGTTATATTACAAATAAAAAAAGTGTTCGTGTAATTTGCTGTGCGGCCAGAAGATGAATGTACATTATCTACACAAAGAGATTTAAAAATAAATAAAAAATAAAAACAAAAACAAATGAAGTTAATAAATAAAGAAACATTTTAACTGAGCGTTCTGAATTAGCTACCGCAAGTGAATGCCATAAGCACTTTGCATTCATAAGAAGAGAAAACAAATAGTATTATCTATAAATGTAATAAAGAATTAAGTAAAATGTTATAAGCTAAATTATATTAGGTTCAGTCTTCTGTTAGTTGTCATAAGCAAAAGCTTTAAGCTTTAAGCTTATGCTTAAACAACAAAAAAGCGCCCCTTAGATCTCGACCCCCATAATTCTTTTTGTTTCAGCAACCACCGCTCACACATTGAAAGCTTTCAATTTTTATCATTTGTGGTTATGCGTATAAGCGCCTTCCGCGACTTGTGCCAAGAATGATATCGAGATCTGGGTACATTGATGGAATTTTTTTTCTTGTTGTTTCTGCATAAAAAACCCAAAGCGTCAATCTAGCAAGTGCGTTACAATTGTAGTTGTTTTGATTTGTTTTTTTTTTTTTCGGCTTGCCATGCTGCGCTACAGGGAAACAGGATAGTCGAGCGAACAGTTATTTTTCTAGGGATCCTTTTGTTTTGTCTTGGCCGTTAAGGATCATGGTAGGCTGGGCGATTGCTTCGTTGAAGTCAGAACAATGAAAATTAAGTGTTCGTTTTCGGTAGTCTTTTTAATTTGGTTGACTTAAATTTTTGTAGCTTCCTTCGGCCCCTCCTATCCCATGTCATGGTACGCGCATTAATTGTTTATTTCTGTCTGAGCCTCTCTCTATCTAGCAAGAACCAACCCACTCCCAACATTGACGAGCATAAGCCGGCTGCAAGCGCGTATCGTTGTAAGTATAGAAACGTAGTGGCGCATAATTAATTTTGGCTATGCCAAGACTATGATACCCTTCACACAGCCAAATCAATGCTCCCCCCTCTTATTAATGTTTCTGTGCAGTTGTTCGTAATTTTTCGCTAATATTTTTACTGTTGAGCATTTTTACTTGCTCGTGTGCGACAACAACAACAATTTGACATATAGGTACTTGAAAATGCACGACAGAGATAACAATTGATAGGACGATATGGAAAAATTGTATGGTGGCTTTGTCGTAGAATGCTCCAATCGAAATGAAATTTCATAGTGCACAAACTTGACACGATCTAAGCAATCTGTGAAAGTTTCATCAAGATCGGTTCAGCAGTTTGGCCGGAAATCGTGTTGATATGGTAAATTTGTATGGTGGCTATATCGTAGAATGCTCCGATCGGGATGAAATTTCATAGTGAACAAACCCAACATGATCTAAGCAATCTGTGAAAGTTTCATCAAGATCGGTTCCGCAGTTTGGCCGGAAATCGTGTTGAAACAGACAGACGGACGGACGGACGGACACGCGGAAATCAATTCCTGAGCTCGTCCTGATCATTTTGAAATATAGGTTATGGGGTCTCCCATCATTCCTTAAGGCGTTACAGATTCATGTCAAACTCAATATACCCTGTTTCACATGTGAAGGGTATAAAAATTACACCTGCTCTACTACGTAAAACGTTACAGAATAAATAATTTGCCGCCCAACCTTAATGCCAAACTATTAAATAATTTAGCAACCGTAAGCTCAAATTATAAATAAATTGGCATCCAACTTAAGGGCCTAAGGGACCTAAGGGTTAAAGCTACGTTTTTGGTTCTTAACATATATAATCTTTGTTGAGTCATCAACAGCTAAGACAAAAATCCCCGTCCGTCAGTTCATTATTATACCCTTAACCCATAAAATGGGTAAATAAGGGTATAATGGTTTTGTGCAAAAGAATGTAACAGGCAGAAGGAAGCATCTCCGACCACATAAAGTATAGGTATATATTCTTGATCAGCATCAACAGCCGAGACGATATAGCCATGTCCGTCTGTCCGTCTGTCTGTCTGTATGAACGCGTGGATCTCAGAGTCACAAGAGCTAGAGACTTCTGGTTTTGTATTTAAGTTCTCCTATACCATGAGCAGAACAAGTTTGCTTTAAATTATCGATAAACTATTCTGGTTTCAATTAAAAATTTAATTGACATATTATTTATTATTCTGACTTGTTTATTTTGGAGTAGAGATTTGCTTGATCCATTAGGTTGATTTTCTTATATATATTTTTCTTATATTACGCTGCCCTTATCAGAAATTACACATATGTCTTTAGCCTGTTTAGTGTTAAGCTTAAGCTGGAAAGTGGTCAACTTTGGAGTGCTCCACGACCATCCGCTGAGGCGATACTCCATCATCCTTACGTTACCCCGATCAGTGAAAAATTTCAGCTTGAAAATGGTTTAACTGTGGACTTGATCTACGACCATTCGCTGATTTGATACGTTATAATCCTGTCCGTTACAAAAAAATTAGTTAGCCAAGCATTCTTGTGTTAGAATAAAGACTAGTAGTTGCTAGTTAGTCACACAAGATTTTTAGTTTCAATTTTATTTAATATGTTTTGTTTTTCTAGTAAGCTATACTTTAATATGGCGCAAAGGAATACAAAAATAATTTTGATGACATTTTCCTATCTAGCAGGAAACAAGTTAAGTGGTAGTAGCTACGGCTTGCCGCGCCTGATAAATGGTTAAATAAATTCAATTCTTTCTGTCTTTTCTTTACTACCGAACAAAAACATTAGACATACCCTGTCTTTCACTGTAGTGTATGCATGGTTTTCCTAATTTATCTATGAAACTCAAATCAAGTAAAATATCTGAAAATACAAATATTTAGCTAGACATTCAACAATTAATTAATTAAATAAATATTAGAAAGCTAAAATAACATTATAAATAATTTAATAAAAATAACATTTAAATAAATTGATATAAACATAAAAATAATAAAAATAAAATAAAATAAAAAATAAGAAAAATTTTAAAGTAAGAAATACATATTTACAAATTCGTAGCTCAGCATATGTAGGTATCTGTTTAAACATTAAACGACCTGCAAATAGAAATTACCTACGAACCCGAAATAATTTGTTGTGTATGCACCAAAGAAGTGGAGCATCCATATCAGTTACTAACAACAAGGTGCAACCATATTTTCCATCACTCGTGTTTTAACACCAATCAGGTTGGGAAGAAAATTTGTCCAGTTTTCCGAACGGCTTTAAGCAAATCCACGCTAATCTTAGCCCCGACAATTTTAGACTTTTGCTTCATTCGGCTTGCTGCTGCTCACTAAGAAAGAGTAGTATAGACTTCTAATGAACTTTGTGCAATTGTAGAGCAAAACATGAGATACTTTAATATAATGTCTGTTTATATGTTTATTTATATTTTGGCAATAAGTTTGGGCTTTCACAACTTATAAGACAAGTTTTATATAAATAAATTAGCTAACACTTAAACACACGTATTTTGTCTTTGCATACTTGAAATAAATTATTAATATATTAAAATTATATATTCAGGTTTTTGTTGACAATAACTGAATATTGTGATAAGGGGTATTTTTACTTTGTTCTATTTGTGCGTCTCATCTACGGCAAGCCAGCACGTTGCTTGTTTGGTTTCAGCTCCGCTTTGCGTTCAGCGGCTTGTGCATTAGAGATGAGGCGGCGGGCCAGCGGAAAGCAAGAACGGTAAAAATGTGTTAGTATGCCTATGCATGTGCGTTTGCTTCATTGCAATGAACAATGAACAATGCATTGTTGCTGGGCCTGCTCGTTGAGATTTTGTTAGTTTTTCTTTTACGTATTTTTCGACAAATACACTATTCAATACACTTTCGGCATTTTTGCGCATTGCTGCATAGCTGTGTGAAAGATGCGATGGAAAATTGTTGGAAAGTGTCATAGAGCTAAAAACAAGAAAGAGTATGAATGACCAGCAATGCAAAACTGATATTTGTCTGACTATTTTACAAAACGCTTGTTTATTTTCCTGCTCCCCTGCTCCTGCAAATGCTCAACCAGAACCAAAAATGATATTTTACTGCCTTGGAAGTATTGTTTTCTTATTTTTCTTAGGTTTTTGTATGATAATAATACAATAATATGCACCAAATTTAATCTAAATATTTGTTGTTTAGGGTTTGTCGAAATTCATAATAGTTGAGAAAGGTCAATGAATGCCATGGCAAATGCTACGCATACATTTAAAATGTGCACATGTACATAGATATACAGGGACGCACACACAATATCACGGGAGCTAGCCCAAACAAAATATCAAAATTATTGCAAAGCCGCACCAAAACTGCCCGGCTACGACGAGCCAGCACGTGTTGTTGTTGCGATTTGCCTATTCTCGAAAGGCACACGCACATGCATACACATCAAATTACACGCATAGAAGAATTGACTTCGTTGCCTAGGCAACTAGCTAGCTACCACTGCACACCAACAAGACAGCAGTGTATTGTAAACAAAAAAGCAATAATCAAAACAAGCGCAGCTGTTTGTCACTAGGGGAAACCGACTTTTATACTCGTTCGCTTCGTGGTTGCGACTTGGTTAACAGCATGTTAACTTGAACAATTCTTAAAACCCATCTTTATGTTAATTCGTCTATGGACTTAACTTAACCACTAAAGGCCTGTACGTATGAGCCCCGTACAGCTCCCGTACAGTATACATGAGTTTTACGACCGTAATAACAAGTGTTGAAAAAATCACATATTGTGGCGGTAGGCTAATAACTTTTTCTTAATAAATCGGAAATGCAACTGTGTTTTGTATACAAAATACTGTATGCAAAATACTGATTCACGACCAACGCGCGCTATTTGTGTTTGAGTACATTATTCGATTATTTGCTACTACCACCAAGATCTGTACCAATGGCGGCTCCATGCAGGCTTACGCCAAACACTTCTAAGCACACCATTGTACCTTCCTACTCACCAAAGTTTCAAAATTTTATTACAAGTAATATAAATCATCTACTTAATTATGGCTCTATTGGAGCCTGAATTAAGTCAACTTTCTTAATATTATCAGAAAAATGTATAAGCCGGCTCTTGACCGACATGTTGTTGTTTTTTTACGACTGTAAATAGCTGCTGAAAGCTATTTACTGCCCGTAGCATTTTAACATAACATTTTAACATTTTCATTGTTCAACACTACGGTACCAGCAGTAGCTAACAGAACTGCAGACCAAAAATGTACGTACTGTACTGAAGATGTACGGGACCATTTTTTTTATATGAAGTCTTTGCTGTACGGGAGTTGTACAGGCGTCTGCGTACAGGCCTTAAGTATATACTATACTTAGTGACTTAACGTAAGAAATCAGTGTGTCTGTGCTGTAGAATTAAGTTAGCAGTGCTGTTAAACAAAAAAAATATATTGACCGCTCGTTGGACCATTTTGTATACAACGTTGCAACCAATTTCTTTGGCATTTGCAGTTTAAACTGCTCTTATTTAATGTCAGTTTTACAGTCTATTGACTTTTTATCATATAGGGTGTTCAACAGCTCGTTTCATCTATCAGAGTTGAAACGTCCCGCAACAACAACATACATTGAAAATTCTTGAAACGTTGAAACACCCCAGCCTATGTATACAAAAAGTGTTTCAAGTTTCAACAAAGTAAAGATGGGAAGGGCACGATATTTAACCGATAATTGCTATCGATGTACAGTACTTCTTAGTATATTTGGTGAAAACCATGAACACATATGATAAATGGCCACCAAACGTTAAAAGCATGTAATTGAGTGTAAAACGCTGAATTATTTATTTAAATATTTAGGATGGTTAATAGTTTAATCGATTCTTATTCGGCATTTCGCATATGCGTGTATTGAGCGTCAGGCTAACTGGAAAAGATACTACGTTTATGCTTGCTGTTTCATGATTTTTAAAATCACGCTTTTTAAAATACGCCTGTTTATGCTATTTTATAAAAATCATGATTTTTCTGAAGGGTGGAGCCACCTATGCAGCTTCATATGAAAAAGGTGGCAGCACATCAGCACAAACAGCTAATAAACCGAAAGCCAAAACGTTAAACGAATTAAATCTTCAAAATGTTAAATGAAAATGCAAATTTTTTTTAATTCAACGGCAAACGCGAACATCAGAGATGGTTCGTTGTCTTCTAAAGTCAAGAATGGAGCTGCTGTTCGCAGCAATTTAATTAGTGCGGAACAGCTGATTGCACACAGTAGCGTTGCCAGACTGCTTTCACAAAAAATCATGATTTTTCCAAAAAATCATAGTCAAAATACGTGTGTAGAAAAAATCACGATTTTGTGTTTATGCTATTATTTTTTTAAAAAAGCATGATCTGAATTCATGCTTTATTGCAAGCATAAACGTAGTAAGAGACAGAGGCAAGATCAGTGTGGCCGAACCACACTTTCTGATAAATCTTAATACTAACATCGATACCTTAATACTAGCTTACATTATATCGGTATACACGAACATAACATAACATAAACAATCGATAGAAATTGCATATGAATACTTTACACAACAAATACTTTACATGAGCAAATAATTCAAACAACGAGCTCTTCTCACATTTAATATCCTCTATTTATCTAATAACTTGCTTTGCTAAAGATTCGCATAGCATATCTTTAGCACTTTTAAATGGCATTTTTACAAATAAAGTATAACCGCAGTAAAGGTGGGTATCCAGTACAATAAAAAAATCATGTCAGGAATTTGTGATATATTTTGGAAGCGTGGGAACGAGATTTTACAGTGTGACCATAGTCCACTAATTTGTGGTAAAATATGGCATTTTGCCTTATAAAGCTTAGGAGAGACATGGTCACACTAAGGCATCAAATTAAAAACTAAATAAACCAACAAGAACAAAGTAACAAATTGAATATGAATAGTGCGAATATGTTTACTCCGACTCCGTTGTTGGTAGCATATGTTGTTGCAGTGCCAATTCTTTCCCATGCCTGTCTCACCGAAATTATGTCAAAATGTTTTTTGTTAGTCAACCTCCAAAGGCATGGTCGTGACTCGACAGATTGAATAAGCAAAATCTTCCCGTCGTGATTAAAATTTTCCACCCGTTTTTTGGTTTTTCTTTCCATTATTACTTATAAGTTTTTATAAAAGTTTTATAAAATGTGTATGAGCCCCGTACAGCTCCCGTACAGTATACATGAGTTTTACGACCGTAATAACAAGTGTTGAAAAAATCACATATTGTGGCGGTAGGCTAATAACTTTTTCTTAATAAATCGGAAATGCAACTGTGTTTTGTATACAAAATACTGTATGCAAAATACTGATTCACGACCAACGCGCGCTATTTTGTGTTTGAGTACATTATTCGATTATTTGCTACTACCACCAAGATCTGTACCAATGGCGGCTCCATGCAGGCTTACGCCAAACACTTCTAAGCACACCATTGTACCTTCCTACTCACCAAAGTTTCAAAATTTTTATTACAAGTAATATAAATCATCTACTTAATTATGGCTCTATTGGAGCCTGAATTAAGTCAACTTTCTTAATATTATCAGAAAAATGTATAAGCCGGCTCTTGACCGACATGTTGTTGTTTTTTTTACGACTGTAAATAGCTGCTGAAAGCTATTTACTGCCCGTAGCATTTTAACATAACATTTTAACATTTTCATTGTTCAACACTACGGTACCAGCAGTAGCTAACAGAACTGCAGACCTAAAATGTACGTACTGTACTGAAGATGTACGGGACCATTTTTTTTATATGAAGTCTTTGCTGTACGGGAGTTGTACAGGCGTCTGCGTACAGGCCTTAAGTATATACTATACTTAGTGACTTAACGTAAGAAATCAGTGTGTCTGTGCTGTAGAATTAAGTTAGCAGTGCTGTTAAACAAAAAAAATATATTGACCGCTCGTTGGACCATTTTGTATACAACGTTGCAACCAAGTTCTTTGGCATTTGCAGTTTAAACTGCTCTTATTTTAATGTCAGTTTTACAGTCTATTGACTTTTATCATATAGGGTGTTCAACAGCTCGTTTCATCTTCAGAGTTGAAACGTCCCGCAACAACAACATACATTGAAAAATTCTTGAAACGTTGAAACACCCCAGCCTATGTATACAAAAAGTGTTTCAAGTTTCAACAAAGTAAAGATGGGAAGGGCACGATATTTAACCGATAATTGCTATCGATGTACAGTACTTCTTAGTATATTTGGTGAAAACCATGAACACATATGATAAATGGCCACCAAACGTTAAAAGCATGTAATGAGTGTAAAACGCTGAATTATTTATTTAAATATTTAGGATGGTTAATAGTTTAATCGATTCTTATTCGGCATTTCGCATATGCGTGTATTGAGCGTCAGGCTAACTGGAAAAGATACTACGTTTATGCTTGCTGTTTCATGATTTTTTAAAATCACGCTTTTTAAAATACGCCTGTTTATGCTATTTTATAAAAATCATGATTTTTCTGAAGGGTGGAGCCACCTATGCAGCTTCATATGAAAAAGGTGGCAGCACATCAGCACAAACAGCTAATAAACCGAAAGCCAAAACGTTAAACGAATTAAATCTTCAAAATGTTAAATGAAAATGCAAATTTTTTTTAATTCAACGGCAAACGCGAACATCAGAGATGGTTCGTTGTCTTCTAAAGTCAAGAATGGAGCTGCTGTTCGCAGCAATTTAATTAGTGCGGAACAGCTGATTGCACACAGTAGCGTTGCCAGACTGCTTTCACAAAAAATCATGATTTTTCCAAAAAATCATAGTCAAAATACGTGTGTAGAAAAAATCACGATTTTGTGTTTATGCTATTATTTTTTTAAAAAAGCATGATCTGAATTCATGCTTTATTGCAAGCATAAACGTAGTAAGAGACAGAGGCAAGATCAGTGTGGCCGAACCACACTTTCTGATAAATCTTAATACTAACATCGATACCTTAATACTAGCTTACATTATATCGGTATACACGAACATAACATAACATAAACAATCGATAGAAATTGCATATGAATACTTTACACAACAAATACTTTACATGAGCAAATAATTCAAACAACGAGCTCTTCTCACATTTAATATCCTCTATTTATCTAATAACTTGCTTTGCTAAAGATTCGCATAGCATATCTTTAGCACTTTTAAATGGCATTTTTTACAAATAAAGTATAGCCGCAGTAAAGGTGGGTATCCAGTACAATAAAAAATCCTGTCAGGAATTTGTGATA
Source organism: Scaptomyza flava (assembly GCA_030179655.1). Classification (NCBI taxonomy): domain Eukaryota; kingdom Metazoa; phylum Arthropoda; class Insecta; order Diptera; family Drosophilidae; genus Scaptomyza; species Scaptomyza flava. Next base: position 307,031 of record JARNME010000371.1, on the reverse strand, counting down.
TATTTTGGAAGCGTGGGAACGAGATTTTACAGTGTGACCATAGTCCACTAATTTGTGGTAAAATATGGCATTTTGCCTTATAAAGCTTAGGAGAGACATGGTCACACTAAGGCATCAAATTTAAAAAGTAAATAAACCAACAAGAACAAAGTAACAAATTGAATATGAATAGTGCGAATATGTTTACTCCGACTCCGTTGTTGGTAGCATATGTTGTTGCAGTGCCAATTCTTTCCCATGCCTGTCTCACCGAAATTATGTCAAAATGTTTTTGTTAGTCAACCTCCAAAGGCATGGTCGTGACTCGACAGATTGAATAAGCAAAATCTTCCCGTCGTGATTAAAATTTTCCACCCGTTTTTTGGTTTTTCTTTCCATTATTACTTATAAATTTTTATAAAAGTTTTATAAAATGTGTATGAGCCCCGTACAGCTCCCGTACAGTATACATGAGTTTTACGACCGTAATAACAAGTGTTGAAAAAATCACATATTGTGGCGGTAGGCTAATAACTTTTTCTTAATAAATCGGAAATGCAACTGTGTTTTGTATACAAAATACTGTATGCAAAATACTGATTCACGACCAACGCGCGCTATTTGTGTTTGAGTACATTATTCGATTATTTGCTACTACCACCAAGATCTGTACCAATGGCGGCTCCATGCAGGCTTACGCCAAACACTTCTAAGCACACCATTGTACCTTCCTACTCACCAAAGTTTCAAAATTTTTATTACAAGTAATATAAATCATCTACTTAATTATGGCTCTATTGGAGCCTGAATTAAGTCAACTTTCTTAATATTATCAGAAAAATGTATAAGCCGGCTCTTGACCGACATGTTGTTGTTTTTTTTACGACTGTAAATAGCTGCTGAAAGCTATTTACTGCCCGTAGCATTTTAACATAACATTTTAACATTTCATTGTTCAACACTACGGTACCAGCAGTAGCTAACAGAACTGCAGACCTAAAATGTACGTACTGTACTGAAGATGTACGGGACCATTTTTTTTATATGAAGTCTTTGCTGTACGGGAGTTGTACAGGCGTCTGCGTACAGGCCTTAAGTATATACTATACTTAGTGACTTAACGTAAGAAATCAGTGTGTCTGTGCTGTAGAATTAAGTTAGCAGTGCTGTTAAACAAAAAAAATATATTGACCGCTCGTTGGACCATTTTGTATACAACGTTGCAACCAAGTTCTTTGGCATTTGCAGTTTAAACTGCTCTTATTTTAATGTCAGTTTTACAGTCTATTGACTTTTTATCATATAGGGTGTTCAACAGCTCGTTTCATCTTTCAGAGTTGAAACGTCCCGCAACAACAACATACATTGAAAAATTCTTGAAACGTTGAAACACCCCAGCCTATGTATACAAAAAGTGTTTCAAGTTTCAACAAAGTAAAGATGGGAAGGGCACGATGTTTAACCGATAATTGCTATCGATGTACAGTACTTCTTAGTATATTTGGTGAAAACCATGAACACATATGATAAATGGCCACCAAACGTTAAAAGCATGTAATTGAGTGTAAAACGCTGAATTATTATTTAAATATTTAGGATGGTTAATAGTTTAATCGATTCTTATTCGGCATTTCGCATATGCGTGTATTGAGCGTCAGGCTAACTGGAAAAGATACTACGTTTATGCTTGCTGTTTCATGATTTTTTAAAATCACGCTTTTTAAAATACGCCTGTTTATGCTATTTTATAAAAATCATGATTTTTCTGAAGGGTGGAGCCACCTATGCAGCTTCATATGAAAAAGGTGGCAGCACATCAGCACAAACAGCTAATAAACCGAAAGCCAAAACGTTAAACGAATTAAATCTTCAAAATGTTAAATGAAAATGCAAATTTTTTTTAATTCAACGGCAAACGCGAACATCAGAGATGGTTCGTTGTCTTCTAAAGTCAAGAATGGAGCTGCTGTTCGCAGCAATTTAATTAGTGCGGAACAGCTGATTGCACACAGTAGCGTTGCCAGACTGCTTTCACAAAAAATCATGATTTTTCCAAAAAATCATAGTCAAAATACGTGTGTAGAAAAAATCACGATTTTGTGTTTATGCTATTATTTTTTAAAAAAGCATGATCTGAATTCATGCTTTATTGCAAGCATAAACGTAGTAAGAGACAGAGGCAAGATCAGTGTGGCCGAACCACACTTTCTGATAAATCTTAATACTAACATCGATACCTTAATACTAGCTTACATTATATCGGTATACACGAACATAACATAACATAAACAATCGATAGAAATTGCATATGAATACTTTACACAACAAATACTTTACATGAGCAAATAATTCAAACAAAGAGCTCTTCTCACATTTAATATCCTCTATTTATCTAATAACTTGCTTTGCTAAAGATTCGCATAGCATATCTTTAGCACTTTTAAATGGCATTTTTACAAATAAAGTATAGCCGCAGTAAAGGTGGGTATCCAGTACAATAAAAAAATCCTGTCAGGAATTTGTGATATATTTTGGAAGCGTGGGAACGAGATTTTACAGTGTGACCATAGTCCACTAATTTGTGGTAAAATATGGCATTTTGCCTTATAAAGCTTAGGAGAGACATGGTCACACTAAGGCATCAAATTTAAAAAGTAAATAAACCAACAAGAACAAAGTAACAAATTGAATATGAATAGTGCGAATATGTTTACTCCGACTCCGTTGTTGGTAGCATATGTTGTTGCAGTGCCAATTCTTTCCCATGCCTGTCTCACCGAAATTATGTCAAAATGTTTTTGTTAGTCAACCTCCAAAGGCATGGTCGTGACTCGACAGATTGAATAAGCAAAATCTTCCCGTCGTGATTAAAATTTTCCACCCGTTTTTTGGTTTTTCTTTCCATTATTACTTATAAATTTTTATAAAAGTTTTATAAAATGTGTATGAGCCCCGTACAGCTCCCGTACAGTATACATGAGTTTTACGACCGTAATAACAAGTGTTGAAAAAATCACATATTGTGGCGGTAGGCTAATAACTTTTCTTAATAAATCGGAAATGCAACTGTGTTTGTATACAAAATACTGTATGCAAAATACTGATTCACGACCAACGCGCGCTATTTTGTGTTTGAGTACATTATTCGATTATTTGCTACTACCACCAAGATCTGTACCAATGGCGGCTCCATGCAGGCTTACGCCAAACACTTCTAAGCACACCATTGTACCTTCCTACTCACCAAAGTTTCAAAATTTTTATTACAAGTAATATAAATCATCTACTTAATTATGGCTCTATTGGAGCCTGAATTAAGTCAACTTTCTTAATATTATCAGAAAAATGTATAAGCCGGCTCTTGACCGACATGTTGTTGTTTTTTTACGACTGTAAATAGCTGCTGAAAGCTATTTACTGCCCGTAGCATTTTAACATAACATTTTAACATTTCATTGTTCAACACTACGGTACCAGCAGTAGCTAACAGAACTGCAGACCTAAAATGTACGTACTGTACTGAAGATGTACGGGACCATTTTTTTATATGAAGTCTTTGCTGTACGGGAGTTGTACAGGCGTCTGCGTACAGGCCTTAAGTATATACTATACTTAGTGACTTAACGTAAGAAATCAGTGTGTCTGTGCTGTAGAATTAAGTTAGCAGTGCTGTTAAACAAAAAAATATATTGACCGCTCGTTGGACCATTTTGTATACAACGTTGCAACCAAGTTCTTTGGCATTTGCAGTTTAAACTGCTCTTATTTTAATGTCAGTTTTACAGTCTATTGACTTTTTATCATATAGGGTGTTCAACAGCTCGTTTCATCTTTCAGAGTTGAAACGTCCCGCAACAACAACATACATTGAAAAATTCTTGAAACGTTGAAACACCCCAGCCTATGTATACAAAAAGTGTTTCAAGTTTCAACAAAGTAAAGATGGGAAGGGCACGATATTTAACCGATAATTGCTATCGATGTACAGTACTTCTTAGTATCTTTGGTGAAAACCATGAACACATATGATAATGGCCACCAAACGTTAAAAGCATGTAATTGAGTGTAAAACGCTGAATTATTTATTAAATATTTAGGATGGTTAATAGTTTAATCGATTCTTATTCGGCATTTCGCATATGCGTGTATTGAGCGTCAGGCTAACTGGAAAAGATACTACGTTTATGCTTGCTGTTTCATGATTTTTTAAAATCACGCTTTTTAAAATACGCCTGTTTATGCTATTTTATAAAAATCATGATTTTTCTGAAGGGTGGAGCCACCTATGCAGCTTCATATGAAAAGGTGGCAGCACATCAGCACAAACAGCTAATAAACCGAAAGCCAAAACGTTAAACGAATTAAATCTTCAAAATGTTAAATGAAAATGCAAATTTTTTTTAATTCAACGGCAAACGCGAACATCAGAGATGGTTCGTTGTCTTCTAAAGTCAAGAATGGAGCTGCTGTTCGCAGCAATTTAATTAGTGCGGAACAGCTGATTGCACACAGTAGCGTTGCCAGACTGCTTTCACAAAAAATCATGATTTTTCCAAAAAATCATAGTCAAAATACGTGTGTAGAAAAAATCACGATTTTGTGTTTATGCTATTATTTTTTAAAAAAGCATGATCTGAATTCATGCTTTATTGCAAGCATAAACGTAGTAAGAGACAGAGGCAAGATCAGTGTGGCCGAACCACACTTTCTGATAAATCTTAATACTAACATCGATACCTTAATACTAGCTTACATTATATCGGTATACACGAACATAACATAACATAAACAATCGATAGAAATTGCATATGAATACTTTACACAACAAATACTTTACATGAGCAAATAATTCAAACAACGAGCTCTTCTCACATTTAATATCCTCTATTTATCTAATAACTTGCTTTGCTAAAGATTCGCATAGCATATCTTTAGCACTTTTAAATGGCATTTTTACAAATAAAGTATAACCGCAGTAAAGGTGGGTATCCAGTACAATAAAAAAATCCTGTCAGGAATTTGTGATATATTTTGGAAGCGTGGGAACGAGATTTTACAGTGTGACCATAGTCCACTAATTTGTGGTAAAATATGGCATTTTGCCTTATAAAGCTTAGGAGAGACATGGTCACACTAAGGCATCAAATTTAAAAAGTAAATAAACCAACAAGAACAAAGTAACAAATTGAATATGAATAGTGCGAATATGTTTACTCCGACTCCGTTGTTGGTAGCATATGTTGTTGCAGTGCCAATTCTTTCCCATGCCTGTCTCACCGAAATTATGTCAAAATGTTTTTTGTTAGTCAACCTCCAAAGGCATGGTCGTGACTCGACAGATTGAATAAGCAAATCTTCCCGTCGTGATTAAAATTTTCCACCCGTTTTTTGGTTTTTCTTTCCATTATTACTTATAAGTTTTTATAAAAGTTTTATAAAATGTGGTTGCTGGCCTGGGCACAAAATGATATATGATTTGGTATTTCCTGCGCCCAGCGCCAGTGTGTACATATTGTATAAATCGATACTATCGATAAGCAGTATAGTATTTTTTTTCTACGTTGCTGGATAAGGTCCGGTTCCAGTACAATAAAAAATTCCTGGCAGGAATTTGTTATATATATTGAAAGCGTGGGCACAATATTTTATAGTGTGACCATAGTCCACTAATTTGTGGTAAGGCATTTTGCCTTATATAGCTTAAGAGACACATGGTCACACTAAGGCATCAAATTTAAAAAGTAAACAAACCCACAAACACAAAATAAAAAAAAAGAGATAAATAGTGCGAATATACTTTTTCCGTTGTTGGTAGCATATTTTGTGCAGTGTCAATACTTTCCCAAGTCTGTCTCACCGAAATAATGTCTAAATGTTTTTTTTTTTTTTTCTGTCAGCCTCCAAAGCATTTTCGCGACTCGACTGATTTAATAAGCAAAATCTTCCCCTCGTGACTAAAATTTTCCACCCGTTTTTTCCATTATTATTTATAAGTTTTTATAAACGTTTTAAAAAATGTGTTTGCTGGCCTGGGCACAAAAAGATATATGATTGGGTTTTTCCTGCGCCCAGCGTCAGTGTGTACATATTAAATAAATCGATTCTATCGATAAGCAGTTTAGTATTTTTTGCTACGTTGCTGGATACCTAGAGCACACGTAGCCAAAAAAAAAAAAACAATTCCTGTGCGACGATTTTGTATGAAAATTTGTTTTTCAATGTACTGGATACGGACCAAAACTAGAACACACGCAGCCAAAAAAAAACTATTCCTGCTGCGACGATTTGTATGGAACATTTTTTTTTTGCTGTACTGGATACTCACCTTAAACAGCAACAGTAACAAAAATTGAAGAATAACAAGTGTAAACAAACAACAGCTGACTGCACAAGCATGAAACACATTGACACCCAAAACGCCGTTCACGAGTTAATCGTTTCAACTTTTTTTTTTTTTCTCTTTATTTGGCGGTAAACAGGGCTCAGGATGCCCTTTAATCCGTCATTGATTATTAGAAAGTGCCATGTCTGTATCGACTAAGGATACAGAAAAAATAAATATTATGAAGTTATGGTAACAGGTTAGTGAATTGGCACCTTTTCAGCCGCCTTAAGTAACCTCCTGTACTAGATTCCTGGCCAGTCTATTGCTATGAGTCTCCAGTCTTTCTCTGTATCTGCTGCTGAAAAAGTTAATTTGTTCATCAACTTCCACCAGTTTAAGATCCCTATGAAGTGTAGAGTTACGAACGAACCCGTGATGGAGCGCATCGATTTATTTTGGATTCTTCTTCTCATCCATGACAGTTTTTTCATTTTCGAGCGGCAGGCTGCTACCACTAAAGAAATATGTTTTTTGAAGGTGAGACGTTTGTCAAGTGTAATTCCCAAATACTTGGCATCACAACGTTGGGGCAAAGCTTGACCATTAAGAAAACACTCAGGAGGGACTTTCCTTCTTAAAGAAAAGCAGACATTTACACTTTTAGAGAAATTAATTCCACCTTTTAGTCCAGGCCTCAAAGCTGCTTAGGTATTGATTAACTCCGTCCGCCGAGTCGTGAACGCAGTTTGACGAGTATAAAAGGCACACCTCATCAGCAAAAGTGGCAAGCAGCATTTTGCCTTCGCGTCCCATTTCTTAAGATCCCAGGAGAGGAATATCGGCTGAGAAGCAGGAGTACAAGACTGGTCCAAGTACACTTCCCTGTGGAACTCCGGCCTGAACTGGCTGCAGGTTCGATAAAGCCCCTCAAGTTTTAACTGCAAATTGGCGTCCCTCTAGGTATGATTTAAGCACTAAATAAAAAGGAGCTGGAAGCATTCGATTTAGTTTTTCCAGTAGACCGGTGTGCCAGACACGGTCGAAGGCCTGCTGTACGTCAAGAAAACTCCATTACAGTACTCCTTCTCGTCATACGCTCCTAAAATGTGATTGAAAACCCGATGCAGCTGCTCGGGCGTAGCGTGTCCCGTGCGGAAGCCAAACTGGTGGTGAAGGATGATGTTTGAGTTTCTAGGGGCTCTTCCAGACGGGTGAGGAACAGTCTCTCAAAAAGTTTGGAGAGGCAAGGCAGGAGACTTATAGGTCGGTAGGAACTGGGATCGTGTTCGGGCTTGCCAGCTTTATGGATCATGCTCTCATGAGAAATTTTTCCCTGATCCGGACAGTAATGCAACTTAAGTATGGCATTAAATATTTTTGTAAAGAACATTACTGATAGGTTTGGAAGCGCTCGCAGTGTTCTGTTGCTAATGCCGTCATGTCCAGGAGCCTTATTTCTGTTCAGCCTGGATATGCTGAGGCTGACTTCTTCCCGAGAAGGACGGATCGGAGGAGCCGGTTGGTGGATGGTATTCACAAGGGCCTCAGTTTGTACAACATCTAAAGCAGATGCAAGGTTGAGGGGCGTGAATCTCTCCGCCAGGTGGATGGAAAAAGCATTAGCTTGCTCTTCGCGGGACCGACACCACTGGCCATTGGCGTCACTTTAGTGCTGTCAGCAATCGCAAGAATCTGATCAACATAATTTGTGCGTTGCTCCTGCAGAGTTGTTTTGAGCTCGAGCGCAGCCCGGTGCCACTCAGCTTTATACCAAGGGTGGTGCGAGCGTAGGTATTGTTTGCGAAACCGACGCTTTCTGGTTAGGAGGAACCTTATCATTGGAGTGGGAGCGAAGACTCGGTTAATTCTGATACCGTGGTATGACAGCGGAAAGCAACAAACAATTCCAGCTCCTTCAATTTGCTGGAAACACCGTTGGCGTTCCAGCTTAGAATACGGAAGGGGAGTGGCAAGATCATTTAGTTAACCGAGCATTGAGCATCTGCAGCATTTGTAGCTGCATGTCAATTAAGCGAATCATTGTGAAGCTCGTCATCGCCATATGTTGGTTCAACTTGTCAAGCGAGGTTTGCAGTGCCAGGGATGGTTGCAGTTGTGGTAGTTGTTGATATTCATTATATGGATGTTGCTGTTGTCGCTCGTGCTGAGGAGGCTGGTACTGATGGGTCTGGGAGCAGCCTTGAGCTGATTGATGAATCGACCGACGAGCAACCTCGGCGTAGGAGAGCGTTTCTAGCATTAGGATATAACTGATCATTAAGTTGTATGCCATACTGTTGATGGGATGAGTTGGCTATTCCGGTCTTAATAAAGGTTTGTCTTCTTTTAGTTAACATTTGATAGTAATGGCAGCCTTTATAGTTAGCAGGATGGTTTCCTCCACAGTGAGCACACTTGGCCGGCTCGTCAGGTGATTTCTTGCAGTCAGGCGACTTGTGCTCATCCCCGCATCGAACACAAAGATGGTCTTTACGACAGTATTTCGCTGTATGGCCATATGATTGACAGCGATTACATTGTACAATCTCAGTGGATTTTCTCATAGCTTCAACACTAACCCTCTGCCGGCAAATGAATTGAATTTTGTGAACATCCTTGTTGTTGCTAGCTGAGGCAATGTTTATAAAAAACATGTTCATATTGTTTCCCGTTGATCGGCTTTTTGGGTTGTGAACATGAAGCACTTTGTGGTCATATTTAGCGAGCTGCTCAACGATTTCAGAATTGAGTGTTGAGCTGTGAAGGCCTTTAATGACTAATCGGTAAGGCTTATCTTCGTTAAGTTGGTAGCTAAAATATTGGACCTTCAGCGAGTCCAGCTTTGCCTGTATTTTCTTGTAAGTTTGTGGATCCTTTGGGTAAACTCTTACTGTGTTTCCTTGTGACACTTTGTTTTGGTAGCTGTCTGCTGAGACTATGTTATCTAAGGTTGATAGTAATTCCCTCATGTTGATGACATGTGAAATCACAAAAGGCGGAGGCTTATTAGGTGCCTTGGCTGGAATAGCGTCAGCTTGAGGCTTGGCAGCAGAATTACCAGAGGCAATATAGCTATTATTGGGCCCCGGCTGAAGATTGCAACTGGGCCTGTTGTCAGGATCTTCAGACTCGACTTCCATATCGTCAATGTTCGCTAGCACAGCGATTATTTTTTTATTTTATTTTCTTAATACAAAACGAAGTAAAAATTTTAAAAGTTTTCAGATGTTGCCTGTTCAGAATCCAGACTGAGACCGTTTCAACTTTGAAACATGAAATGATGAAACGGAGCTGTTGAACACCCTAATAAATTAAACTTAGATTTTCAATTAAATTTATAAAATTATGCTCATCCATTTCAATATTTGAATTTGTAAACAGCGCTTAACGTTATGCAACACAGTTTTTGATCAGCTGTTTGACTTACACATGCAGCATATCCAACAGGCTGTGACTTGTCTTATTTCAGCTAACGCGCCCACACGAAGCAAGTACTTCGCGCCGAATATTCGGCGGCCGAATATTCGGTATTCGGCCGACAGAGTTGCCGAATATTCGGTATTCGGCCGACCGAGTTGCCGAAAATTCGGTATTCGGTATTCGGCCAATTCACTATTCGTGGCATCTCTAGTGTCGATACCGTGTGTGGGTGGAGTGTTTTTTGTTTTTTTTTTTTTCCTTATTGCTAATCCTATATACAAATAGTAAGTGGCCCGCTTACTTCGCTGCGCGTATAGTTTATATTAATTTAAGCAATAGAAGATAGATACAAAATAAATGAATTAGAAAATATTTCACAAAATATTAAAGCAAAGTATTTAATATTTTTTTTCCACGCTACCATTGAGGTAGAGAATCAGGCGCGTCATTTTTAATAGCTTTTTACACTCGATACCGAAGGTAAAGAGTATATTGGGTTTGTGCAATGTCCGTCATGGTGTCCGTCCGTCTGTCCGTCTGTATGTATGCAAGTTTTTTCCACACCCTTCAAGCTAGAGACTTGAAACCTTCCAATTCTCTTTATCCATGGGATAGTAAATTCAAGTGTCAAGATTGGGGTTCTACGATAACTGGGGGCTGGCAAATCGATAAATTCGATAACTCAAAACCGACAAATCCACATATTTCGCACATCCTTACAGCAAGAACTACCAAATTTGGTAAGAAGATAGCTACTAGCAGCCCCCAAAAAACTGCATCAAAAATGTTGGAGCCACGCCCACCCATTCCGCCCCCTGCCCCACCGCATTTTAAAGTCTAAAAAGCCTATATCTCCCACAGTTTTTGTGCCATAGCCACCAAATTTGGAGCCAATATAGGTGATGATAACCCCCCAAAAAATGCATCATTGTGGAGCTCATCATCGCCATATGTTGGTTCAACTTGTCAAGCGAGGTTTGCAGTGCCAGAGATGGTTGCAGTTGTGGTAGTTGTTGATATTCATTATATGGATGTTGCTGTTGTCGCTCGTGCTGAGGAGGCTGGTACTGATGGGGCTGGGAGCAGCCTTGAGCTGGTTGATGAATCGACCGACTAGCAACCTCGGCGTAGGAGAGCGCAGCGTTCCTAGCATTAGGATATAACTGATCATTAAGTTGAATGCCAAACTGTTGATGGGATGAGTTGCGTATTCCGGTCTTAATAAAGGTTTGTCTTCTTTAGTTAACATTTGATAGTAATGGCAGCCTTTATAGTTAGCAGGATGGTTACCTCCACAGTGAGCACACTTGGCCGGCTCGTCAGGTGATTTCTTGCAGTCAGGCGACTTGTGCTCATCCCGCATCGAACACAAAGATGGTCTCTGCGACAGTATTTCGCTGTATGGCCATATGATTGAGTGGTGAAGGGAGCTATCATCACTGGAAAATTCGCTTTGACTCTATGGCTTATCCTTCCGGTTTTTCGGACTTACACCAGTTGATAACAACTTCTTATGATTTGCTAATCTACTGCTAGAGCGTGAACGTAATTTATTCTTCATAATGGACTCTCAATTGCACTCCTCAGAGGATGCGATTGCTTATCCGACGCGGGTGACTTCAGCAAATTATTTTTTATTTTATTTTTTTAATACAAAATGAAGTAAAAATTTGAAAAAGTTTTCAGATGTTTCCCTCCACTTCTACCCAATGAGTTGCAATTTCCCCTCACACTAAAAAAGACAGCTTCAATCGCAAAAAATGACAATTGCGAATTGCTTAATTCGCCACTTAAGAGGAGAAGAATATGCCGAAATATTGACTCGGATGATTATGAGGATGCGGATTCACCCGCATTTCAAAGCAAATTCGCTAAGGAGCTTTACCAACAGGCAAGACAACGGAGGATCGACGAAAATGATGACAACGCAACCACGCAGCCTGATGTTGTTGATGTGAATTGTGCTGATGGTGGTGGCATGGATGTTGACACTGCTAGTAATTGCAATGTCAGCATCGGTGTCACAGCATCTCATACAAGCAGATTACATCAGCAGCATCAGCAGCACCTACAGAAATTGCAGCAGCTTCAGAAACAACAACAACAGCAGACACAGCCACAACGGTTTCTTAACCCGCCATTGCAACAACAAGGTACCACCACCAATACTACCACAAATAATGGTAATAATAATGGCAAAATACCCATGCTATTTTTGCCAATGGTGCCAGCTATTATGCCTGTGGCGAGCTGGCAGCTCTGGAACGATAGTCGATAACTATCAAGAAAAGAAGAAGAAGAGATTTACCAAGCAAGCGTCACGCGACACTCTTGGCATATTGTAACATATCATTATTAATAAAGCTAATCTAAAACCAATTACTCGGAGAGGATCATTTTATTTACTATCGCATACGCCTTAACGCGATAACCTGTGACCCCGACGTGATCTCTCTTAAGGTAAAATTAATACGGCAAGATATTGTGCAGAAATTCTGTAGCAACGCTACGCAACACATGGTGTTTCAAGTACACATACACACTCACACGCGTAAGAGTGAATTTCACAATTTTTCTTGAAAACATTAAGAAATGGTTGAAAATCAGGACGCATTAGATGATACAATAATCGAGCAGGCTCCACCCATCCCTCCAGGTCGAGTCATCAGAGATTCACATACTGGAGTCAATCGTGTGGCAGTAAAGGTGCCTCCTTTTTGGGCAGAGCGACCAGACATATGGTTCGCTCAAATCGAGTCACAATTTTGCATTGCTGGAATTACTGTTGATCAGACAAAATTTCACACAGTTGTGGCTGCCATGGAATCGCACGTCGTAGCGCAAATCACAGACGCGGCTCTCTCTCCACCTGAAACAGACATGTACGGTAACCTCAAACGCAGCATCATTGAAAGATTCTCCGACAGTGAGCAGAAGAGGAGGCAGAAACTTTTGTCTGATGTTGAGCCTGGTGACCGTCGCCCAACACAACTGCTAAATGAGCTTCGAGGATTGGCTAAGGGCCGCATCAACGACGATTTTTTAAAGTCCCTATGGATGCAACGTTTTCCGGCTCAGGCTCGTGCTATTCTTCAAGCATCGAATGATGATCTACTCGGCTTAGCAAACTGGCTGATAAAATACTTGAAGTTGGAGGATTTACTCAAAACGTCGTAGCCTCAGCCACTGCACCTGCTGCACATCAACCAACTGCAATCAATGAGCTTGTAGACCGACTGGAGCGTTTAGAGAAAGCAATTAAATCGCGTTCACGATCACAGAACCGCTCATTTGGTAATAAAAGCCGTGAGGCGACACCATCTACATGCTGGTACCACGCAAAATTTGGAAGCAAGGCCAACAAATGTAAATCGCCATGCTCGTATGATACCAAATCAAAAAATTAGAAACCTCTTCTGATTCATTGCCCACCGAATCAGAAGACACAGGTTACGTAGCCCGCATTCAGATTTTCGACATGGGCACCCAAAAACAATTTCTATTCGACACAGGCGCGGATGTATCAGTACTTCTAGCACAAAAAAAAATGATAAATACTCTAAAAGCCGCTCTTTCAACTTCTTTGCGGCAAACGGTACGCCCATCAATACATACGGAGAAAAACGTCTTAAGCTCTCCCTCGGTCTTCGACGTGATTTCGTTTGGACATTTATCTTAGCCGACGTGGCAACACCAATCATAGGCTCAGATTTTCTGAGTCACTATGATTTGTTAGTTGATAGCAAACGACTCAAATTAATTGATGCAAAAACATCACTTCAAGTGCAAGGAGCCGCATCGAAGATATGTGGGAAGTAAATAGTAGAGATGCCACGAATAGTGAATTGGCCGATTACCGAATACCGAATATTCGGCAACTCTTTCGGCCGAATACCGAATATTTGGCCGCCGAATATTCGGCGTGAAGTACATGCTTGGTGTGGGCGCGTTAGATGGAATAAGACAAGTCACAACCTGTTGGATATGCTGCGTGTGTAAGTCAAACAGCTGATCAAAAACTGTGCTGTAAAACGTTAAGCGCTGTTTACAAATTCAAATATTGAAATGGATGAGCACAATTTTATAAATTTAATTGAAAATCATAGTTTAATTTATGATTAAAAGTCAATGGACTTTAAAAATGATATTAAAAAAAGATTAGTTTGGACTGCAACAGCCAAAGAACTTGGTTGCAATATAGTATACAAAATAACAGCACTGCTAAGTGTAACATCTGACTAGCAAGTGTAATAAAAGGCTTATAAAACGAAACCGGTTAATAAAAATCGCCCATAAGGGAATATTATGGGGGCTTAGGCTTTGTAAATGAGGCGTGTGTGCCTGCCGCCGCGCCGAGTTTACTTAGCCAGAGGGAGTTGGCAGTCGCATGCCAACTACCGAAGACCGACCATACGTGGTGAAGAGCCACATCCTGCTCGAGGTGCCCCTGCTCTAGACTAAATATGGCGAGAGAGGACAACTCGAAAAAAAACCCGTAATCACCGGTGTTACCGTACCGTGCCCCTGTGATGAATGGCACTACGTTAGTGTGTCTTATAACGGTGGCTTCCGGATTCCTGGCACCTCCGGTCGTATAAGTGCCCGATCCGGGGTATGAGGCTCTGCCCCGGGGGATACCCTTTCCTCATCACTCGTGGGACCATGGAAACGACTGAAAATAAAATTATAGAAACCGGGTGCTCTAGCAGCCCCAAATTGACTGACGTCGAACATATCCGGGAGCCTGAGGTAGCTATGGACGTTTGTTCACAAAGCTCCAGCACCGACACCATCACCAAGGAGGTTGAAGAAGCCCTTCTTGCCTCTCCTAAGGCCGAGAAACCCAAGAGGATCACGCTATCGGGAGCTGCAAGAAAGAGACTGCGCAGACACCTTGCAAATGGCGTTCCCATGGAGGAGGCTAAGAGGCTCGCACAGAAGCCTATTGGCCCACCCATGGCTATGCCCAGCAGAAGTGGTGTAGCGAACAAGCGGGGTAGATCGGCAAACACGACCCCAGAAGAGGCGTCGAATAAGAGGGTCATGCTGAAGACCGCGGCACCTAGTGCCCTGGCGAAGGGTGATCCTGCAAGTGTGTTGCTTGCCACGGTGGCTCCAGTAGCCTCCACAGCCGCAACTGCGGCTGGGAAAGTAGCACAGGAGCAGCCACCCCAAACCGGTGGTATGGCCTCTTATAGGGATGTTGCCAGCTCATCGAAGATGGCAATACTCCCAGCCGACTACCCCAACAGTTTGCTCACTACGGACCAGCCTGGCAGCATCCAAGCCGCCATCTTGTCAAGGGTGATGGAGCTGAGGCATGGCTCTGTGAAGCCGTTATTCTCTGGCTGCACCTTTAGACCAGGATGGATGGCCATCACTTGCGGAAATGCGGAGACGGTTGAGTGGCTGTGCACAGAGGTGCCTAAGCTCCGGCTGTGGAAGGATGCCCGCATTAAGGTAGTCCCCGAGGCAGAGGCTCCACGTGCCGCTGTTTTCATAGGCTACTTTCCGCTTCCGAATGCGGACATGAAGACGGACGAGATTCTGAAGCTCGTCGAAGGTCAGAATAGCGGGCTGCGAGTGGGAGACTGGCGCGTCTTTCACCGGGAGATGAGGCAGCACATGGCTATTATTACCTTAGCACTGGACCCTGTTTCGGCCAACCGGCTGAAATCGCTAGGATTCCAGCTGAACTTCGCGTGGGGAAAGGCTACCCTTAAGCCTAAGGCCAGCGCGCAGTCGAAAGAACAGGCAGTGGCTCATGCTCTCGTAGCGGAGAAGCCCACCTGCTCCAAGACTGCCATACCGGACGCGGCTGCAACAACACCACAGGGTGTCGCTGAGGAGACTCATGCGACCCCTGGGCTGCCTGCAGCTAACAGCACAGTCCGGACCCCCAGCGGTGGTGAGGCATGTGGCACCGTAGCTGCCCAGGAGCCCGCAGCACCGAAAAAGATCCTGCGCCCTCCCCTTTACGGGCGCATCACGCGCGGAACCGGGCGCGTGAATAAGGGTGCGAGGCGCACTTTAGAGGAAGAGGCCCTTCTGCGCACTAATCGAGGCCGGAAGATGGCGGCCAGGGGCCGCAAGAGGGCGGACTAATGTCTTGTCCTCCTCCCCCCTCTCTCATCAACACCCGGAGACACCTTAGATGTCTCCAAGCAAACCTCCATCACGCAAAGGCCGCATCCGACGTCCTCTGTGAGAGGTTTGCTACCATGGACATAGCATTTATCCAGGAGCCGTGGATAAATGCCGGACGTGTCCTGGGGCTAAGCACCACATCCGGT
Organism: Scaptomyza flava; assembly: GCA_030179655.1. Taxonomy (NCBI): domain Eukaryota; kingdom Metazoa; phylum Arthropoda; class Insecta; order Diptera; family Drosophilidae; genus Scaptomyza; species Scaptomyza flava. The sequence continues at coordinate 291,014 of JARNME010000371.1, read as the reverse complement.
AAATTGCTATATGCAAACAACCTACCTCGCCCTAGAGCGGCGTTGTTAATTAACAAAATCTAACATATGTTCCCCTTTCACAGTTCATCACTGAGGACCTGGTGGCAGTCTGGGTTAAAATACCCACTGCCCATGGCGAGCAGGAGGCAGTGCTGGCCTCCGCCTATCAGCCCGGCGATTCAGATGTTGTGCCTACGGCGGCTACCTGTGCCCTGGTAGAGCATTGCCAGAGAAACCGGCTCCGATGGTTAATCGCCTGTGATGCCAATGCACATCACGCGGTCTGGGGGAGCAGTGACATCAACAAAAGAGGTGAGTACCTTCTTGAGTACATTATTAGTAACAACATAAGCCTACTAAATCAAGGCAATGAGCCCACATTTATTAATGCAATCAGAGAGGAAGTCCTCGACCTAACTCTCTGTAGTCTTAACATGTTGTCCGTTGTCTCAAACTGGCACGTTGCGAGTGAGATCACTATGTCAGATCACCAGCACATTAGATTTGATATAGGATGTTCCTTGCAATGTAGCCTAGTTACTAGAAATCCCAAAAACACCAACTGGGATCTTTTCTGTTTTGAACTTGAGCAATCCAGAGACTGCTCCACCCGTCCGGTATTGTCCATTGACGAGCTAGAGCGTGAAGCTACTGTGCTTCACACGAACATTAAATCGGCTTATCACGCTAGCTGCGAACAAAAAGTTCGTAAGACCAGAAGGGCTGTTCCCTGGTGGAAAAAGAGCCTTGACGATCTCAAAAAGGCTGCGCGAAAGCTCTTCAATAAAGCAAAGAGTGGGAAAACCACATGGGATTCCTACAAATCTGCTTTAACGCTCTATAATAAAGAGCTGAGAAGGTCCAAACGGGCTACATGGCGCCAACACTGCGGGCAGATTTCAAACCTCCCGGAAGCTGTCAGGCTACAAAAAGCCCTTTCCAAGGACCACTTAAATGGCATCTGTACGTTGAAAAAGCCAGATGGAACACACACAAACGACCCAAGTGAAACGAGCAGCCTTCTTTTGACTACTCATTTTCCCGGGTGCGTGGCTGTGGAGCAGCACAGCTCAGAGGGTGAGGCACCAACCTACCTCTCTGGGACTGTAGAGTGCCCACACCTGCGAGTGGCTATGGTGGCAGACTCCAATAGGGCTGAGAGAAGGGAACCCCTCTATCCCTCAGAACGTTTTGGAAACTTGCCCTATAGACTGTTTCATCAAAATAGCGTACAATGGGCTATACAGAGCTTCAGTCCATACAAATCCCCTGGGCCAGATGGAATATATCCATGCTTGATGCAGCGGGGACTGCACCAACTCGCAATCCCCCTGGTCCGTTTATTCCGAGCTAGTCTCTTGTTTGGACACATACCAAGCAAATGGGCTAAAGTGAAAGTTGTGTTTATTCCTAAGGTATGGAAGAAAGATTCCCAATTTCCTAAGTCCTATAGACCAATTAGTCTTAGCTCCTTCTTCCTTAAAACTATGGAAAAGATAATTGACCAGCACATCAGGGAGATGAATCTCAAGCAGCTTCCCTTACATAAGTACCAATATGCGTACCAAGCTGGTAAGTCAACTGAGACTGCCATTCATTGCCTTACAACAACCATTGAAAAGGCCATTGGTGCTCAACAAATAGCACTATGTGCCCTTTTAGACATATCAGGAGCTTTTGACAACACGTCATATCAGGCTATCCGTGCCTCTCTTGTACATAAAAATTTACCCACACCCATTATTAGGTGGATTCTGGAAATGCTTAAATCCAGAATAATAACTGTAGACCTTGGAGGAACCATGACCTCATCACAGCCACAAGGGGGTGCCCTCAAGGGGGAGTACTCTCTCCTCTCTTGTGGACTCTGGTCATCGACGAGCTACTCTATAAGCTCAACGACTTAGGGTTCGCCACTCAAGGCTACGCTGATGACCTAGTCATTTATATAGTGGGCTGGCATGAGCAAACCATCTCGGACCGCATGCAGCAAGCCCTTAACATAGCCAACAGATGGTGTCAGGACAAAGGATTGTCCATAAACCCTTCTAAAACTGTTTTAGTTCCTTTTACCAGGAAAAGGTCTCTGTTTCTAACAAGACCATCCTTAAATGAATCTACCATTAACTTTTCGGTTGAAGCCAACTACTTAGGAGTTACACTTGACTCCAAGCTCAACTGGAATGCACACCTTGAAAAGACCATAAATAAAGCCACTCGAGCACACTTCGCTTGTAACAGGCTTTTCGGTAGAACATGGGGCCTAAGTCCCAAAATGATCTACTGGTCTTTTAACACTGTGGTAAAACCGATCCTAACCTATGCATCTCTTGCTTGGTGGACGAAATCTACCCAGAAGACAGCTGCGGCTGCACTTACCAAACTACAACGACTTGTCTGCATAGGCATCACTGGAGCCATCCGAACATGTCCCACTGCAGCACTTGGAGTTATAACTGGCATACCCCCTCTACCCATCACTTTGAAAAAGGAGGCCTGCCTGGGGGCACTTCGCCTTCAAAACATCACTAACATAAAAAGTGGTGATCTTACCGGGCATCTTCGGGTTCTTGAACCCCTAATAAATGAGCCCATTCTGCGCGTAACTGACGAACAGAAAACAAACAAAACAAAACAAAACCTCGCTAAGCAGACGTCGACTTCTACAACTAGGAGGTTAACTCATCCCCCCTACAGGATATGGGAACATATAGACCCTACCAAAGTGCTCTCTTTTATTAGAAGCCTTGGTATAGAGGCTCTACCCTAATTCCTACAGGCCGGCACAAAAGACCAACATCTGGTCGCAGTGCAACAAGGCCCTAGTAATAATAATAATAATAATAAAACTTGTTTTCCACAGAAACTTCTCTGTAGTCTTGCACACCAGACATGATTGAAAAACAAAATCAAAATCTCTGCCCAGTGGATCACAAACGTGGTACACTGACGGGTCAAAACTGGAAAACGGCGACACCGGGGCTGGTATTTTGGACCAAGGTTCAACAAGTCCATAGCCATGGGAAAGTCTCCAACCATTTTCCAAGCAGAGATATACGCTATAGAAATCTGTGCTCGTGAATGCCTTCGCAGGAAAATGCAAGGTGCACGGATTTACATCTTCTCTGACAGTCAGGCGGCGCTCATAGCGCTAAGATCCTTCACGATCTCCTCCAGACTTGTACAGAACTGTTTCCAGCAGCTGAACGCCCTTGCCTCAAAAAACATCTTAACGATGGGCTGGGTGCCGGGGCATGAAGGCCACATAGGAAACGAGGTAGCAGACTCCCTAGCAAAACGCAGGGCGATGTCACCACTAATCGGCCCTGAACCGTTCTGTGGACTCTCGAAAGGACACAAAAGAGAACTGGTCAGGAAATGGGAGGAAAAGGAAATAAGTCGCCACTGGACCGACAGTGCAGGGCTGAGACAAGCCAAACAATTTCTCGTCCCCCAGATGACGCGATCAAAACGCATCATCAATCTAAAAAAGAACGAAATACGTATTCTAACAGGCTACCTAACGGGTCATTGCAACCTAAGGTATCACCTTAAGAAATTAAAACTTTCAGAAATCGACACATGCAGATTCTGTGAGATAGAGCCTGAAACATCAGAACATGTTCTATGTGAATGCCCCTCGCTAAGCAGACGTCGACTTCTACAACTAAGAGGTGAACTCATCCCCCCCTACAGGATATGGGAACATATAGACCCTACCAAAGTGCTCTCTTTTATTACAAGCCTTGGTATAGAGGCTCTACCCTAATTCCTACAGGCCGGCACAAGAGACCTAACATCTGGTCGCAGTGCAACAAGGCCCTAGTAATAATAATGGGAATATTATAAGATTTGTAGTGAAAATAATAAACTGGCCCAGTGTTTGTTATTTAGCATCAAGATCTCAAGAGGCGGAGAAGGAAAGAATGCAAGTAAGTAAAACGTTAGGTTAATTTAATAGTTTCGAAATAGTTTATAGTTAATTTTTATTTTATAAAAATATTATGTTATATAAAGCTACAACCTCTTTTAAAAAACCATCTTAAAACCAAACATGCTGGCGAATACGCTGCTTTAAATAATGTTCCGTCGACAAGTGGCAGCAACATGGGCGGTACTTCTACTTCTACCGATGCCAAGATGCTAGCAGAACCTGGAACGTCTAGATCAAAAGAACGGCAGCTCACTCTGAAGGAAACATCAGAAAGGAAATTGCTCTGGAACATTAATGATCCGAAATCAATAAAATATCATTACTTGATTGGCGAAATGATTGCTTTGGACAACGAACCATTGTCACTTGTGGAACGAGTTGGATTTCAGAGACTTATGGCAAACGCTTTGCCCAACTATAAAGTACCTGGTCGCACTTACATGACCGAGAAAATTGTTCCTGATATATACAACAGAATTTGTGCTAAAATAGAAGCCAGTATTTCACAGGCAGCAGCATTATCAGTGACATCTGATATATGGACATGCCAGCACAATAACGAGAGCTTTCTGAGCTTCACTGCGCACTGGATATCTAAAGAGTTCATTCTGGAACATTGCGTTTTAGCTATGAAATCATTTCCTTGCTCACATTCTGGTATCAATATTGCAAAAGAACTCAATGCTATTACAGAAAGATGGAATATTCCTCAATCCAAGCTCCATTTATTTGTCCATGATAGTGGCTCTAATATGATAAAAGGTGTTCGAGATGCAGGATGTGATTCAGGCAGGTGTTTTATTCATTCACTACAACGATCTATAGATCATTCGCTACAATCTCAACCAGAAGTACAACAGATGATAGCTGCTGCGAGACGAATTGTTACCCATTTTAATCATTCAGGCTTAGCAGAGCAGAAACTTAAATCTATTCAACAAGAACTTAACTTGCCAAACCTCCAACTAGTACAAGACGTGAGCACACGCTGGAATTCTACATATTATTTAATGGAGCGATTATTAAAACAAAAGCGAGCTGTCTCCTTGTACATAACAGATCATGAAACTTTAATAAATCTGACACATGCTCAATGGGAACTATTAGAGCAATGCATCAAACTCCTCAAACCTTTCGAAGAAATAACAAAAATAACTAGCTCAGGTATCTCTTGCATCTCTGAAGTGATTCTTTATTAAAATATCTGGGAAAAGCAGAGACCGCTGAGAAATTACCTAATTTAGTCACGTTGAGATCTTCACTGCAGGCCGAGCTAGAAAGGCGATTCACCTTCGACGATAAAATAAATATCTGGTTGCAACCTTTCTGGATCCTCGCTATAAAACTAGTTTCTAGGATTAGTTCAAACAGAAAGAGCAAAACAAAAATTCTTCTAGAAGCTCTAAAAAAAGTTGCGACGAACAAAGTAGTACCGATGACGATTCTTCTCCAGCTCGTAAAAAAAGAAACTTAAGTGAAAATGATAGGACTGGTAAAATACACGACAGTTTCTGGGAATGCTTTGAAGAAGTAGCTTCGGACAATTTGGGAAATGCCAATGATGAAGAGGACGTAGAAAAGAATGCTGTGGCAAACGAAATAGATTTTTATTTGAAAACAGCTCGCCTAGAACGAAAGGCCGATCCTTACAAGTGGTGGTCAGCAAATGAAAATCAATTCCCTAACCTTGCAAAATTCGCGAAAATATACCTTTCTTCGCCTGGAAGTAGCGTTTACAGTGAAAGATTATTTTCTGAGGCTGGGAACGTTTATGACGAAAGGCGCAATCGTTTGCTAGCAAACAATGCTGAAAAGCTCATTTTTATACACCACAACTTACCACTTATAATTTTAAATACTAAAATTTTGTAATATTGAGTTAAATACATAATTTTAAGTAAAACAACATGTCTCTTTAACATGATTTGCTATTCGGTATTCGGCCGAATAGTACGTACTATACAATATCAAAATATACAATATACAAGAGCAAAAAAAGTGGCCGAATAGGCCGAATACCGAATAGTTGCCGAATATTCGTGGCATCTCTAGTAAATAGTATCACACATTCTGGACAACGATGTTGCTAAATTATTAGACGAATTTAAACAGCTAACCATGCACAGCCACAATAAACAGCCGTCACCTTCGAATGTAAAGCACGTAATCGAGACTACAGGAACTGCAGTTTTTGCACGGCCACGTAGGCTTTCAGGCGAAAAGCTAGCTGCGGCGAAAAAGGAATTTGCATACATGCTAGACAAAGGCATTTGCCGTCCCTCGCGCAGCAATTGGGCCAGTCCACTGCATTTGGTACGTAAAAAGAATGGCGAATGGAGACCATGTGGCGATTTCAGAGCATTAAACGCAACAACAGTGCCCGATCGTTACCCACTGCCTTTTATTCACGACGTCAAACAGATTTTTTTTTCGGAAAACGAATTTTTTCGATTATTGACTTGCAAAGAGCATATCACCACATTGCGATTGAGGAAACGGATATTCCCAAAACAGCAATTACTACTCCTTTTGGATTAAATGAATTCTGTTACATGACATTTGGTTTGCGCAACGCTTCGCAGACATTCCAGCGCTTCATGCCAACATATTGCGTGATCTGGATTTTATTTTTGTTTTCATCGACGACATTCTGGTAGCTTTGTCCGACATGGATCAGCATAAGCAACACTTGCGAATACTTTTCGAGCGACTTCGAGATAACAAACTTACGATCAATGCAAGCAAATGCCAATTTGGAAAATCCCAGGTACACTTTCTTGGTCATACAATAAGTGAAAATGGCCTTATTTACCCATTTTATGGGTTAAGGGTATAAAAATTTCTGGGAATGATAAACTTTTATCTAACTTTTGTACCAGGTGCGGTCTGAAGTCAAAATAAGCTGCAGTATCTTATTAAAGGCAATAAGAAAAATGATACAACAATTTTGTGGACCGACGAGGCACTTAACGCATTCAAGGCATGCAAGGATGAACTGGCAAACGCAACCTTGCTAACTTTTTTAGCACCCAACGCATCATTGTCACTGTTGCTGTTGCTGTTGGCGCAGTAGCTATTCAATTCGTAGATGGTAAATTACAGCCGTCAGGTTCCTTCTCAAAGAAACTTAATTCAGCTCAATAGAGATATGCTACATACGACCGAGAGCTATTAGCTATCTATTTGGCCATCAAACATTTCCAGTTTCTTTTGGAAGGAAGACAATTTACTGTTTATACGGATCACAAGCCACTCATCTTCGCTTTTTCTCAAAAACTCGATAAAACACCACCCAGACGAGGCACACAGCTGGAGTTTATCAGCCAATTCACCACTGACATACGATATGTGCCCGGCAAAGATAACCAGGTAGCAGATTTTCTCTCGCGAATCAACAGAATAATCGAAATTGATTTTGAGATGATCGCCGCTGCTCAGGAGAAGGATGCAGAGCTGCAGAGGCTGCTCAACCAAAACGATAATTCGCTTCAATTAAAGAATATCAATCTGCTTGATTCCCAATCGTCTCTCTATTGTGATGCTAAAGACAACAAGATTAGACCATTCATTCCAATGCAACTACGCAATCAGGTTATGCGTAAGATGCGTGTTCTAGCGCACCCGGGCCGCAAAGCAACGTTCAAACTAAATTCAAACCGATTTGTTTGGCCGTCCATGCCGAAGGACATTGGTTCTTTTGTACGCACATGCACCCAATGCCAGCGGTGCAAAGTACTACACCATACTAAATCTCCAACGGGGAGCTATGGCCCAATCGATCTCCGATTTGATCACGTAAACATAGATCTCATTGGGCCTCTGCCAATATCACGTGGCAATCGGTATTGTTTGACCTGCATAGACAGATTCTCAAGATGGCCCACTGCCATCCCAATTCCGGATATGTCAGCAGAAACAGTAGCAACAGCTTTCATAAATGGTTGGATTTCGTCCTTTGGAGTTCCCTTGCGTATAACGAGCAACCTTGGACGCCAGTTCGAATCGGCCGTGTTTTGCAGATCTAATGCGCATCCTAGGCATTAATCATTTGCGAACCACCGCTTACCATCCACAATCAATGGTTAATCGAGCGCTGGCATCGAACGCTTAAGACCGCAATCAAGTGCCACAACTCCAACGATTGGTGTGACGTTCTTCCACTGGTGCTTCTAGAGCTTCGGACCACTTTTAAAGAAGATTTAGAAGCAAGTCCTGCAGAGATGCTATTTGGTTCTCCACTTCGCATCCCGGGCGAGTTTGTAACACTCACGGAGAGTCAGCCCAACGAGACAGATTTCCTTAAGCTCCTACGCAGCAAGATGCAAAACTCAAAAGCACCGACACATCTTGCCATGGAACAAAATCTACTTTCAAACATACAACATTGCAAATGACCGTGTGCCTCTTGACCTCTTGAACCATCATATGAAGGTCCTTTCAAGGTTTTGGAAAAACATGATAAGTATTAAAAGATTCGAATAACGCACCGAGAAGTCAATGTGTCCATCGATCGCCTAAAAACATCATTCTTGGACAGCGAATCAAAACAAACTTCTCAGCCACAAGTTCCAGGCAACACACCAGAGACAACTGCCACAACTACGACTAGGTCAGGACGAACAGTCCGTTAAGATTTATTCGAGCCAACTCCGGATGGTGCCCACATGGTATAAGTACCTGGGTAACCAAACCATCAAGGTTGAACGACAAGCAAAACCAAAGGACCCGGCACAATGTCACCGTTGCCAGGCCTTTGCCCACACTAAGAACTACTGTCGGAGACCATTTAGATGTATGAAGTGTGCAGAAAATCATGATACAACCTCATGCAAAAAACTCGGAAATGATTCCACAAAATGCGCAAATTGTAAGGGAATCATGTTAGTTGTTATAAGGGCTGTCCCGCATTCAAAAAGGCACGCTCTGAGTTGGTGGCATTATGGCGAGAGAGGACAACTCGAAAAAAAAACCCGTAATCACCGGTGTTACCGTACCGTGCCCCTGTGATGAATGGCACTACGTTAGTGTGTCTTATAACGGTGGCTTCCGGATACCTGGCACCTTCGGTCGTATAAGTGCCCGATCCGGGGTATGAGGCTCTGCCCCGGGGGATACCCTTTCCTCATCACTCATGGGACCAAAACATGGAAACGACTGAAAATAAAATTATAGAAACCGGGTGCTCTAGCAGCCCCAAATCGACTGACGTCGAACATATCCGGGAGCCTGAGGTAGCTATGGACGTTTGTTCACAAAGCTCCAGCACCGACACCATCACCAAGGAGGTTGAAGAAGCCCTTCTTGCCTCTCCTTAGGCCGAGAAACCCAAGAGGATCACGCTATCGGGAGCTGCAAGAAAGAGACTGCGCAGACACCTTGCAAATGTCGTTCCCATGGAGGAGGCTAAGAGGCTCGCACAGAAGCCTATTGGCCCACCCATGGCTATGCCCAGCAGAAGTGGTGTAGCGAACAAGCGGGGTAGATCGGCAAACACGACCCCAGAAGAGGCGTCGAATAAGAGGGTCATGCTGAAGACCGCGGCACCTAGTGCCCTGGCGAAGGGTGATCCTGCAAGCGTGTTGCTTGCCACGGTGGCTCCAGTAGCCTCCACAGCCGCAACTGCGGCTGGGAAAGTAGCACAGGAGCAGCCACCCCAAACCGGTGGTATGGCCTCTTATAGGGATGTTGCCAGCTCATCGAAGATGGCAATACTCCCAGCCGACTACCCCAACAGTTTGCTCACTACGGACCAGCCTGGCAGCATCCAAGCCGCCATCTTGTCAAGGGTGATGGAGCTGAGGCATGGCTCTGTGAAGCCGTTATTCTCTGGCTGCACCTTTAGACCAGGATGGATGGCCATCACTTGCGGAAATGCGGAGACGGTTGAGTGGCTGTGCACAGAGGTGCCTAAGCTCCGGCTGTGGAAGGATGCCCGCATTAAGGTAGTCCCCGAGGCAGAGGCTCCACGTGCCGCTGTTTTCATAGGCTACTTTCCGCTTCCGAATGCGGACATGAAGACGGACGAGATTCTGAAGCTCGTCGAAGGTCAGAATAGCGGGCTGCGAGTGGGAGACTGGCGCGTCTTTCACCGGGAGATGAGGCAGCACATGGCTATTATTACCTTAGCACTGGACCCTGTTTCGGCCAACCGGCTGAAATCGCTAGGATTCCAGCTGAACTTCGCGTGGGGAAAGGCTACCCTTAAGCCTAAGGCCAGCGCGCAGTCGAAAGAACAGGCAGTGGCTCATGCTCTCGTAGCGGAGAAGCCCACCTGCTCCAAGACTGCCATACCGGACGCGGCTGCAACAACACCACAGGGTGTCGCTGAGGAGACTCATGCGACCCCTGGCTGCCTGCAGCTAACAGCACAGTCCGGACCCCCAGCGGTGGTGAGGCATGTGGCACCGTAGCTGCCCAGGAGCCCGCAGCACCGAAAAAGATCCTGCGCCCTCCCCTTTACGGGCGCATCACGCGCGGAACCGGGCGCGTGAATAAGGGTGCGAGGCGCACTTTAGAGGAAGAGGCCCTTCTGCGCACTAATCGAGGCCGGAAGATGGCGGCCAGGGGCCGCAAGAGGGCGGACTAATGTCTTGTCCTCCTCCCCCCTCTCTCATCAACACCCGGAGACACCTTAGATGTCTCCAACCAAACCTCCATCACGCAAAGGCCGCATCCGACGTCCTCTGTGAGAGGTTTGCTACCATGGACATAGCATTTATCCAGGAGCCGTGGACACGGTCTGGGGGAGCAGTGACATCAACAAAAGAGGTGTGTACCTTCTTGAGTACATTATTAGTAACAACATAAGCCTACTAAATCGAGGCAATGAGCCCACATTTATTAATGCAATCAGAGAGGAAGTCCTCGACCTAATTCTCTGTAGTCTTAACATGTTGTCCGTTGTCTCAAACTGGCACGTTGCGAGTGAGATCACTATGTCAGATCACCAGCACATTAGATTTGATATAGGATGTGCCTTGCAATGTAGCCTAGTTACTAGAAATCCCAAAAACACCAACTGGGATCTTTTCTGTTTTGAACTTGAGCAATCCAGAGACTGCTCCACCCGTCCGGTATTGTCCATTGACGAGCTAGAGCGTGAAGCTACTGTGCTTCATACGAACATTAAATCGGCTTATCACGCTAGCTGCGAACAAAAAGTTCGTAAGACCAGAAGGGCTGTTCCCTGGTGGAAAAAGAGCCTTGACGATCTCAAAAAGGCTGCGCGAAAGCTCTTCAATAAAGCAAAGAGTGGGAAAACCACATGGGATTCCTACAAATCTGCTTTAACGCTCTATAATAAAGAGCTGAGAAGGTCCAAACGGGCTACATGGCGCCAACACTGCGGGCAGATTTCAAACCTCCCGGAAGCTGTCAGGCTACAAAAAGCCCTTTCCAAGGACCACTTAAACGGCATCTGTACGTTGAAAAAGCCAGATGGAACACACACAAACGACCCAAGTGAAACGAGCAGCCTTCTTTTGACTACTCATTTTCCCGGGTGCGTGGCTGTGGAGCAGCACAGCTCAGAGGGTGAGGCACCAACCTACCTCTCTGGGACTGTAGAGTGCCCACACCTGCGAGTGGCTATGGTGGCAGACTCCAATAGGGCTGAGAGAAGGGAACCCCCCTATCCCTCAGAACGTTTTGGAAACTTGCCCTATAGACTGTTTCATCAAAATAGCGTACAATGGGCTATACAGAGCTTCAGTCCATACAAATCCCCTGGGCCAGATGGAATATATCCATGCTTGATGCAGCGGGGACTGCACCAACTCGCAATCCCCCTGGTCCGTTTATTCCGAGCTAGTCTCTTGTTTGGACACATACCAAGCAAATGGGCTAAAGTGAAAGTTGTGTTTATTCCTAAGGTATGGAAGAAAGATTCCCAATTTCCTAAGTCCTATAGACCAATTAGTCTTAGCTCCTTCTTCCTTAAAACTATGGAAAAGATAATTGACCAGCACATCAGGGAGATGAATCTCAAGCAGCTTCCCTTACATAAGTACCAATATGCGTACCAAGCTGGTAAGTCAACTGAGACTGCCATTCATTGCCTTACAACAACCATTGAAAAGGCCATTGGTGCTCAACAAATAGCACTATGTGCCCTTTTAGACATATCAGGAGCTTTTGACAACACGTCATATCAGGCTATCCGTGCCTCTTTTGTACATAAAAATGTACCCACACCCATTATTAGGTGGATTCTGGAAATGCTTAAATCCAGAATAATAACTGTAGACCTTGGAGGAACCATGACCTCAATCACAGCCACAAGGGGGTGCCCTCAAGGGGGAGTACTCTCTCCTCTCTTGTGGACTCTGGTCATCGACGAGCTACTCTATAAGCTCAACGACTTAGGGTTCGCCGCTCAAGGCTACGCTGATGACCTAGTCATTTATATAGTGGGCTGGCATGAGCAAACCATCTCGGACCGCATGCAGCAAGCCCTTAACATAGCCAACAGATGGTGTCAGGACAAAGGATTGTCCATAAACCCTTCTAAAACTGTTTTAGTTCCTTTTACCAGGAAAAGGTCTCTGTTTCTAACAAGACCATCCTTAAATGAATCTACCATTAACTTTTCGGTTGAAGCCAACTACTTAGGAGTTACACTTGACTCCAAGCTCAACTGGAATGCACACCTTGAAAAGACCATAAATAAAGCCACTCGAGCACACTTCGCTTGTAACAGGCTTTCGGTAGAACATGGGGCCTAAGTCCCAAAATGATCTACTGGTCTTTTAACACTGTGGTAAAACCGATCCTAACCTATGCATCTCTTGCTTGGTGGACGAAATCTACCCAGAAGACAGCTGCGGCTGCACTTACCAAACTACAACGACTTGTCTGCATAGGCATCACTGGAGCCATCCGAACATGTCCCACTGCAGCACTTGGAGTTATAACTGGCATACCCCCTCTACCCATCACTTTGAAAAAGGAGGCCTGCCTGGGGCACTTCGCCTTCAAAACATCACTAACATAAAAAGTGGTGATCTTACCGGGCATCTTCGGGTTCTTGAACCCCTAATAAATGAGCCCATTCTGCGCGTAACTGACGAACAGAAAACAAACAAAACAAAACAAAACCTCGCTAAGCAGACGTCGACTTCTACAACTAGGAGGTGAACTCATCCCCCCTACAGGATATGGGAACATAAAGACCCTACCAAAGTGCTCTCTTTTATTAGAAGCCTTGGTATAGAGGCTCTACCCTAATTCCTACAGGCCGGCACAAAAGACCAACATCTGGTCGCAGTGCAACAAGGCCCTAGTAATAATAATAATAATAATAAAACTTGTTTTCCACAGAAACTTCTCTGTAGTCTTGCACACCAGACATGATTGGAAAACAAAATCAAAATCTCTGCCCAGTGGATCACAAACGTGTTACACTGACGGGTCAAAACTGGAAAACGGCGACACCGGGGCTGGTATTTTTGGACCAAGGTTCAACAAGTCCATAGCCATGGGAAAGTCTCCAACCATTTTCCAAGCAGAGATATACGCTATAGAAATCTGTGCTCGTGAATGCCTTCGCAGGAAAATGCAAGGTGCACGGATTTACATCTTCTCTGACAGTCAGGCGGCGCTCATAGCGCTAAGATCCTTCACGATCTCCTCCAGACTTGTACAGAACTGTTTCCAGCAGCTGAACGCCCTTGCCTCAAAAAACATCTTAACGATGGGCTGGGTGCCGGGGCATGAAGGCCACATAGGAAACGAGGTAGCAGACTCCCTAGCAAAACGCGGGGCGATGTCACCACTAATCGGCCCTGAACCGTTCTGTGGACTCTCGAAAGGACACAAAAGAGAACTGGTCAGGAAATGGGAGGAAAAGGAAATAAGTCGCCACTGGACCGACAGTGCAGGGCTGAGACAAGCCAAACAATTTCTCGTCGCCCAGATGACGCAATCAAAACGCATCATCAATCTAAAAAAGAACGAAATACGTATTCTAACAGGCTACCTAACGGGTCATTGCAACCTAAGGTATCACCTTAAGAAATTAAAACTTTCAGAAATCGACACATGCAGATTCTGTGAGATAGAGCCTGAAACATCAGAACATGTTCTATGTGAATGCCCCTCGCTAAGCAGACGTCGACTTCTACAACTAAGAGGTGAACTCATCCCCCCCTACAGGATATGGGAACATATAGACCCTACCAAAGTGCTCTCTTTTATTACAAGGCTTGGTAAAGAGGCTCTACCCTAATTCCTACAGGCCGGCACAAGAGACCTAACATCTGGTCGCAGTGCAACAAGGCCCTAGTAATAATAATGGGAATATTATAAGATTTGTAGTGAAAATAATAAACTGGCCCAGTGTTTGTTATGTAGCATCAAGATCTCAAGAGGCGGAGAAGGAAAGAATGCAAGTAAGTAAAACGTTAGGTTAATTTAATAGTTTCGAAATAGTTTATAGTTAATTATTATTTTATAATAATATTATGTTATATAAAGCTACAACCTCTTTAAAAAAACCATCTTAAAACCAAACATGCTGGCGAATACGCTGCTTTAATTAATGTTCCGTCGACAAGTGGCAGCAACATGGGCGGTACTTCTTCTTCTACCGATGCCAAAATGCTAGCAGAACCTGGAACGTCTAGATCAAAAGAACGGCAGCTCACCCTGAAGGAAACATCAGAAAGGAAATTGCTCTGGAACATTAATGATCCAAAATCAATAAAATATCATTACTTGATTGGCGAAATTATTGCTTTGGACAACGAACTCAATCCAAGCTCCATTTATTTGTCCATGATAGTGGCTCTAATATGATAAAAGGTGTTCGAGATGCAGGATGTGATTCAGGCAGGTGTTTTATTCATTCACTACAACGATCTATAGATCATTCGCTACAATCTCAACCAGAAGTACAACAGATGATAGCTGCTGCGAGACGAATTGTTACCCATTTTAATCATTCAGGCTTAGCAGAGCAGAAACTTAAATCTATTCAACAAGAACTTAACTTGCCAAACCTCCAACTAGTACAAGACGTGAGCACACGCTGGAATTCTACATATTATTTAATGGAGCGATTATTAAAACAAAAGCGAGCTGTCTCCTTGTACATAACAGATCCTGAAACTTTAATAAATCTGACACATGCTCAATGGGAACTATTAGAGCAATGCATCAAACTCCTCAAACCTTTCGAAGGTTTAACAAAAATAACTAGCTCAGGTATCTCTTGCATCTCTGTAGTGATTCTTTATTAAAATATCTGGGAAAAGCAGAGACCGCTGAGAAAGTACCTAATTTAGTCACGTTGAGATCTTCACTGCAGGCCGAGCTAGAAAGGCGATTCACCTTCGACGATAAAAATAAATATCTGGTTGCAACCTTTCTGGATCCTCGCTATAAAACTAGTTTTCTAGGATTAGTTCAAACAGAAAGAGCAAAACAAAAATTCTTCTAGAAGCTCTAAAAAAGTTGCGACGAACAAAGTAGTACCGATGACGATTCTTCTCCAGCTCGTAAAAAAAGAAACTTAAGTGAAAATGATAGGACTGGTAAAATACACGACAGTTTCTGGGAATGCTTTGAAGAAGTAGCTTCGGACAATTTGGGAAATGCCAATGATGAAGAGGACGTAGAAAAGAATGCTGTGGCAAACGAAATAGATTTTTATTTGAAAACAGCTCGCCTAGAACGAAAGGCCGATCCTTACAAGTGGTGGTCAGCAAATGAAAATCAATTCCCTAACCTTGCAAAATTCGCGAAAATATACCTTTCTTCGCCTGGAAGTAGCGTTTACAGTGAAAGATTATTTTCTGAGGCTGGGCACGTTTATGACGAAAGGCGCAATCGTTTGCTAGCAAACAATGCTGAAAAGCTCATTTTTATACACCACAACTTACCACTTATAAATTTTAAATACTAAAATTTTGTAATATTGAGTTAAATACATAATTTTAAGTAAAACAACATGTCTCTTTAACATGATTTGCTATTCGGTATTCGGCCGAATAGTACGTACTATACAATATCAAAAATATACAATATACAAGAGCAAAAAAAGTGGCCGAATAGGCCGAATACCGAATAGTTGCCGAATATTCGTGGCATCTCTAGTAAATAGTATCACACATTCTGGACAACGATGTTGCTAAATTATTAGACGAATTTAAACAGCTAACCATGCACAGCCACAATAAACAGCCGTCACCTTCGAATGTAAAGCACGTAATCGAGACTACAGGAACTGCAGTTTTTGCACGGCCACGTAGGCTTTCAGGCGAAAAGCTAGCTGCGGCGAAAAAGGAATTTGCATACATGCTAGACAAAGGCATTTGCCGTCCCTCGCGCAGCAATTGGGCCAGTCCACTGCATTTGGTACGTAAAAAGAATGGCGAATGGAGACCATGTGGCGATTTCAGAGCATTAAACGCAACAACAGTGCCCGATCGTTACCCACTGCCTTTTATTCACGACGTCAAACAGATTTTTTTTCGGAAAACGAATTTTTTCGATTATTGACTTGCAAAGAGCATATTACCACATTGCGATTGAGGAAACGGATATTTCCAAAACAGCAATTACTACTCCTTTTGGATTATATGAATTCTGTTACATGACATTGGTTTGCGCAACGCTTCGCAGACATTCCAACGCTTCATGCCAACATATTGCGTGATCTGGATTTTATTTTTGTTTTCATCGATGACATTCTGGTAGCTTTGTCCGACATGGATCAGCATAAGCAACACTTGCGAATACTTTTCGAGCGACTTCGAGATAACAAACTTACGATCAATGCAAGCAAATGCCAATTTGGAAATCCCAGGTACACTTTCTTGGTCATACAATAAGTGAAAATGGCCTTATTTACCCATTTTATGGGTTAAGGGTATAAAAATTTCTGGGAATGATAAACTTTTATCGAACTTTTGTACCAGGTGCGGTCTTAAATCAAAATAAGCTGCAGTATCTTATTAAAGGCAATAAGAAAAATGATACAACAACAATTTTGTGGACCGACGAGGCACTTAACGCATTCAAGGCATGCAAGGATGAACTGGCGAACGCAACCTTGCTAACTTTTTTAGCACCCAACGCATCATTGTCACTGTTGCTGTTGCTGTCGGCGTAGTAGCTCATCAATTCGTAGATGGTAAATTACAGCCGTCAGGTTCCTTCTCAAAGAAACTTAATTCAGCTCAATAGAGATATGCTACATACGACCGAGAGCTATTAGCTATCTATTTGGCCATCAAACATTTCCAGTTTCTTTTGGAAGGAAGACAATTTACTGTTTATACGGATCACAAGCCACTCATCTTCGCTTTTTCTCAAAAACTCGATAAAACACCACCCAGACGAGGCACACAGCTGGAGTTTATCAGCCAATTCACCACTGACATACGATATGTGCCCGGCAAAGATAACCAGGTAGCAGATTTTCTCTCGCGAATCAACAGAATAATCGAAATTGATTTTGAGATGATCGCCGCTGCTCAGGAGAAGGATGCAGAGCTGCAGAGGCTGCTCAACCAAAACGATAATTCGCTTCAATTAAAGAATATCAATCTGCTTGATTCCCAATCGTCTCTCTATTGTGATGCTAAAGACAACAAGATTAGACCATTCATTCCTATGCAACTACGCAATCAGGTTATGCGTAAGATGCGTGATCTAGCGCACCCGGGCCGCAAAGCAACGTTCAAACTAAATTCAAACCGATTTGTTTGGCCGTCCATGCCGAAGGACATTGGTTCTTTTGTACGCACATGCACCCAATGCCAGCGGTGCAAAGAACTACGCCATACTAAATCTCCAACGGGGAGCTATGGCCCAATCGATCACCGATTTGATCACGTAAACATAGATCTCATTGGGCCTCTGCCAATATCACGTGGCAATCGGTATTGTTTGACCTGCATAGACAGATTCTCAGGATGGCCCACTGCCATCCCAATTCCGGATATGTCAGCAGAAACAGTAGCAACAGCTTTCATAAATGGTTGGATTTCGTCCTTTGGAGTTCCCTTGCGTATAACGAGCAACCTTGGACGCCAGTTCGAATCGGCCGTGTTTTGCAGATCTAATGCGCATCCTAGGCATTAATCATTTGCGAACCACCGCTTACCATCCACAATCAAATGGATTAATCGAGCGCTGGCATCGAACGCTTAAGACCGCAATCAAGTGCCACAACTCCAACGATTGGTGTGACGTTCTTCCACTGGTGCTTCTAGGGCTTCGGACCACTTTTAAAGAAGATTTAGAAGCAAGTCCTGCAGAGATGCTATTTGGTTCTCCACTTCGCATCCCGGGCGAGTTTGTAACACTCACGGAGAGTCAGCCCAACGAGACAGATTTCCTTAAGCTCCTACGCAGCAAGATGCAAAAACTCAAAAGCACCGACACATCTTGCCATGGAACAAAATCTACTTTCAAACATACAACATTGCAAATGACCATGTGCCTCTTAACCTCTTGAACCATCATATGAAGGTCCTTTCAAGGTTTTGAATAAACATGATAAGTATTAAAAGATTCGAATAACGCACCGAGAAGTCAATGTGTCCATCGATCGCCTAAAAACATCATTCTTGGACAGCGAATCAAAACAAACTTCTCAGCCACAAGTTCCAGGCAACACACCAGAGACAACTGCCACAACTACGACTAGGTCAGTACGAACAGTCCGTTAAGATTTATTCGAGCCAACTCCAGATGGTGCCCACATGGAGATACTTAAGCTTTAGTATCTGGGTAACCAAACCATCAAGGTTGAACGACAAGCGAAACCAAAGGACCCGGCACAATGTCACCGTTGCCAGGCCTTTGCCCACACTAAGAACTACTGTCGGAGACCATTTAGATGTATGAAGTGTGCAGAAAACCATGCTACAACCTCATGCAAAAAACTCGGAAATGATTCCACAAAATGCGCAAATTGTAAAGGGAATCATGTTAGTTGTTATAAGGGCTGTCCCGCATTCAAAAAGGCACGCTCTGAGTTGGTGGCATTCAGGGGTATTGGTGGTGGTGCAAAACTGAGATCGCAGCAACAACATCAGCAGCAACAACAGTATCATCATCATCATCAATATTCGAATCAACCACAACGACAGTTTTATCCGCATCAACGCCAAAACAATGACAACAATGCCAAAAGCTCATACAGCTGGATAGTTCGCAATGGACACAAGTCTAACGATGACAGCAACCATAAGGATATCGAGCAGCAGCAGCAACAACAACAGCAGCAGCAGCATCAGCAGAGATCGGATCAACACCAACAACAACAGCAACTACGACAATAACATCAAACCCGGCTTAGACAACAAAGATATCAACAGCAGCAGCAACAACATCAGCGTGCTCATAATACCCCAAAGCCAGCAAACAAGCCCAATCGTGCTCCTATTGCACTGGGCCCCGCAGGCAAGCACCTTGCAGAGCTTCAACAACTTTTCAAGGATAAGCAGGAAGAGCTGAAACAACAACAGCAAAATATAACACCAGTCAATACTCAAGAAGTCAACCCATTGGCAGCTGCACTTGAGCAGAATGCTCAGTTATTTGCTCGGCTAGAGTCCAAGCTGGAAAAGTTCTTTGAAGCTATAATAAGTTTGGTTAGTGCGAGTTCAAGCACAAACACCCTGAAATCATTAAACAGCAACTCAACAACAACTGCAGTTGACAACGATGTCTGTTTATACTAATCCGTACAAAATTCTATAGTTTCAGCCATTACGCATTCTAAATATGTACAAAGAAACTGCAAATCACACAAATACTTTATTAACACTTTACAAAAATTACATAATTAATAAACTTCAATAATTACAATAGATAACACAATATAATTCAATGTAAGCCTGTTGCACACATCCTGCCGTTGCTTATTCCCATCTCCTTGCTAATCTCAATGGCATTCATCAATAGCGCATCTTTATGTGGTCGGCTATGTCGGTGGCAGCGGCATAATGTCGGCCAGTCAGCTATACAGCCACTACTCACCAGCAATGGCAGCCAGACTCAACTACACGCTCCGAACACCTAAAACGAGAGAGAAAATATTGTTATTCAAATGCTATTTGTTTACAATAAACAACTACATATAACTTACATGCAAATCCACACTCGGTCTACAAATGATGAAAATTGATAGCAGTGTGGCAGGCTGCTATCGGTATACACACTCAAGGCATTTTGGATTGAATCCCCATCATCGAATTCTCTCTAAATGGTCCCCTATGTCGGTGGCTGAGACATAGTGTGGGCCAGTAAGTCATCCAGCTAATTATCCAGGAATAGCATCCAGAAGCAATTCCATCGGCGACAACCTGAAAAGAAATATAAATAAATATGAATAAAATACTTACCTTACACAATGCGTCCAAACATTTCCAGCGCTGCCAGTACCTAAGAAGAGAGAGAAAATAGTGTTATTTATATGATATTTTCTTACAATAAACAACTACATATAACTTACATGCAAATTCACACCCGGTTTCCAAATGATGAAAATTGATAGCAGCGTGGCAGGCTACTATCGATAAACACACAACGTTCATCCCGGATTGAATCTCCAAAGTAATCTTGGATCCTCTCCAAATGGTTTGACGAGCATGCTGCTGGTTCCCTATGTCAGTGGCTGAGGCATAGTGTGGGCCAGTCAGCCATGCAGCCAATAATCCAGCAATGGCATCCAGAAGCAATTTCCATCGGCAACAACCTGAAAAGATATATAAATATATATGAATAAAATACTTAATGGCATCCAGAAGCAATTCCATCGGCGACTACCTAAAAATAAATATTAACAAACATAAACAATAAAAATACTTATGTACCTTACACAATGCGTCCAAACATCTCCAGCGCTTCCAGTACCTAAAAAGAGAGAGAAAATATTGTTATTTATATAATATATGTTTACAAACATATTCACATAACTTACATGCAAATTCCGAATGATGAGAATTGATAGCAGCTTGGCAGGCTGCTATCGATAAACACACACTAGGCATCCCGGATCGAATCTAAAAAAGCATCACTGACTTCTTTCCAAATGGAATACAAATGGGCATGCTGCTGGTTCCCTATGCCGGTGGCTGAGGCATAGTGGGGGCCAGTCAGTCATGCAGCCAATAATCCAGCCTGGGCATCCAGACACAGTTCCAGCGGCGTCTACTTGAAAAGGAAAATGAATAAAATACGTACATTACTTACCAACAACAACAATGACAACATTAAAACAAACCACCAAACTAACCCAGCGATGGACAAATTTGGCAATACAAACTTAAAGAGTCGGAACTAATTACATATAAATAATAAGGAGGAAAGAATTAAAAATTATGATTTCTAGTCATATCTATGCTGACTAGACTTTGTACCACAGCAACCAAATCAAGAAACAGCTGTAAAAATTGTTGAAGTAAATGAAGTTACCAATTATTAATAGCAATATTAATGTGATATTCTATATCACGTTCGATATCTGAGACATAGTCATAATGATTATGCATACAAGTAGCGATTTCCGCTGCTAAAATATAAAACAAAAAAGCACTCATCCTGCTATATGCGGGAAGTGCATATTTCTCAGCTTAAAATAACCAAGAATACAAAGTAAACTTAAATAAAATTAAGGATTCACACTCGCTGAATTTTATGGTTTAAGACCATTTTCAACTTTAATGTCAATAAACAGCTGATGCAAATAGCTGCCTCTATTATTACACATCCGACTGCTTATGGATCTTGACTACTGCCTTTGAAGGCCTACACACATGCACATACTCACCTGATCATCACATGTCACACAAGCTTTGTGCCGAAACTCCACCGACGGCCTTTATAGCAGCAACTTCTTCCACCGATGGTATCCTGAGTTCAACCTACTACGCACGCAAATGAACACAGACTCAATCCTCGTTGGAATAACAACACGACTTGACACTTACCTGGCCACCATGCTGTTCGCTTCCAACGACGAAATACCATCTTGCTAATATAATATTTGATATAATAATGTTCTTTTTCTCATTTCAAGTCTTTATTTATCTTTCGAGCCACAACAACACCTGTAGCCTGCGATCAATGATGCCTGACAAATTTGCAAATTGTTTATTTACATTTTGCATAAGTGTGCAGGCTTACATTGCCAATCATCTGGATAAAGAAGACTACTCACCCGACATAAATGGCATCCTGCGTGTCTCCATTCGTCGGTCGCCTATACCTGGAAAGAAACCCCAACACAGACGCTGGCAAATTTGCAAAATTGCTAATCCGCAAATTGCAAATGCTTGCTGCTACATTGGCGTACATCTACAAAAGGAATCAACTTACCTGACATCCGTGGCATCCTGCGTCCAATCCAGTCGCCCAGCTGTCAACACCTGAAAAGAAAAGAAAATAAGATCAATTAATTTGATTTTGACCAAATTTTTGAGCAACAAAAACATCTGAATCTCACCATCATCGACGTCTGGCATATTTTGCAAAATTGCACACCAGCAATTTGCACTTGCCTATTGCGTTTGCCTAGCGCTGCGAATGTTATGTCCGGCCGGGCGGCGGCTTAGCTACGGGCCCAGAAAAACGCTGAGTTATTTATTTATTTATTTATTTATAGTCAGCTAACAGCAGCTGACATTAAAATGAATCAAAATTTAATTTAAATTAAAAATAATTAAAATAATTAAATTAAGTAAAATATAGAATACAATATAAATCTGAAAATATATTTAAAAGTTAAAGTTAAAGCTCTGGGAAATTCAATAAAAAATAGAGCAGTCCAACATTTGTTGCGAGGATTGGGAAAATCCCAGAAAAACCCAATCAGACCAGCGTTAGATTAGTAGTTAGTGGTTACGATTAGATAAAGCAAAAGGATCGATCTTTTTAGTACTAGAGTTGAGGCCTCCAAGGAGACAAGAGAATAAAGTTTGTTATAGTCAGAACATATAACACGAAATGGTTCATGAATTAAATAGTTGCTGAAGCAACGATCAAGGCTAAGGGGTAAGAAGTTACGTGAAGATCTAACCGGGACATTAAATTTAATTCGACTCAAAAGAACTGATGAGTCGATTTCACCATTAAGTAGGCTAGTAATAAATAATACTCCATGCATAGTTCTACGGTTTAACAGGGAGGGAAGATTTATCAAAAGGAGTCTACTTGAATACGGGGGTAAGTCAACTTCAGCAACCCAGTAAAAACTTCTAAGGGCAAATAGAAGAAATTTCTTCTGCACAGATTCAATTCTGTCCTGGTGAATCGAGTATTGTGGGGACCACACACAAGATCCATACTCCAGAATGGGACGTACTAAGGATGTATAAAGCGTTTTAATGGTGTACGGATCATTAAACTCTTTCGACCACCGCTTGATGAAGCCAAGGACATTAATGGCCTTATTGACCATATACGAAATATGAGCGTCAAACTTTAATTTAGGAATAATGCCTAAATCTTTAATTTCAAACACGCGGTCAAGTGGCGAACCATCAAGCAAATAGTGAGCAGTATGAGGGGTACTTCTACAAAAAGAAATGACTTTACATTTAGAGCAATTTAAATTGAGTAAGTTAGTACGGCACCAGACTGACAACGCACCCAAATCCGACTGCAGTAAATTACACAGGGAAGCGCCATTATAGGTGAAACATAGCTTTACATCATCAGCAAACATATACACAAAAGAGTATGTAATAACTGCTGGATCGTTAATGGATCGTTAATAAACAGATTAAAAAGCAAAGGTCCAAGGTGACTACCCTGGGGTACACCAGAGGTAACAAAATAGGTTTAGATACCGACGATTTAAAAACTAATTTTTGTGTTCGACCACACAAGTACTCCGAAAGCCACAATAATAGTTTTGATGGAAATCCAATACATTTAATTTATGAAGCAACAGAGGATGACTTACAGAATCAAATGCCTTACTAAAATCGGTGTAAACAACGTCAGTTTGCATTTTTTCCTGAAACCCAAACAAGCGAAGTGAATTCAAGAAGGTTAGTGGTAGTAGATCTACGCCTAACAAAACCGTGTTGATAAGGCGATATAATCAAACTACATCCGTGTTGCAGTTGAGAACATATAATTTTTTCAAAGACTTTTGGTATGGCAGACAACTTGGATATGCCCCTTTAATTTTTAACGTTTGATTTTGAAGAATTTTTATGGAGTGGAATTATAAAGGATTCCTTCCATATATCAGGGAACTAGTTCGAATCAACAGACAAGTTAAATAATTTATTTAATGGCGCACAAAGAGAATCCGCGCAGTATCTAAGAATACAACCTGGCACTCCATCAGGACCAGGCAAGTAGCCAGGTTTAATAGAGTTAAATTCACTCAGGAGCGTAGACTCAGTAACTACTGGGACATGTATGCAATTTGACGTTTGAACTTATAAAGGGTAGGAATTACTACTATACATATTCGATGAGTATACTGATTGAAAATACTCAGCAAATAGATCGGCTACTGCCTGTTCAGAACTTGCTTTTGTATCATCTAGGTATACTGAGGATGGCAAGCAAGAAGTCTTACGTTTAGAGTTAACAAATTTATAAAACTGTTTAGGGTCACGTGAAAAGTTCAGTCTGCAACGATTAAGATAATTATTATAGCAAGATGTGTTAACGGAAATAAAACTAGATTTTGCTACTAAATACGAAGATAAATCTAAAGTAGTTCCCGATTTTTTAAATTTTTTATAAGATTTTGTCTTTGCGTTTATCAATTTCGATAGTTCTCTCGTAAACCAAGGTGGTTTATTGTCACTTGAACAACAAGTGAGTGGAACACAAATATCCAAAACCGAATTCAAGGTCCTATAAAATATGGCTATAGCAGTTTCTATATCACTACAAGAATAAAGGCGCGACCAATTAGTATGTTGAAGAAGATAATTTAATTTAGTAAAGTTAGTTTTCCGAAAGCAATGGGTTTTTAAAGTATTTTTAGATACTAAAATAGGGTTAAGAATTTGTCCGGAAGATGCTGAAAAAGAATCTGTTCAGAGGAAATACAGGAGTCAACAGCAATGAGAACACCACCCCCCTTGCGGGAAGTGCGATCGCATCTGCACAAGTTATATTTAGAAGGAAAAATTGAATAATCAGATATATCAGGTTTTAACCAGGTTTCCGTGATCGCTACTATATGTGAATCAAATGATAAGCTGTTAACATATAATTTAGAAAGTTTAGTGTTAAGTGCACCAATAACCTGCGAGGGCAAATTAAATACTCACCCGACATCACGGCATCCTGCATGTCTCCAATTGCCGGCCTTCAATACCTAAAAAGAAAAAAGAAGAAGAAAATCAATTACTTTTTGGTTTCATCACAACACCTCGAGCGGCAAACAACACCTAGCGGCTCACCTAATTAGACTGCAAACAATTGTGAGCATATCCATTTGGCTACCGGCTTACATCCTTGGCAATTCCTCGGTGTCTCCTTTGTCGTTCGCTTCAGCGCTGTGAATATTATGTCCAGCCTGGTGCATGGTATTGCGAGAGCACAGCAAATTTGCAGCGAATCACCATTGCGATTGTGGCATAAATCGCATACCAAGAAGTCAACCATCTGCAAAAGAAGAAAATACTTACCCGGCATCCAGTTCATCAGTACCTGCAAAGAAAAGAAAATAAGCTAATTAAATGTAAAATTATATTTAAGCTTGCTTGTTTACATGTTTTTGTTCACAATGTGACCAAATCTTAGTAACATAACTTGCCATATCAGCTGCTAGTGTTGCTTAACACCTACCATGCTTAACAAAGCAGCCAGCTTATCGTCTGGCCAATATTGCAATTTCAAGTAAATTATATTTAAATAATTATTTTGACAACGATGATAATCATAGCTAATTCAGAAAAAAATGTTTCATTTCACCAGTATTTTTCTTAATTTTTGTTAAAATGTAAATACTTGCGGCATGATTGTTATTTGTAAAGTGCATGCATTGAAATTTTGTGTCTTTTATTACTATTGTCTATATGTGTAAGTTAGGTTCAATAATTTTCATACTATGTTGCTTGCTAATAAGAGTAATGAAATGGAAAGAAATAAAGAAAGGCCGACACAGTTGCTGATCGGTCGTGAATGTGCGAGGACGTGTGGCCTGCTGCGCTCTCCAACTACAAGCGCAACTAACACTAAAAAACCTTTTTCACTCAATTTATTTTACATATATATTTTTGGCCGGCGACAACTAAAACGAAAAGTAAAAGCAATTAAAAAGGAGAAATAGGTGAAAAAGTTTCTTTAAAGTTAACCTAAAAAGAAAATGTGACTGCTTGCATTATTAAATATAGAAAATTTAATATGCATAAAAACTTTATAAAATAAAAAGTGCAAATAACGATTAAACTAGAAACTGAACTATATTAAAGACAATTTAATGCCAATTAATTGCGAGTGGGGTTAGATGCTACTGCTTGACAAATACAAGCGCAAAAACGGACAAAAGAATAGACATATTCTACGCTCAAATAAGCCTAAAATGAAGGATGCTATTGGAGCCCCATGTGGAGAGCTTGGCAGGGTTAGAGAAGCCCAATGACGGATCACGGATGCACTTGCTCCGGAGCCGGGAAATGCGGCTGAACAGGATAACAGTGAGTACTCAACACTCATTTCAATTTCCGACTCGGACATATCTACCAGACCCTATGGTCTTGGTAGCAGTCCCATAGACGTATCCATGCTCGAGTCATGGTTTGACTCCGAGGGTGGTGCTGATCTTGAGACCACCTTCATTGAAAATAGGCACCAAGCTGGCTTCCCTGATCCAACATTGCGCGGGAAGGAAAGATGGCCGCCAAGCTTGGTTGGAACCGAAAATTCTGATCCCTTTATCCACACTCATTCTGACGTTAACATTAGCACTCAAACTCGACAAGACACACGACAAAATAACTCGACTCACAATCGTTACACAAACGAGTGTGCAAACAAGCGCGAGAGAAATTAACGGCGCTCCCACACTTACAAGAGAGAGCCTTAAGCTACTTCAAGCACAAAACGAAAACGAAAGTACAAGCAATAGAGATAGAAGCAACATAAGCATGAGCCGCCAAGCAGCGCAAAACCAAACACTGCTTAACCTAGCTGACGCTGTTAACTATGTTAACACAAGGGAAGACGATGAAGCTGTTAAACAACAGCTTCGACAGCTACAACAGCACAGACTGGATTTGCCCAAATCAAATGCATCTTCTAATGGTAGCAGAAAAAGTCTGAGTTGCAATTTCCCCTCACACTAAAAAAGACAGCTTCAATCGCAAAAAATGACAATTGCGAATTGCTTAATTCGCCACTTAAGAGGAGAAGAATATGCCGAAATATTGACTCGGATGATTATGAGGATGCGGAATCACCCGCATTTAAAAGCAAATTCGCTAAGGAGCTTTACCAACAGGCAAGACAACGGAGGATCGACGAAAATGATGACAACGCAACCACGCAGCCTGATGTTGTTGATATGAATTGTGCTGATGGTGGTGGCATGGATGTTGACACTGCTAGTAATAGCAATGTCAGCATCGGTGTCACAGCATCTCATACAAGCAGATTACATCAGCAGCATCAGCAGCACCTACAGAAATTGCAGCAGCTTCAGAAACAACAACAACAGCAGACACAGCCACAACGGTTTCTTAACCCGCCATTGCAACAACAAGGTACCACCACCAATACTACCACAAATAATGGTAATAATAATGGCAAAATACCCATCCTATTTTTGCCAATGGTGCCAGCAATTATGCCCATCATAGATATGCTCTCAAAAAACCCAGCCGTTGGTAAGTTTTATACTAAAACCACCGCTAATAGCGGCCTTAGGGTACAAGCAACTAACATGGACACTTATAATGCTTTAAAAGATGCGCTTATTAAAGATGACATTCCCCTACATACACACCAGGCTAAAAAGAACAAAGGCTTTAGATTTGTGATTAGAAATATACATCATTCAACACCTTGCTCAGATATCGCAGAAGAACTTAAAGTCCATGGTTTTAATGTTAGATTTATTCGAGCAATAAAACACAGATTTACAGCCAAGCCATTAAATCTATTTGAACTCGAAATGGAGCCAACTCCGGATGGTGCCCACATGGAGATACCTAAGCTTAAGTATCTGGGTAACCAAACCATCAAGGTTGAACGACAAGCGAAACCAAGGGACCCGGCACAATGTCACCGTTGCCAGGCCTTGGCCCACACTAAGAACTACTGTCGGAGACCATTTAGATGTATGAAGTGTGTAGAAAACCATGCTACAACCTCATGCAAAAAACTCGGAAATGATTCCACAAAATGCGCAAATTGTAAAGGGAATCATGTTAGTTGTTATAAGGGCTGTCCCGCATTCAAAAAGGCACGCTCTGAGTTGGTGGCATTCAGGGGTATTGGTGGTGGTGCAAAACTGAGATCGCAGCAACAACATCAGCAGCAACAACAGTATCATCATCATCATCAATATTCGAATCAACCACAACGACAGTTTTATCCGCAACAACGCCAAAACAATGACAACAATGCCAAAAGCTCATATAGCTGGATAGTTCGCAATGGACACAAATCTAACGTTGACAGCAACCATAAGGATACCGAGCAGCAGCAGCAACAACAACAGCATCAGCAAAGATCGGATCAGCACCAACAACAACAGCAACTACGACAATAACATCAAACCCGGCTTGGACAACAAAGATATCAACAGCAGCAGCAACAACATCAGCGTGCTCATAATACCCCAAAGCCAGCAAACAAGCCCAATCGTGCTCCTATTGCACTGGGCCCCGCAGGCAAGCACCTTGCAGAGCTTCAACAACTTTTCAAGGATAAGCAAGAAGAGCTGAAACAACAACAGCAAAATATAACACCAGTCAATACTCAAGAAGTCAACCCATTGGCAGCTGCACTTGAGCAGAATGCTCATTTATTTGCTCGAATAGAGTCCAAGCTGGAAAAGTTCTTTGAAGCTATAGTAAGTTTGGTTAGTGCGAGTTCAAGCACAAACACCCTGAAATCATTAAACAGCAACTCAACAACAACTGCAGTTGACAACGATGTCTGTTTATACTAATCCGTACAAAATTCTATAGTCTCAACCATTACGCATTCTAAATATGTACAAAGAAACTGCAAATCACACAAATACTTTATTAACACTTTACAAAAATTACATAATTAATAAACTTCAATAATTACAATAGATAACACAATATAATTCAATGTAAGCCTGTTGCACACATCCTGCCGTTGCTTATTCATCAATGGCGCATCTTTATGTGGTCGGCTATGTCGGTGGCAGCGACATATTGTCGGCCAGTCAGCTATACAGCCACTACTCACCAGCAATGGCAACCAGACTCAACCACACGCTGCGAACACCTAAAACGAGAGAGAAAATATTGTTATTCAAATGCTATTTGTTTACAATAAACAACTACATATAACTTACATGCAAATCCACACTCGGTCTACAAATGATGAAAATTAAGCGTGGCAGACTGCTATCGATATACACACTCAAGGCAATTTGGATTGAATCCCCATCATCGAATTCTCTCTAAATGGAATACAATCGGGCGTAATGCTGGTCCACTATGTCGGTGGCTGAGGCATAGTGTGGGCCAGTAAGTCATCCAGATAATTATCCAGCAATGGCATCCAGAAGCAATTCCATCGGCGACAACCTGAAAAGAAATATAAATAAATATGAATAAAATACTTACCTTACACAATGCGTCCAAACATTTCTAGCGCTGCCAGTACCTAAGAAGAGAGAGAAAATAGTGTTATTTATATGATATTTTCTTACAATAAACAACTACATATAACATACATGCAAATCCACACCCGGCTTCCAAATGATGAAAATTGATAGCAGCGTGGCAGGCTGCTATCGATATACACACTCTAGGCATTTTGGATTGAATCCCCATCATCGAATTCTCTCTAAATGGAATACAATCGGGCGTAATGCTGGTCCCCTATGTTGGTGGCTGAGGCATAGTGTGGGCCAGTCAGCCATGCAGCCAATAATCCAGCAATGGCATCCAGAAGCAATTCCATCGGCGACAACCTGACAAAAAATATAAATAAATATGAATAAAATACTAACATTAGACAATGCGTCCAATCATTTCCAGCGCTGCCAGTACCTAAAAAGAGAGAGAAAATATTATAATTCAAATGCTATTTGTTTACAATAAACAGATTCACATAACTAACATGCAAATTCACACCCAGCTTCCAAATGATGAAAATTGATAGCAGCGTGGCAGGCTGCTATCGATAAACACACACTAGGCATCCCAGATTGAACCCGCATAGCATCGTTGGATCCTCTCCTAATGGTATACAAAACGGGCATACTGCTGGTCCCCTATGTCGGTGGCTGAGGCATAGTGTGGGCCAGTCAGCCATGCAGCCAATAATCCAGAAATGGCATTCAGAAGCAATTTTCCAGCGGCGACAACCTGAAAATAAATATTAACAAACATAAACAATAAAAATACTTACCTCACTCAATGCGTCCAAACATCTCCAGCGCTTCCAGTACCTAAAATGAGAGATAAAATATTATAATTAAAATAATAATTGCTTATAATAAACAGATTCATATGACATACATGCAAATTCACACCCGTTTTCGAAATGATGAAAATTGATAGCAGCGTGGCAGGCTGCTATCGATAAACACACAACGTTCATCCCGGATTGAATCTCCAAAGTAATCTTGGATCCTCTCCAAACGGTTTAACGAGCATGCTGCTGGTTCCCTATGTCAGTGGCTGAGGCATAGTGTGGGCCAGTCAGCCATGCAGCCAATAATCCAGCAATGGCATCCAGAAGCAATTTCCATCGGCGACTACCTGAAAAGAAACATAATCAAAAATACGTACATTACTTATCAACAACAACAATGACAGCATTCAAACAAATCATTAAACTAATACAACGATGGACAAAACTGGCAATACAAACCTAAAGAGTCGGAAAAAATCACCTATAAATAAAAAGAGGAAAGAATTTATGTATAATTTCTAGTCATATCATCGCTGACTAGACTTGATTACACAGCAACCAAATCAAGAAAAAGCTGTAAAAAATTGTTGAATTAAATGAATTTATAAATTATTAATAGCAATATTAATAATATGTTTGATATTCTATATCACGTTCGGTATTTTATACAACACCAACCAAATTCACACAATTCACATCCGCAATAAGAGAACTTGTTCTTGGGCATAAATGGAACAGATCAACGGTGGAATAGTATCAGTCAACGCACTACAAGCTTACAGAACGTTTCGACCAAGAACGCAAAACACAACCAATATCGACATGAAAGTAAGTTTATTTTGAAAGGATATCCGAATAGATTTACTCTATATTGTATTATCCTTATATTTCCTCATCTGCTTGGCACTCATCGTCACTGTGGCGCAGGCTCATATTGTGGCTCCTGTTGCCACCTATGCCGCGGCACCCGCTCTAACCTATGCTGCTGCTCCATCGGTCTACTCGGCTGCCGTGCCGTCCGTCTACTTGGCTGCTGCTATTCCACGTGCCTATACCACATACGCTGCCGCTCCCTCTGTCTACTCTGCCTCGTATGTGGCATCGCCTTCAGTGTACTCCTCGTATGCCGCACCCGCTGTTGCCACTTATGCCGCTGCACCCGCTTTTGTCTCCACGCTTCTCAAGAAGTAAATCAATCAAAAATAACACCACCAATTCATCATAAATATACATACATACTAAATGTGTTAATATAAATTGAACTGCAATGAAACTTGACAAAAAGATTTTACTTGATTTGAGGGATTTACTTGCTGAATGAATATTTAAACGGCTGGCATAGAAGTGGTTGCAACTTAACTAAATTAAATGGAAATGAGCATCATCAAACAGCATTAACGCCCAGTCAACTCTGTCTGTGGATACATATTTTATTTAAAACTGAACACTGAGCGAAAGAGAGTGTAACTTGGCACCTTCTAACTTGGCTTCGTTGCATGTTCGGTCATCGGGGTAACGACGTTAATGTTATGCATATGAGTTATGACCGGACTGTTGCAGCTGTGGCACGTGTTTGTGTGGTGTTAACAGAACACACAGAAACCAATTTGGCATCGAGTAAATCGCAACCTGCACAAAATACAGTTAGCTAAACTATGCCACATAGTCTACATAGTAGTTGTAAGACTCGTCATAGTGTTTCCTTTGATCCACTTCCGGACGCGCAACTCGCAACGATTATGCACAACAGAAAAGTTTTCTGCGCTGTTTTGGGGCATAAAACTTTTACCTAAATCACTTAGACCGAAAATCAAGTGTGGCATGTCGAAAAATCACGCCAAAAACAGACAACTGTGAAAGAAAGTGAAAGACCGAGGGAGAGAGAGAGAGAAGTGTTTGAATTTGGCAACAGTTGCCAGCACCGCTTCATCAGCCTACAAATGTGATGTTATTTATGCTTGCAACTTGTTATTGTTAGCCTAAATGTGAGCCGAAAACATTAAGTATACGAAAAACTATATTTCTGTTTACTAAAAACAATAACTTATTTATGTAATGTATAAACATTGAATCACCGTTCGAGCATTAGTTCTTAACTGTTGACTTTCAATTGGCAAAGACATTTCAATGCTAACCAATGAATATGCTGCGATTATTAAGCAGCTTGTTAGAAAGGCAATAACTCCATTACAACCTTCAATTGGAGTGCAGTACTAATGCATGGGGACGAATATCCTTCAAGGGACTTGACTAGGTTGTAAGCCTGCTTGTTGCATGCGAACAATCCGATGGCAGATGGAATGAAAACAACATGGAAAACAACAAAACGTAATGACAACTGAGTGGAATGGCAACAGCACAGAACTGATCCGATATTCATTTCTCATTCCTCCATTGTTAACTTTGTCGCGCATAAATTGACAACAAGCTTTCAAGTATTTTATAAGAGCGTACACGGAATCAACATCATAGGCGTCTACCAGCGTCCACCAAAAGTTGCTGCACAAAAAGAGATGAATACAAAATAGTTAAAATAATATTTTAATATAAAACAATTTTACTATTTTCAACTACGTCACTTACCTGGTCCATCCTTGTGGTTGGCAGCTTATCCATTGGATCCAGCAAAGACATCATTCCAGCGGCATCATCTAACATCAAACGTCCTTCCAGTACCTGCAAAAAAAGGAATAAGAGCAAAATTGAAATGTTCATTGATTTTTCTCAGACATTCCAAATTTGTAACTTATCTGGTCATCACATTGTCGCCTGCACCCAGTGCTGGTGAAGTTCACACTTCCGGCAAGGCTGGTGGCAATGAGTTTGATCCACGTAATCAACATCATAAGCGTCTATCAGCGTCCACCAAAAGTTGATGCAAAAATAAAAGTTGAATACAAAATAGTTAAAATAAGATTAACAATTTTACTATTTCAACTAAGTCACTTACCTGGTCCATCCTTGTGGTTGGCAGCTCATCCATTGGATCCAGCAAAGACATCATTCCAGCGGCATCATCTAACATCAAACGTCCTTCCAGTACCTGCAAAGAAAAGAAAAAGAGCAAAATTGAATTGTACATTGATTTTTCTCAAAGATTCCAAATTCAAAACTTATCTGGTCATCATATTGTCGCCTGCACCCAGTGCTTGTGAAGTTCACACTTCCGGCATGGCTGGTGGCAATGAAATTGATCCACGGAATCAACATCATAGGATTCTACCAGCGTCCACCAAAAGTTGCTGCAAAAAAAGAGATGAATACAAAATAGTTAAAATAAGATTTTTATACAAAACAATTTGTCTATTTTCAACTAAGTCACTTACCTCGTCCATCCTTGTGGTTGGCAGCTCATCCATTGGATCCAGCAAAGACATCATTCCAGCGGCATCATCTAACATCAAACGTCCTTCCAGTACCTGCAAAGAAAAGAAAAAGAGCAAAATTGAATTGTACATTGATTTTTCTCAAACATTCCAAATTCGTAACTTATCTGGTCATCACATTGTCGCCTGCACCCAGTGCTTGTGAAGTTCACACTTCCGGCATGGCTGGTGGCAATGAGTTTGATCCACGGAATCAACATCATAGGCGTCTATCAGCGTCCACCAAAAGTTGATGCAAAAATAAAAGATGAATACAAAATAATAAAATTATGATTTTTATATCAAACAATTTTACTATTTTCAACTAAGTCACTTACCTCGTCCATCCTTGTGGTTGGCAGCTCATCGATAGGACCCAGCGAAGACATCATTCCAGCGACATCATCCAACATCAAACGTCCTTCCAGTACCTGCAAAGAAAAGAAAATGAGAAAAATTAATTATTTATTTATTTTTCTCAAACACACAAAATTCGTCACACTCCTGGTCATCATTTTGTCGCCTGCATCCAGTGTTCGTGAAGTTCACACTTCCGGCATGGCTGGTGGCAATGAGTTCTACGGAATCAACATCAAAAGCGTCTACCAGCTTCCACCAAAAATATCTGCAAAAAACGAATAAAAAACAAGTGGAAAGCGGTATACTCGATACCAGTATTAAAACCAGTAAAAAGAGGCCTGATTCCAAAGTGGTACGGACTGGGCAGGGGTGTACGCTGCCTTAAAGATTCTCCGATGCAGATGAGGATGCCACCAGCTATCTTCCTTCCAAATTCGGGGACTCTAGCTACAAGTTTGTCAAAGGTGGGGAAAATGGGGATGGGGCAGTATTGGTGGGCGTGGCATCCACATTTTTGATGCAGATCTTTGTGGGATGTCAATTGCTATCTTCACACCAAATTTGTTGACTCTAGCTCGAAGCTTGTAAAAGTGGCAGCCAAATTTTTGATGCAGATCTTTGTGGGATTTCAATTGCTATCTTCATACCAAATTTGGTGACTCTAGCTCAAAGTTTGTCAAAGGTGGGGAAAATAGGGATGGGGGCAGTGTTGGTGGGCGTGGCATCCAAAATTTTGATGCAGTTTTTGGGGGGTCATCATCGCCTATCTTGGCACCAAATTTGGTGGCTCGAGCTCAAAAACTTTAAGAGATATAGGCTTTTTTGACTTAAAAATGCGAGGGGCTGGGGCGGAATGGGTGGGCGTGGCTCCAAAATTTTTGATGCCATTTTTTGGGGGTTGCTAGTCGTTATCTTCTCACTAAATTTGGTGGTTCTAGCTGTAAGGATGTGCGGAATATGGGGATTATCACTTTTGATTTTTCGAATATAAATTTTTTTAAATCAAACTTATTTGCTATTTGCAACAGAGTCACTTACCTGGTCCATCCTTGTAGTTGGCAGCATATCGATAAGATTGAACAATTTTTATTAACGCTTTTTCCTATGTAAGGCATAAGTATGCGTTTCAGCTTTTTAAATGTTTAATATGTTTAAATTTCAAATCATATAAATACTATGTTTACTTTCATAATTTTTGTTGCACAAACAGACGTATTCTACGATTAACCTATGCGCCAGTGTAATCTAACACAGGCAAAAAAAAAAATTTTTTTTTTTGGGTCCTCCCTTTTGTCAAATATCAAGTCAGACTGGTCGATCATTAAGCAGACAGCGGGGCGGTACTCATTGATTCCTAGCTCTAGCGGGAGATGTGGGGGGGGGGGGGGGTTTGATGCTGACTAATGATGGCTACACCAAGGTTTTATTACAGAGTCCCTCCAGAAATAAAAACTGAGATGAGACGATCCTCATCCGAAGACCACATGGCCAAAGTGCGAACACTCTCAATAAACAACTAAAGAAAACATAAAAAAAAATGAGAAAAGTAAAGCACGGAATAGTAGTTAAGCTAGAGGGGTGGGCTTAGGTGTTGTTTGCCAATTCCCTCTATCATTACCCTCCCAACCATAGTCTCCTAAATAAAATATTTGCACAGAAGACCCCATATGTAATTAAATATTCATCATTTAATTATGCTCCCATGTCATCAGAAATAATAAGACTTAAACTTCCATATCCAATAATTCCATTTTTAATATTTCTAAATTTTTATACTTCCGTTCATTTTTTAATTCTTATTTGCGTACTTAAAATTAACAATATCTATCTTAACTTTTTATTCATTATTATGCTTAAAATTTATTTTCTAGAAATTTTGCTTTTCTTTTATTTATGTAAAAATAGTTGTTTTTATTTTATGAACTCTAAATTTTTCTTTCTAAAAAAACTATATTTTGTTCTCATTGTTATTTTCCAAAAAAAATATTTTGTTTACTAAAATATATTTTGCATTTAATTTATTTCATTAAAACTTTCAACTCAAAACTACGTAAAATAACTCACTAATTATTATTAAATAGTTTTAATAATTATTTGCGTTAACTAACATTACTACTCGTTAACCTATGGTAAGTCTCTTTATTCACTATTTTGCTTCAACTAACTAAAAACTTGATTAACTACTCGACACAATTACACTTGCTGGAAATATTATTCATGGTTAGAGATTGTTGAGCTTTTGAGCTTTTTCAATAGCTATCGAATTTCCAAAATGTCACTCAACAAATTATAAATGCTGCGAGATTTGCATATATAATTTGGTTTATTTTGCCTTCGTGGCCGAACTTCAATTAATTTACAAACGGTTTAAAGTTGAATATCGCAACTAACCCGATTTGGCCGTGCAATAAATAGCGATTTTTCGTTTGTCGCGAAACAGACAACGATCGATGCTGAGTTACCGACGAATTTTATTGAACTGAACTGCTACTGAACTGCATTGCTGCAGCAGCTCGACTCAGCTGACGGCCAAGGGCAAACAATAGACAATGTAATAAATAAACTAAGTATAAGAGCTTATACAAAACAATAGTTAGAATTTACGTTAATTTTCTCTTATGCTGCGCAGAGCATTATAGGTTATAGCGATTAGAGATAAGAGAGTTATGGTTCTGTTGATGCTGCTTTTGGTTTAGTTAACTGCATATCCAAACATTCTCCCCCCGTTGGAAGACATGGGCTTTCAACAACATACTGTTTGGGAAGCGCACATAGTTTGCGCACAGCTTTCTTGATAAAACCCAGTTGATGTCTTGAGAACAGCTACGACGAAGACACAGCTGAACCATCAAACACAACTCTGAGCTTAGTGGTTGAGCTATCCTCTTTCAGCACGCAATGATACTTGCAGTGACTTAGCATGTGCGACTCAACAATCGACATGTGATTCAGATCCACATACTCTTTGATGAACGCGGAATACTGAGACTTCAACTCAGAATGACGCTCCAATTTCCGTTCCAGGTTAGAAAAACGACGTTAAGCTGGCTGATAGGAATCCCCAATCAGATCCACAGGATGTTTCACTGGAAGACGAACCGAATATTCGCCAGTGCCTAAAATGGTCTTCACAGTCAAGTTCCTCCTTGGTAGATTCATTTACTAAAATAGAACAGTATTCTAACTCCCAAAAACGACGTACGATACATCAAGCTTATGATCAGGGCTAGTAGTTGGCGTTGAAATCGAGCGATTGGCCATCAATGAGGCAGGGCTTGTTGACGACGTTCCTACTGTCACTATCCAACCTAATTGAGTTTTTTGGAGAATGGGTAAGCCAGGAGCGAGTTTAATTTGGCCAACGCATAACAATTCAAAAAACAGACCAGCTCCAATTAGAAGATCGGTTTGTTGCGGCTTAAAGAATTCTGGATCAGCCAAGCGAATATTTGAGGGTATAAATTAGGTCTTCCGTCGTACACTCCGATGCCTTGCGACGATCCGTGGTTAGTAGAACAAGAATAACTTCTTCTCCTTTATGAGGGGTGATGATAAATCCAGCAGGTGATTACTGGAACAATGTGGATTAGGATGTGGTCTTTCCCAGTAGCCCGTCTTGGACGTGGTCTACTATTATTGATAACACAGGTTATGTTTATTGACGGCAATGCCGGAGTTTAATCAATTATTCGTCTTATTGTGTTGCGATACAGATCGAGACTAAAACTATAGCAATGTTCAAGCTCAAGCGAAGCCAATGCATCGCGCCATTCTTTAGAGCCGGCGAGCCGACTCAGCATTCTTGCGCAAGCAACGCGGGTGTCCGCTTTCAGTTGCTGTACGCTGAACTCTCATCGGCTAGTCAACATTGCTTACAAAATAGTACTTTGTTGCTGAGGGCAATCAGAATGCTTAAGACTGTGTGTGTTGTTGTACTTTGTTGCTGAGGGCACCTCACGACACCAGGCTGCTTGCTTGGTGAATTAAGCAAGTTCACAAACTCTGTGCCATTGATAGCTGCAGACCGTTCAAATGTTATCAGGAAGGTAACTGAGACGGTTACCTCTGCGCCATCATCAGTTCGGACGCGCGCTGTTGCTTCGTTGATAATTACGGCGCCGTCATCTATAGGCATGATCGCTTTTAGGTGGCTGGGCTGGGTATGGCAGTTGGCAGTGTTTCTCGCGTGGAGCGAACTGGCGGAGGTTTCGCGCCGTGATCGTTCGCAAAAGGTGTTGTGCGTAGTCACGGTGCATCAAGTAACTGCAAAGGTATCCTTTTCGCATTCGCCAGCGTGTCCTCGTCGAGTCGCAGGATGGTTTGTTGGTGTGATACGGGGTAGACGGAGATCTTTTGGCATCTAAACTCAACTTTAGGGTATGCTATTAATATGTGGATAATATTTTCGGACTGAAGGACCCTGATCTTAGATGCTTCTATTAAGCTAACTATTGGTATATCTTGTTCGATAAGTGATTTCAGGTCGGCATGATTTAGGATTGTAGGATTTACTATGTTTGCTTTTGCCAACGTTATGGTGAGTATTAAATTTTGAATTTCTGTGTTTAATATTCTATTTCTTGCCAACAATGTTTCGAACAGATGAGGAGTGTCAACCAAATTACCTTTGCGTGAACTGATAATTTTATTAATGGTGTCCGTTAGCCTGTTTATTTGTTTTTGCGTTTCGGAGTTTATTAAGATCTGTTTGGCATTGGATTCCACTAATTGAGCCTCTGTAATGCGGACTCTTAAAAAATCGGAAGCATCGGGGGTGCCAGCAACAACCTTCAAGGCAGTGCCTAGGAAGTCGAGGCTTCGTGCAAACCTGTGATGCACTTGAAGAACAGACAACAAGGTTCTAAGGTGATCTGTATCTACGTCTAGTAGTTTGCGCATATGCGACTGCGGAAAGGAATCGGACAGTTTTTCGGTCTCGTCTATCATGCTAACGAATTCAGAGATGTTGCTGGAGTGCCTCAAGTAGCTTCGTTGATCAAACACCAATACTTCCCCATCTATGATTGGGATGTAGTTGGCATGCGAGAAGTCGGTGATCCGAGCATTTGCCGCTGCTAGTGCCACGAGCAAGTTGAGTGCAAACCTGAAATGGGTAAGCAATATAAGTCGGCGTTCTAACTCTAAATTGGCTTAGGCACCTATTTCAGGTTGTCCTTATGGACCACCCTCCCCTTAATGAGGACAGACGTTCCTAGGTCTGCTTCGACCATTTGTTCTGAGCATAAGGGAGTTAATTTGTTCCCTTACCTCTTGTTGTTCTTCTGCAACACCTTTTCGCCTACCTCGAACACGCGGTTTTGTCTGGATGCATTGCACCTTTTGATATTGTCTTGCTGTGCCTTAATCAGCCTGTCTTTGACGAGATCGCGACGCTCAACAGTTGTCGCATGAACAACTTCCATTGGTTTCTCGCGGGTAACCGAGTGCAAACTTTTGTTGTACTCTATCGTAGCCCTTAAGATCAATTCTGTAGTGTCGCTGATTTTTCTGTCTAGTTTGAGGCATCTCGCAATTTCGGTCAGGGTGCTGTGAAAACGTTCCACTTGGCCGTTTGAGGTGCTGTGAAGCGGGGCTGCGTTCACAATGCAAATGCCGTAGGCGTTCCGGAGCATCGAAGTGATGGTCTCGGAATTGAAAGCCGCCTCGGTATCGCAATAAATTGTCTTGGTTGCGGGGAAAAAGTTAACAATCTGTAGCAGAGGGTTTGTGACATCGATTATTGTTCTGGACAATATCGGTTGGACGACTGCGAATTTGGAGAATTTGACTATGCAGGTCAAGAATCGTTTCTTGTCTGTCGAAAAAATATCAATATGCAACATTTCGCCAGTATAACCTGGTATAGGCGTTTTCCCGAGCTCTTGTTTCCTCGGGTGCCTATCGTACTTGGCCTTAGTGCAAACCCTGCAGTTTGCAACCACTTCTTTGGCTAAATTGTTCATATTGGGAAAATAGTAGTCACGAAGTACTTGTTTAATACTTTCCTGAGCTGCTCTGTGCGCTCGGTTGTGTTCTGCAGTGATAATTTCTAACTGCTCGTTTTTGTCCGTTATATCTTACACGAGATTTTTGCAATGCCAAAATTGGGTAGCAGGGAAATACACGATCAGGTCATGTTGGAAGCTTGCTAACGTGGGAAGATCGCAATGTACTGCATTTACGACTCCCGAACTCACAACTTCTTTGAGTGTTTTGAGAATTGTGCTCATGTCAGTATAACTGATGAAGTGGCGCGTTTTGCTGCGAAACAGCAACAAGTTTCGCTTTAGCGGAAAACGCGATTCCTCTAGGACAATATGGTTCCTAAAGCAATTTGATGGTTTGTTTGTTGTCTCGACCGTGTAGGTCAGGGAGAGTTCGCTGTGAACGGTTGCAGCGTCCGAACGGGGCTCGTCTTGCAGAGCATTAATGTTTTGCCTTGAAAGGGCATCTGCCACCAGATTTTCTCTGCCTGGTTTATAAAACATTTTGGCATTGTGCTGATCAATGTAAGCTTTCCATCTTTTAATCTTGGAATTCGTGTTCTTGTCCGCTACAGCGAACGTGAGCGGCTGGTGGTCCGTGAAAATGTTAATTTCCCTAGAACCGTACAGAAAGTTCTGCAATCTGCCTAACGCCCACACAATGGCCGGCAATTCTCTTTCGTTGGTGGCATAGTTTTGTTCGGCCTGTTTTAAGGCGCGAGAAATCATTGTTATTGGCCTATTGCCTTGGGAAAGAACCGCGCCAATTCCACTGGCTGAAGCATCAGTGGTTAAATCGAACGGTTTCTGGAAGTCTGGATACATTAACATAACATCTTCTGATGCCAAAATGTTCCGCAGACGATGAAATGTATCGCGTTGAGCTTCATTAAATTCAACAGGGATTTTCTTTGATACGTGTTTACTAACTGAATCATTTTCCCCTTTAAGTATGTCCGATATTGGACGAGCTATAGCGGCAAAGTCTTAAATAAAGACTCTATAGTAGTTGGCTTACCCCAAGAAGGATCTAATGCTGTAGACACTCTTTTGTTCAGGGAATTCCTGAATAGCCTTAATCTTTTTGCTCCGTCTTTGGTTACAATGAAACCCAGGAATTCGATACTTTCCTTGAAGAATCGAGTTTTTTCTGGGCCTACACGCATGTTGGCGTCGATTAGACATTTTAACACAATGTCAATGTGTTGAAGGTGCTCCGTTTCATTTTTAGAAAAAATTATGACGTCGTCTACATAGACGAAGCAAATCTTTCCTATATGTTCCCTCAGGACATCGTCTATTGCCCTTGGAAGATGCTGCTTGCGTTGCGCAGGCCAAACGGTAGACGACAGAACTCGTACTTGCCGCTGCTTACTGAAAACGAAGTTCCGAAGCTCCGCAAGGTAGATTTGGTGGTAACCAGACTTTAAGTCAAGAGTAGTGAAATATTTGCCTTTCCTAGATTAGCTAAGATCATAGGAATGTTCGGCATGGGGTAACGGTCCGGTATGGTCTTTTCGTTCAGTTTCCTGAAGTCGATTACTAACCTTTTGTT
Organism: Scaptomyza flava; assembly: GCA_030179655.1. NCBI lineage: Eukaryota > Metazoa > Arthropoda > Insecta > Diptera > Drosophilidae > Scaptomyza > Scaptomyza flava. The sequence goes on along the minus strand of JARNME010000371.1, from coordinate 249,266 downwards.
TGGGTTACCGTATGAGTCAGTGCCTTTCTTATCAACCACCCATGTTGGGCTGTTGTAAGGCGATCTGGAGGGCCTGATTATGCCATCGTCCAGCAATTGTTTGACTTCTTTGTTAATGAAGTCAGAAACACCCATGAGACTCGGGTATCTTGAATACACAGGCTCATTGTCTACTGTTCGGATTGTAGCGATTACAGCAGTGTTGAAGGGTAGAGCTTCATCTGCATTTGAGAAGGCTCTTTTGTTTCTGAGTATCATGTCCCTGAACCCTTTCTTTACGGAAGGTGGGACTACGATGTCGTTGACATCGGTGAAGTTCACATCAGCACAATGATAGTACTGGAGTTTTTCGGATGCAAAAACTAAAAAATTCACTGAGTCGTCACCAGATGCGTACTCGTTCTCACTCTCTAGTTCTTCGACTGCCTCTTTGGCAGATTTCTCGTATTCTGCTACAGCTTCTTTGGAATCTGTTTTAACGACATTGTTAACGCGTTGTCGCCTCTGACCTGTTAAACGGTCTGACGAGTTCTTGCGTTTTGGTGCGTTGGACTAATTAGCCTGACGCTTGCTGTAGTCGGTTTTTTGTCTAAATTTGGAGGAAGAATCAACTTCCATGGGCTGTGGAGCCCCGGTTTGATTGTCTTTTGGGGCCTGAGGCTGGGGATCGCCCTTTTGGCGTTTAACAAAATGGGGATTTCTCTCCTGATTCTGATCGTCTCTGTTATATTTGGTCTGTTTGCTTTGGGCACGGTTTCTGTTACCTTCAGCAAGTTGCGCCCGCTCTTGCAAGGCTTTAGCGTAAGAGTTAGCGAACATGCTTCTCTCAATGCTAAATTCTGCCTCTCTGGCCAAGGCCAGTGCAGACGGTAGATCCTTTGGCTGCGCAGGAAACACAACCGCTCTCAACGGCTTTTTAAGACCGGAGATAAAGGCGTGCAAGGCGTCGTCTCTAACCTCTCGGTTGAGCAAATCAGCGCCTTCTTGGTCGTGAGACATTACAATTTTGTTGGTAACGAGCGTGAGTTTCTTCTCGACGTCATCGTAGTACTGCATCAGGGACATTTCGCCCTGAGTAACCAACTCCAAACCCTGTCTCAACAAACGCAAGGATGTTTTATCCGAGTATGTGCAATCTAGCCTAGCTAGTATTGCATCGAAATTTAAAACCGTATTGTGAGACACTAGTAGGGCTCCAGCTGAGCCTTTGATTTTATTCCTAATAATTGCTACCGCTTGGTAGTGTGCAGTGCTCTTTGGAAACTCCTTGAATAGCTCGTATGCGTAGATGGCTGCTTGCCCCCACGCTACATATTCATCTTGTACGCCGGTGAAATCCGGCACAGACTTAATAATGTCTAAGGGGAAATCGCATTTAACGTTAGTATCGACGGATATTTTTTCGTAAGTGATGATTTGCGGTGCTTCTACCTCTTCTAACTCTTAACTTGTGAAGTTAAAGCAGTAATTTGTCCTTGAAACTGATTTTGTTGTTGCGCTCATTTGCTAATTGCTCATTGGCTAATGGTTGGCACTTTTCAAAACTTAGACTGACCCATCACTGATGGGGTCAACGAGATCATTCGCCAACGGATTCGGGTAGGCCACAAGCCTGTCAGCATATCGGCTGCTTTGAAAGTTAATTTGGTCCCCAAATGGAATGAGTTTCAGGTCCCTTTCAATGACGCGATTTGTCACGTACCATGGAAGCCCAGATGCGTGACGTGCAGCTCGCTATTGGACTACTCTGAGTCTGTTGAGCTGGCTGTTAGCAGCAGTTCCCCACACTTGGATGGCGTAGGTCCACCTTGGGGCTAAAATGGCTTTTATCAAAGAGCCTTAGTTGCCATCTGAAGCTTACTGGAGCGGAAGAGCTAGCTGAGCTTTTTTAGTTTACCCAAGGATTTCGTTTTGACTGCCATAATATGGGCTCTCCAAGTCAGTGTCCTATCTAGATTCTAGATGGAGTCCAAGGTAGCAGTGAGATATGACGCTGTTAATGTTATTTCCGTCAAAAACAAGACCTGTGCAGGTTCCGCGCCGCAAAGAAAAGGTAACACACGCTGATTTAGAGCAGTTAATGGCCACATTCCATTTGGTAATCCATTGCTCAATGGAATGCAGCCACTCTTGGACCGCATTGGAGGCAGTTTGCAGTGATGAATGAGACGCGAGCATGGCGGTGTCATCAGCATAAGGGAGGCTTCATCGGTGTTGTTAACCGGGTATGGGATATCCGCAGTGCACAGAGTGTACAAGAAGGGTCCAAGCACACTTCCCTTTGGAACCCCGGCATGAATCTGTTCCAGGCAGGACCGAGAATCTCGTACTGAAACTTTGAAGGTCCGACCAGCAATGAAGGATCTCATGATTGCGTAATAAGAAGGGAGAAGATCTTTCATCTTGTATAAAAGACCCTCATGCCACACCCTATCAAACGCTTGTTTTACGTCTAAAAAGACTCCGACAGTGTATAGCTTATGCTCAAAGCCGTGAGTCACCTGATTTACGATGCGATGGATTTGTTCAGGGCAACCATGGGACTTCCTGAAGCCAAATTGGTGTTGTGGAATATGATCCACTACCTGTGGCAGTTCCATCAAAGAAGAAGGTTGTTAGCAAGCTGATTGGGCGGTATGAATCAATCTGTGTTGGTGACTTTCCGGCTTTGGGGATCATTACAATACGCGGTTTCATTGTCTTGGGAAGTGCCCTAATTTTAGCATGGCATTAAATATCTTGACAAGAGCTAAATTTGGCAGCACGGTTGTAAATGCCATCGTACCCAAGGGTTTTTTTTGGTTGCAGCACCTTTAGTTGCATCATGAATTCCTGTGGTGTGGTATGTCTTATGGGGCGGGCCGGTGCAGTCGGAGTATCCAAGAAGCTTGCAATGGCTTCTCGGTTGGAGACACCCGTTATGTTGAAGGGCATAAAGGTAGAGGACAAGTGTAAAGCGAAAGCGCTCGCTTTTTCATTATCCGTCTTAAGCCAATGGCCACTTTGACTCTGGCAGGTGATTGGAACAACGGCTGTCTCTCGTGAGCCTCCATATTGAGAAGTCACTGCTGTTATCTGGGCCAGCACCCTCTAGCAAAGTATCCAGATTTGCTTGTCGGTTCTTGGCCAGCAAACGGCGCAGTCTATTAGTAACGCTTGAATATTGCTGCTTTACACTAAGATCTCCTGTCGCAATATATTGTTTTCTGAGGCGCCTTGTATGAGTGAGCAGTTCCCTAGCCTCCAAGCTCAAGATGGGAGCTCTCCTTGCGGACGTGAGACCAGCTTGGTGAGGGGTTGGTGTAGCCTGCTGAGCTGCTTCAGCAATTATAGATGCGACATACGCTTCCAGTCTACTACAAGTATCGATGGGAATGTTAAGTTCGACGGTGGTCTCGATATGATCCTTAAAAACTGCAGTGTTTGCGTGCGGTGCCAGCATTTTTGTGACACCTTAAAATGATTGGGCGTCTTCGTCTAGCTCAAACACGATAGGGGTGGCAAGTAGCTGCTCCCGTTGCGACGATGTCAATTCCTTCTTCTGCCAGTGCAGAGAACAGCACCCTGCCTCTGGTACACATCCCGTAGTTTCCCCACCATCTGTGTTTTGCGTTTCAATCTCCTGCCGCAAGAAACTTGGTGCCGAATTGAGCGATGAACGGCGCAACGACAGCTTCCGTCCACCTAAAGGCAGGAGGGCAGTATACTGACGCAATGTTAAAATTTCCTCTGCTTGCAGTCAGCTGGATAACTGTTGCCTGAATATGATTTTCGGACAGAGTGGAATAAGGTTGATTAGAGATGGTTGATCTAACAACGATCGCCGCACCTCCATGTTGGCTGTCATCCGGGTGATTGGCAGTATGTAGGGTAAAACCGAAGACCCTGAAAGTGGACCGAGAGTAGAAGTGGGTTTCCGACTACAGGAGGATGTCGATGTCGTGCAGCTCAATGAAGGCGAGGATCTCGTTGGTCTTAGAGGAAGCCCCATTGGCATTCCAGGCTGCTATCTTAAGAGGACTGTAAAGTTAAGAGACGATTAGTTTTTTAGGAGTTCGGAGCGACTGTTCGTTTCGCTCCGATTGCTTTATTTTGAATGAATCTAACAATGTCAGCTTAAACATATTGTAAGCTACTAAAAGGCTGTGTGCTGCTTATGGTGGTAGCGCAGCCGTTTGTATATAAGCGTTTTATATATATAAGCGACGGATACGTCGCTGCGGGCAGAGTGTGTTATGCACATGTATACTTAAGTGGTCAATGCATGGGACATATGCTGACGCTGTCTTATTCTTGTAGGATCATATTTCGATGCACTTGAAGAGTACTTGGAATGCACTTGAAAGTGTATGTCCGAATATGTTTATGCAACAACTAAGTGTTGTTGCCCTTTTATGTTATGTTTATACAGCAACAAAGTGTTACTGATTTGGATACATTAAGTACAGTACACCATTGATATATGTGCATACTACATCTCCCTCCTTTTGAAAAATAACGTAATATCTGTAGTTATTTTAAAATTAATCAGTATTACTAAATATTTTTTTTTTTTTTTTTTATTTTGAAATCAATCGTGAACAAATATTTTTAACCTATCTTTATGTACTTTTTGTTTTTTGTGTTTGTTATCTGAAATCGTTATATTATCATTTTCACCTATACTTTCTACCTTATATGGGCCCGTATATTTAAAATCTAACTTATGGCCTACTTCGTTTTTTAGTAAAACTTTATCTCCTATTGATAGAGTTATGTTCCTAGTTTTTAAATCATATATTTCCTTATTTTTCTGTTTATTTAATTCGAGCATATTTCTTGCTCTTTTGTATGCTACTTCTAATCTGTATTTACTTTCTTTAGCGTAGTCATCTATGTTATATATAGGTTCTATATTACTTATGCTGTTAAAGTACTTTGGTAGATTATTAGTCTTACCGAATACTAACTCATATGGACAATAATTGTGTGCCATAGAGGGGGTTGTATTAAAACAATAAACAAAATATTTGAGCCATACATCCCAATATGTTTTATTAACTGATATATAGGATCGAATGTACTCGTTGAACGTTCTGTGGCTTCTTTCAATTGTTCCAACAGTTTGATGATGATGTGCAGTTGATGTTATATTCTTTATTTTTAAATATTTGCACAGATCATTTATAATTAAATTTTTATATTCCGTTCCCATGTCCGAAATGAACGTCTTCATTGGACCGTACTTGAGAATAAATGATTCAAATATTGCTGTTGCAACTGTTACTGCACTTTTATTTGCGATAGGTATAGCAACTAAATATTTAGTCAGGTCACATATGAGGGTGACTGCATATTCATTGCCTTTTTCTGACTTTGGTAGTGGACCAATTGTATCCACTATAACTCTGTCAAATGCTTTCATCGGGGTTTCAGTAATTGTTAAAGGGGTCTTGGTATTTTTTGTTATTTTGCTTTTTGACATTTTTGACATTTCCGGATGTACTCAGTTATATCACGAGTCATACCTTCCAGTAATAATGTCTTTTTACCTTGGCCAAGGTTTTTGCAATGCCTGTATGACCTCCTTGTACTGGATCGTCATGTAGTGTAGACAATATAGCTTCTTTCTCTTTAATATCTGTTAATGTGGTCACCGGGTTGAGGAGCGCTACTCTCAATGTACTTAATATTTATTGCCCATTATTTTGAAATTATCTATTGAAATTTTTTCAAAGATATTTTCCCACGGTGCCATTTTCAATTGGCTGATTTTCAATATACCGGCTTCTTTTCGAGCCTAGGGAATAGTTGTCCTAAATCAATATTTCCTTTATTAGTATATAAATCTCCAATATCAATTCTTGCAATAATTTTCATACCATGCTTAAATAAACATAGCATATCTTTTATATGCAAGGTCACTACTTTACGTACCTCATCATTATTAATGACTTCATATACGTTGGGCTGAGAAGCTGTTTAGTAGGTTGCTTTGGCATCTCTACTTTATTGTTTTCTGCGCAGAAATTTTGTCTACTTTGATACCTGGTAGTGACTTTCAGGATTTTATTTTGTATGTCTTTTAGATCAGATATTGTTATTCGTGACAATGCATCGGCTACAAAATTATCTTTGCCTCTTAGGTACTCTACTGTAAAATTGTATTCCTCTAATTCAAGTCTCATACGCGTTAATTTAGAACTGGGGTTTGTCATTGAAAACAAAAATGTTAGGGGTCTATGGTCAGTTTTTACTGTGAAATGTGTTCCGTAAATATATGGTCTAAATTTGGAAATTGCCCAATAAATGGCTGTTAACTCTTGTTCCGTTGTACTCTTGTTACTTTCTCCTTTGGTGAATGATCTCGATGCGTAGGCTACTGGAAGCTGAATTCCATTGTGGACTTGTGTTAGCACTGCGCCACAGGCTTGCTTACTAGCATCTGTTATTATACAAAATTCTTTTGTGATGGTTCAAGTCCAGAGAATGCAATAGTCATCATTCTTTGGAATGAATTTGGGGCTATCTTTAAACCAAATGGCAATCGCGTAAAGCGATAAGAGCCATTGCTTGTTGAAAAGGATGTTATATCTCTAGAGTTTTCGTCTAGCTCAATCTGGTGGAATCCTGACATTAAGTCAAGGCAAGAGAAATATTTTGCTCTTCCTAGTTGATCTAAGATTTCATCGATTCTAGGAAGTGGGAACTTATCGGATAGTAATTTTTATTAATTTGGCGATAGTCAATAACTAAACGCCATTTTTCTTTTCATTATCTATGGATTTCTTTGGTACTAGTAACAGTGGACTGTTGTATTCCGAGACTGAGGGTTCAACTATTTTATCTTTAATGAGTTTATCGACTTGAGCTTGAATTTCGTCTTTTGACTGTGAGGGCTTCTATAGTTTTTTATATATACGGGTTCATTATCTTTTAATCTTAGTTTCTGCTTATAAAAATTATTGGTGGTTATTGATTCGGTATCGAGTCCGAATATGTCTGCATATTCACTACAAAGTCCTTTTAATTGTCTATAAAATAGTTTTGGAAAATTTTTAGCTAACTTTGACATAACATTGTTCGTTCTAGTTTCATTATTTATTTCGGATATATCATAATTTGCTAATGGTTCATAATTCAATTTATTTATATTAACCATTTGATCTGTATTAGTTGTATTCAGTAACGGACAAATGCATTTGCAGTTGTTACTACTGTATTTGCTGCATATATACCAGGTTGAATTTCCTGGTTCGGAATTAGGATGCTATCTTCATTTGAAGTTAACTCAATTTTTCGGACAACTTTGGATCTTGCTGGTAACACTTTTGTATTGTTACCAGAGCTGTAATTAATGTGGACATATATAGGATAGTTTAGATTGTCTGGTCTTATTATAAGAAGGTCCTTTGTAGGTGTGAAATCGAGTTGACAATTATATTTTTAATAAAATCTATTCCTAAAATTCCATCACACGGTATAGAAAAATTTGAATCGACAATATGGAAGTTGTGTGGAATTATATATTTAGTTGTTTGAATTTCTATAGATGTCATTCCTTTAGATTGAACTAACCCTTGATTGATTCCTTGAATATTTATTTTGTTGTCTATGTTTATATCATTAAAAGTGTCTGAATTGTCTTTTAGCAGAGATATGTCTGCACCAGTATCTATTAAAATATTAATTTTTTTCCTGTAGCTACGTTTGTGAATGTTACAAATATATTTACACTAAGATTAATCGAATGAACCTTTTTGCTATTTATTGCTGTGTACCTAAGGGCTGTTGCGAGTTTTCCGAGGCATTGTGCGTGATTCTATCATTATTGTTATTACCATTATTATTGTTGTGGCCTCTGTTTGAGTTACCACGGCCTCTAGAGTTTCCTCTATATTGGCCTCTGTTTCTGTTGTTGGGATAATTATTATAATTATTGTTATTGTAATTGTTGTTTCTGTTGTTATTTCTATAGTCGCCGTTACTTATACCACGGTTGTTCCCTCTGAAATTGCTACCGCGGTTAGGGTTGCCTCTTTTGAAATACATTACTCGGTTAACATCACCAGTGACCCTTGTACTAGTTATTATGTATGCGCTTATCGCTGCATCCATAGTGGTACAAGTACCTGCCTCTAGTACTGTTTTTACACTTTCGTGCTCGGCTCTCTTGATCATAGTGTCAATGGCCTCCCTAGTACTTAATGTATTGGCATGTATAACCGGCAAGCCTTCGTCTATAAACGACGCTTCGAGTAGCTTGCGTAAATTGTCTATTTCGTTAGTAAACTGGGTCACGGTTTTTCCCTTTTGCTGGACAGTGGACAATTTTGCTTTTATGCTTTGCGAAGTTTCGCCAACAATTACATTCTGCAATGTATTTATAATCTCCTGTATTGTCTGTTTTTCTTGTATCTGATTTAAGGTTGTGCCTATTATTTTTGATTTAATTACATGCACAGCTATGGCTTCATATGGTCCCTTTGCAAGGTCGACCAACTTTATAGCCATTATGAACCTCTGGAGATGGATTTTCTGTCCATCGAACTCTGGTACTGCGCTGGCTACTTCCCTAATGTATGCCCTTATGGCGGCTGAATCGTCTGTCGGCATTGTGAGGTTTTCTTCGTTTGAATCCACCTCAATTTTTCTGTAATTTTTATTATTGCTGGTATTGTTAAATCCAGCAAGTCTTCCTCCTTTATTTCTGTTTCGGAGTCACTTGAAGATTCTATTGACTCTTCTTTGGATTTTATTGTCAAGGGAGTGTTTAGGATTGTCGGTATCGATATATCCAAATTAAACTTCCCTTTTATGTATGAAAGGTTTGACTTTAATTTCAATAGAAGCTTTGAAATTGATGTGCACTGGTTTGTATTTAATTTGCTTCGTTGTCTGTGGACCAATTCTCTAGCTTGATTAAAACTGTCTACCAGATTTTCTGCATGCTTATTTATAGTATTCTCTTGTATATTTCTATTTTGTGTTAAGCATTTATAAGATTTTCTAAATTGGTTTTTGATTTCATTTATTTCGATTAAAAATTGCTGCCAATCCATATTTATTAGACATTTTTAGTTTTCATCAGCGTCTTCGCTTCCAGAACTCAATGGTTCTGTCTTGATGATCTAATCTACGAATAATTGGTGTACAGTATTTGGCATCCTTACGTTAAGTCTCAGCAACATTTTGTACCGCAATGTAATGATTCTTTTAATTTGATCATAAATATGTTTGCGTACTTCATTATTGTTCTTAATCCACTTTAGAATTAAAATCAACTTTGGGTGTGCTGGCTTAACGTTCACTGCTAGTTCTAAAAATTGAATATATTTAGCTAAATACTTTAGTTCTGGCATTTTATTTGTCTTTTAAAGGATGTTTTTTTTTTTTTTTTTTTTTTTTTATTCATAATTGATTTCATATTTAAATTTGATATTATTATTTTTTTTTTTACAAATTATCTAGGCCATCGGCCCTGCTGTTGTTGTAACGTTTCTTAATGCACTTATTATGAAGTTTATAAATTTTTGTTAGTGCATGTATAATTACAATAATCGTTATTATTAATAGTGTTGTTATCCAGTTTAGATTCTGCGTTTCAACTTCAACTTTATTAATTACATTCGCAGTTGAATCTACTGTTTTTAAGTATACTAGACCCATTTTGATGCTCTTTGTATTTTGACTAATTTTAATTTTTAAGGTTTTATCTATTGAGTTTGTGCGCAGTGACATTGGCGCTCCTGCCTATTTTGCGTACGACTTTACAGGCCGTACTGGTTCATCGGGCAGGAATTTTCCCGCTCAATGTTACAATGTTTTACAATTTTTGATTGTTTAATAATTATAAGTGTTTAACATGTAAAAAAAATTTTAATTTTCCAGTCATCAGTCCAGTCGGTGCAAAGTTGTAGGTGCTGCTGCTGTTGTCCGGGGCCTATGAGCTCAGGCGGCGCCGGTGCTGGTCTTCGCACAGGCAATGTTGTTATTATTTGTTGGTTGTGATTTACAGTGATTGCATGTACCAATGCAATGGGGATTCCATACTCCCTCGCAGTTCGGAGGACACTCTTTTTTTCTTTTGGGTGTTTCCTTTTTGGCTGGAGGTTGAGTTTTTTGATTAGTATTTGAAATATTTTCGATAACTGAGTGAGCGGAACATGGCTTTTTAATAGTCTCTTGTAAATATTCTTTTAGATGGTCAAGCCCTGTTTGTAGCTTTTGAGCTGTTGACCAGGCTGGTGGAGGTTGTTGGGTATATAGCTGCCAATATAGGCTAGCTATCCTCTTTTTAATTTTGTTTCTCACACCGCCTCTTTTTTTTACCATATTCACACTCTACTCACTCAGATATTTATTTCTTTTCTTTCTCCATTCGTTAATAAGTTGTGTTGTCCATTCGTTGATAAGTTTGTTGTAGCTTGTTACTGCTGTGTCGGCAACTTCTGCTGTTGGTGGTGATTCAGACGTCGCTTATGATATTTGCGCACAATTTTTGCTATTATTTTTGTTTTGGGTATCCTCATACATTTAGACGCATGCTTGTGTCGCTGCTGATGCTGATGAGGTGAAGGCTGCTTGATGGTAGTCAGTGGTGTTGTTGATCCTTGTGTAGAGTGTGTTTTTTTTTTTTTTTTTTTTAAGTTTTATAACACTTTACTTTACAGCGGTTTACGGTACCGCTGTCACGGTCGCCATGTAAAGTTAAGAGACGATTAGTTTTTTAGGAGTTCGGAGCGACTGTTCGTATCGCTCCGATTGCTTTATTTTGAATGAATCTAACAATGTCAGCTTAAACATATTGTAAGCTACTAAAAGGCTGTGTGCTGCTTATGGTGGTAGCGCAGCCGTTTGTATATAAGCGTTTTATATATATAAGCGACGGATACGTCGCTGCGGGCAGAGTGTGTTATGCACATGTATACTTAAGTGGTCAATGCATGGGACATATGCTGACGCTGTCTTATTCTTGTAGGATCATATTTCGATGCACTTGAAGAGTACTTGGAATGCACTTGAAAGTGTATGTCCGAATATGTTTATGCAACAACTAAGTGTTGTTGCCCTTTTATGTTATGTTTATACAGCAACAAAGTGTTACTGATTTGGGTACATTTAGTACAGTACACCATTGATATATGTGCATACTACAGGACCCATTTTGAACAGCAGAAGGGAATGTGCGCGTCTGCAGAAGCAGTTGCATTAACGTTTCCACTAACGACATCATCCTGTCAAGCCTAGTAAAAAGCTGCTCCAGCTTGCAATCCAGGTTGGCGCTTGCGTTAGGGGCAGTAGCGGCAGGGGGGGTCTGTGCCTTTCTTAAAGGCTGAATACGGGCTGGTTACCTCTAGTGACGCTTGCATATGATGGCATTCCAACGCTGTAGGTGGTTGGTCTAGGTTGGTGTGTGCTTTTTGGGGGAGCAGTAGCGGTGGGTTCGTTGACCTTCCGTTGGTGTTTACGGCTTGAAGCCTCTCGTAGGTACTTTTTACAACCTTTAAAGTTAGCTGCATGGTGTGACCTTGGTGTGACCGTAGCCTTGACACCTGTGGCATTGTACGGGCTCAGATTGCTTTGGGGTTTCTCCCAGGTCACTCTATGCTTGCAGACAACAAGAATGTTCTTAACAAGATTATTGTTGTCCGCCTTTTTGATATCAATGAACCTCATATTTAGAGGGAGTGAGGTCGCCTTGTTGCGCGGGGTATATATCCGTACTACGCTATGGTCTTTATTCTGAAGGGACTCGATGATATCCTCAGATGGAACTCCGTGGTGGATGTTGCGTATAACAATTCTGTAAGGCCGGTCTTCCGGTAGCTGATGATGATGGAACAAGGTTCCTTTCTCCAAAAAATGCTTTGCCATCAGCCTGTAGGTATCTGAACTGCTACATTGAACAGCGCAATCTCCCGAATTCAGTGCCTTAATCGTGTAGGAGTCACCTACAAGGGCGTCTAGCTCGCTGCGAAATGCAGTAAAATTTATCACATTGGGTAACAACATTCTGGGTACCTTAGAGTGAGGGCTTGGCTTCGGGGCGGCGGGGGCAGTTTGGTTAGCACTTGCCGGCTGCTGGTTTGGTCTCGCTTTCCTTGCGGCACGACTGACAGCAGTATTCGACGAACAGGGCTCGTCGTCGTCACTCGAAGATTCATCGCCAAAGTCCATATCTTCTTCGTCACATAGGGGCTGGAAACGGTTTGTTGTGTTGATCACAGGTTGATCAGATGCCACCTTCTTAGCCATTTTAGAGGAGAGGGCTACGCCTGCTCTCTTTTTCATTCCTCCTTTACGTGACATAAATGTGACATCCTGCCAGGCAGTAGCAGATTGAGGCTTCGCAATTGAGCTGACGGGTGCACTACTGTGAGTCGTGCTGGCAGAAGTAGAACATACAGTGCCACTCAAAGAGGAAGTGGATATGAATGGGGACGAGATAGATGAGCTTGTAGAAGTCAGTGTGTGGGTTGTGCTGCAAGAGGTTTTTGGAATGCTAATAGTAGGCCAGCCCTTGAGTAGTTGCTCACGAATCTCTTTTGGGTCCGCGACAGCAATTTGCCTCATCGACTCATAGTCGATCGATTTGTGCTGTGGACCATTATTTTTCATATTTCCTCTTGATTTTAAGTGCACTCGTTGCCGCTGTTTAGTAGTCAGCTGCTTTACAATAAGTCCGGATTTAACAGCCCGCCTAGAAGTATGCATATAATTTTCCAAGATCCTAGTAAAGATTAATCCTAGCTAAGATTAGAAATTTGAACAAGGGTAGAAGCTCAAAGCTTCACAGCGATGAGCTTTTATTAAATGTTTGGAATGACGTGGCCTCTGGGCAGCGGAGCCCCATTTTGCGAAAATGCACTCTTAATTTTTTTATTATTTTTTTTCTTATTTTTTTTGATTATTATTTTATTAAGGCGTACGGAGTAAGCTAGAAACCCCTTTGTGTCCTTGGCTTCTCTTCATTCAGCCCTTATGGGCGCACCGGCTAACGAAAATTAGCTGTAGCAATATAAATAACAATAACAACAATACAAAATAACAAATGCAATTATGCGTCAGCTTTGCCTGCCTTAGCCCAATCCGCAAACTTAGTAGCATAGTGCTGGATGCCGTCAGCTGCATCGTGTTCACATCGAGACCTGTAGGTGACGCACACGTCATCGGCAAATGTGGCAAGAATAGATGTCCCGTACAAGCTTTCATCTGGCTGCGGCATGTCGTGGCTATACAGGCAGTAAAGCAGGGGGCCAAGGACACTTCCCTGTTCAGTAGAGAGGGCCGAGTGAAACCGGACCGCAAATCGTCTTCCCTCAAGATACGACCTAAGTAGGCCAAAATATGGCGCAGGCAGCGTTTGCTTGATTTTAAGCAGTATTCCGGTGTGCCACACTCGATCAAAGGCTTCCTGAATATCCAAAAAGAGAGCGTTACAATACTCCTTACTATCGTAGGCAGACAGAATTTGCTCGACAACCCGATGTAACTGCTCAACTGTGTAGTGGCCAGCACGGAATCCGAACTGGTGCTCAGGAATAAACCCTTTAGCTTCCATGATCCTGACCATCCGGGCGGCAATGATTTTCTCAAACACCTTGGAGATGGAAGGGAGAAGGCTAATCGGCCGATATGAATCGGGTTCCCTTTCTGACTTGCCAGGTTTGTGTATCATAGAGATTATCCCGAGTTTCCACTGAGGAGGAAAGTATTGCAACCTTACAATGGCGTTGAACACCAACGCAATGAAGATGATCGCTTGACTGGGCAGTGCCTTTAAAGTGGCATTGCAGATGGCGTCATTGCCTGGTGCCCTTTTGGTACTCTGGCTTGCAACAACATCAGCTATCTCGCTAGGATCAAATGGTTCAAATGGGCAGGTCGATTTGAAGCGCTTGAGTCAGCTGGTCGTGTGTCGCTTCAATCTGCTGGAGACTGGCAAGATTGAATGGCTGAAAGCGTTCAGCGAGGTGTGCAGCAAACACATCAGCTTGACTCTGGTCAGTTCGACACCATGTCCCGTTACTGTCCACCAGTGGCGCTTTCCTTGCGCAACGCCTTTTAATAGCGCGTATGGCCTTCCAGAGCGAGTGCGTTGCTTCGCTTTCGACTCCAGTATTGGCTAGCCTGTCATAAAACCATGCTGATTTATGTGCCACCAATACGCGATGAAGCCTATTCTGCGCTCTGTTCCACTCTGCTTTGTCCAATGGGTGACGAGATCTCATCCACCTAGTACGTAAGCGCCTCTTTTCAGCGATGAGCAGCAGAATCTCTCTCGTTATCGGGATTCTGTCTGCTGTGGGCCTCCGAGATGGGGTGCGAGTAGCCATTCTAGCTGCTGTCTTGACTTTGTCTCTGCTTTGTCCAATGGGTGACGAGACCTCATCCACCTAGTACGTAAGCGCCTCTTTTCAGCGATGAGCAGCAGAATCTCTCTCGTTATCGGGATTCTGTCTGCTGTGGGCCTCCGAGATGGGGTGCGAGTCTAGCTGCTGTCTTGACTTTATGTGTGAACGAGTCGAATTTTTTTTTTTTTTTTTCTTTGGGCTGCCATTTAATTTTTCTGTTATTATAATTTTCAACAACTTAAATTAAACTTAAAATTACGTGTGTTAAACGTTGTGTTGAGGTCCAGTGAAGACTCAAGCTGCTCTTTAAACAATTCGAGGTTAGTGCATCTGCTGATTATCCGCTCCGTCTTAGGGTATGCTATTGCTGCCGCATCAGCGTAATTACGAGCAGATTAAGAATCTGCCCCTGCTGCTGTGTCTGTTGTTGGTGCTGCTTCAGCATCATCATCATTAACTCCATCTGCTTCTCTTGGTGCGACTGGAGAGACTTATTGCTTTCGTTAAGCGACTGCAGAATGGCTTCAATGTTGCTATTGTCCATCGAGTGCTGGGGTGCATCCCTTGTCGTCCTTTGACGTCTGCGGCTCCTGTCGTTGTACTGTTGCTGTTGTTGGTGTTGTTGTTTTGGCTGCTGCTGTTGCTGCTTAACTACATCCGCATAGGATACTAAGCTTCGCGCAGTAGCTATAGGCCTACCTCCAGTCGTAGCCCGTGGCATAGAGCGCTCGGAGTTCTCACTTCTACCACCTACCCCGCTTCTGAGCCTGGAGCGTTGTAGAAACGCCTGGTATTTAGGACATCCCGAGTAGTTAGCAGGGTGCTGATCACCACAGTTGTAGCAGGTGCAGAGCTCATTGCGGGGTCGAGTACAGTCCCTGGCAGGGTGCTATCCAGCACATTTCACACATATGTGCGCCTTACGGCAGGAGGGGTTCAATACCTAGTCTCATATGGCAGAGTGTCTTGACTGCCAGTATTGTCTTGTTATTGGCCGCTGCGGCAATGTTTAAAAAGAACATGTTCACTGGCTGATCTTTGGGGGTGCCTGGCTCGCTTCGCCTCTGGGGCGTATGGGCATCGATCACCTTGTGGCCAATTTTTTCCAGTTCTTCCTTGATCTGGCTAAGCAGCGTGCTGTGGTGCAAGCCTTTAACGCAAACTCTGAGTGGCCTATCTTCTTTCAGCTGGTAGCAGTGAAATTCATACTGCAATGCCTGAGTTTAATCAATTATTCGTCTTATTGTGTTGCGATACAGATCGAGACTAAAACTATAGCAATGTTCAAGCTCAAGCGAAGCCAATGCATCGCGCCATTCTTTAGAGCCGGCGAGCCGACTCAGCATTCTTGCGCGGGTGTCCGCTTTCAGTTGCTGTGCGCTGAACTCTCATCGGCGAGTCAGCATTGTTTACAAAATAGTACTTTGTTGCTGAGGGCAACCAAATTACTTATGATTGTGTACTTAGATGAATGTGAGAGTGTATCTTATATGTTTAGTTGTTAACTTATATTCCAACGATCAGTGCTAACATCATAGCTCGGCTGATTTCCAGTAATAGACGGAGCAATTAAACTGAGATGCTAGCAGCGTAGTCAGTTGTTCGCGATTTAAGACTTATATCAGCTGCATAGCCTTCTGAGTCAACACTAGACTCCCCTAGTCCTGAAATCGAAGTAGGCGACCGATGCTTACGTAACTGAAGGTATTGAGCTTAACGGGATGTAATAATGTGCATCTGCGAACCAGAATCGAGTAGCGCACGGCAAGGAACAAGAGCACCAGTGCGCTGATGACAGCAGTTGCCAATAGAACAATGTCTTGACTGAGATTTTGGGCTACAAGTGTTGACGAGTATTTTACAGCAGGCGTATGCGGAACAGATATAATTTGAGAGCCCTCAATCTGAGTCTCAAAATGAAGAAGAGTGTGATGCTTGGCCTTACAGCGATTGCAGGCGGTCGACCAGCACTCTTTCATTCTATGCCCCTTGCGCAGGCAATTAATGCAAAGAGACAGCTTCTTAACCTCGCGAAGACGCAGTTGCGGAGACAGATTTCCAAAACGGGAGCAATTGTAAATCAAATGGCCTGATGATTCACAAACACGCATTCATTTGTGCTGGAGTTAGTAGCGACAAAGGCTTTTCTACTGGTGTTAAGGGTTTTGCTACTTTTTCCCACCCTAGAGCTAGGCGTATACGTTGCCATAGCGTGTTCCACATTTTCCAATCTTTGACATCGTCTATCCAAAAAGGTCATGAATTGTTCACAGGTCGGGGTTTTATCCATCGGTGCTGTCTCCTTCCAACTGGTGTGAGTTGCCTTGTGCACTTTCTGTAGCAAGCTGTGCACAATAATAAAGCCTGCAATCTGCTCAACGCTGCACATGCCTTGAAGAGCGTGGATGTTGGCGTTTACGGTATCCGTAAGGGTTCGATGTTTAACCACTGACGACGACTCGATGCAATCCAAACCTAAAATCTCAGTGACATGTGCCTGAAAAATAAAACGCTTGTTAATAAACCGCTTTTTTGGTAAATCTAACGCAATCGAATAGTTAGCACTGCTGATTTCCAACGATGAAACACACTCCAGGGCTGGTCCTTTCAGGCTCGATCTTAAATGCTGAAACTTCTCCACATCTGAAACTCCTGAGTCGCTGTCAATGATTGACGAAAACATTGAAATGAAATCTGCATACTTTGTGTAGCCTGCGCTGAAATCTGGAAGCTTAAGCTCAGGCAATCGAATTCGGCTCTGAGACAATGTGTGATTGTCAGCAGATGCCTCATGCCTCATGGTCGAACACAAAGCGATGATAACTTTCGCTTATTAAGTTCGCGGCGAAAGCTAGTCTCAACGAGTATTGATAATTCATCAAAAGATTCACGTAATTCGCTCCCGATTTCATTATAATCCAGCTCCTTCAATGCGTAATGCATACTGCTAAATTGCTGCTGCGCGCTTTCACGACCTTTAAGCCGGATCGCCAACTCCTCTTCTTTGAGATGTCCAATATGCTCCGGAGCAATAGCTTTGGCCATCCCCTTCACTTGCTCGTTAATAGTCTTAGCCTTAGCTATATAAAACGGAGCACCAAGTGACGGAACTGCTGTATTATTAATCACCTCAACAGTATTCGGCATGTTGAATATGTTTTGATTTTAAATGTACACGCACACGAAATAAAGTTTTAGAGCCACTGAATGCCGGACACTTGCAAGCTATTGTTCAAGCACAGTGTATTTCAAGCACAAATCAAATTATTGCCTCGAAAAACACTTTTATATATTACAGATTTATATGCACTGACGTTCTTGCGACTTACTTAGTTTTGCAAGTGCAGCTGGCAACAACGTAACGTAATTTAATTGCACCAATATACCAAATTCAAAAAAGGGCCATCATCTTGAGCACAAGCAAATGTAAAGCGAAAAGGGAGCAGCAATAGCAATTGCAGAAACGGTTGCTGTAGCAGAAACGGTTGCTGCAGTGGTTAAATGTTTAAAGAGACAAGAGAAGATAATGCGCGGGCGTCAATGCAGGTCAAACACCTTAATGCAAAAGCGAGCCCAAAAACGAAGCGACAACAGCGAAAGCGATAAAAGAGCGTATAAGTGTATAAGTGTATAAGTTAAATAACTTGTTAATTGAGCTTTTCAACAGCTATCGAATTTCCAAAATGTCACTCAACAAATTATAAATGCTGCGAGAATTGCATTAAAATAATTTGGTTTATTTTGCCTTCGTGGCCGAACTTATATTTATTTACAAACGCCTTAAAGTTAATTATTGCAACTAACCCAGATTTGGGCTGTGCAATAAATAGCGATTATTCGTTTGTCGCGAAGCAGACAACGATCGATGCTGAGTTACCGACGAATTTTATTGAACTGAACTGCTGCAGAAATGCAGCAGCAGCTTGCACTCAGCTGAAGGCCAAGGGCAAACAATAGACAATGTAATAAACTAAGTATAAGAGCTTATGCAAAACAATAGTTCGAATTTACGTTAATTTGCTCTTATGCTGCGCAGAGCATTATAGGTTATAGCGATTAGAGATAAGAGAGTTATGGTTCTGTTGATGCTGCTTTTGGTTTAGTTAACTGCGTAACCAAACAGAAATATATAAAATACTAGCTGACCCGGCCACGCGTTGCTGTGGCTAAAGTTTTTGTTATATAACATTATAGTAAACAATCTAAGAGGAGAAATAAGAGAACATCAGTCACGGACTCCACTATGCTTTTTCACACAGATGGTATTTGTAAAATATGGTAATCTCCTTATTTGACTTTCTACTATTATAACCCTTTAGTACATGAAATTATTTACGAACAAAGACGAAAATGTTGATGTTGGTATACAAATTCACTGGATTGAGATTTGAAGGGGAAGTTCGTTGAACACAATTAATTAAAATGTTCTTACACTTGATATTAAGCAGAAATCAGTACAAAATAAAAATTTATCAGATTTATTATTTCCATTTAATTTTATAACAATAAGTATATTTCAGTATAATACAGTAAATTACATGTGACGCTTAAAACTCATGAATGAGGTAGTCAAGGCAGACAGTCTTAAACTTTTAAGCATTAATATCTATTTTTTTAAATTATAAATACTTTCAATTTCAATTTAATTTAACAGCAATCGGTGCACAATGTTTTTCGTTAACCTGTCTTTAGCTAACACAAATAGATTCGACGGTTTCCCAACACGTGAACACGCAACATATAGTTGCCCATGAGAAAAACATGGATTTTCCAAATCTAAACCACAAATGGACATTGTTTGACCTTGAGATTTATTTATAGACATGGCGAAAGCTAAACGAATTGGAAACTGTAGCCTTTTGAAGGGTATGGTAGAATCTGATGGTATCATCGCAATACGTGGCAGCAGGACCACTTTTCCTTTAAACTTCCCAGCCAAAATGGCTGCTTCAAGAATGTTTCCGGTGATCTTTTTGATGACCAAACGCGTACCGTTACATAATTGAGGTGGATTCAAATTACGGAGGAGAATAATAGGGGAACCAATCTTTAATCGAAGATTATGTGGTAGCATTCCAGGGATATCTAATGAATTTAAAAATTCAATCGGAAAATTTACACTTTCATTTACACTTATCATCAACAACAGTATCTATTGATTTAAAAGACATCAGATCGCTTGGTAACAACTGTTGTATCTGGAAGTTAATTTCGTCAACATCAACGTTTTTTGCTGCCAAAATCGCCCGTTGACTAAGCCATTCATGATTTAAATAATTATTCTGTATATCCGGGAAAATACTCTGAATCAATTCATTTTGATAAATTCAATTCAATTCATTGCAAAAATTGTCTGGTAGTTTTTTGCATTGCGTATTTGGTTGCAGTTCTATTTTACCGTTCCCAATATCTAGGAGTTGGTCGGAAAATATTTGTGCTGATGGATCATTTTGCAATTGCACACGCATATTTATGGTCAATCGAAGTGTTTCAACACTTCGCCATAAGAATGATTGTTTCAAACATGCATTAATCTCATCCGCAAAAGTAGAGCGAGGTATAACCGGTAAGGTCTGCCGGAAGTCACCAGACAAAAGTAAGATAGCACCAACGAAAAGTTTATTATTGCTGTTTAAATCTTGCATAGTTCTGTTTAATGCTTCAAGTGAATATTTGTGTGCCATTGTGCACTCATCCCAAATTATTATAGAACTCTTCCGCAACACTGCAGCTATTCCACTGTTATTTTTGATGTTACACATTGCATCTGGTTTATTATGAACGTCCAATGGCAGCTTGAATGTTGAAGGTGCTGTTCGCCCACCATCCAGTAAAGTAGCCGCATTGCCTGACGATGCTACTGCTAATGCGATTTTTTGTTGCTACCGTATTTTGGCAAGAATCAACGATATTAAAAATGTCTTACCGGTTCCACCGGGTGAATCCAAGAAAAAAAAACCGCCTTGTTCAGCAGCAACAGCCAGCATAATCCGATCATAAATAATTTTTTGTTCTGCTGTCAGTAATGGTTCACTGTTCATGATAATTGTTGCTAAACTTCCATGGTCATATTGCTTTTCTCGTTGTACTGTTTGATATTAAGGTGATATTCATCTTGTCCTTGCCAAAATATCAATGGATATTGTAGTGTGTCATATGAACGGTGTAGATCCGAAATCGTACTGACAGTGTTATCTCGCCGTGTTATTTTTATAGATCTTTTGTCAACTGGATCACCAACCATGATAACAGCAACCTCATCAACAGTTGGAGCGTTGAATCTACCAGCATGTTCACCTAATGGTACTTATCGGCTTTTATGACGATTTGATAATTGTCATTTTGCAGTCGTAGCGAAACTCTTTTGATCAATAGAATAAGTTGATTGTGATCTCCATAAAATTTTCCAATAATATCACAATTGCTCTCTCCTCTGCTTGTTCAATAAAATTATATAGGCACCGAGTCATCAGGCGCTCTTCACAATCGCCCATAAAATAAATTTGAAGAAGTTTCGGATTGTTATCAGGCATTGGCATCAGTAATCCAATTTCATGGTACACCTGGCCTTGAATTTTGAATGTAGTTTCAAATTACGTCCATCGGATGCACGATCTCGAATTTTAGTTGCCCCAAATGACGTCATTTGGAAGCAATAATTAAATTTGCATATCTTACGCAAAAATAATTTGGAATCATCTGAATTGCCAGTAAGAAGGGATAATAAAGGCTCCGGCAGAGCGGGTAGAGGTGACAGCACAACTTTTCCTGATGCGCAGCACATGCCGGCTGCTTCATTCCGAAATTTCAAAGCCTGAAAATATTGACATACTTTATCCATTCCACCGATAGCATTTTTGAATGCGCTGAGTAGCTAATGTCTGGTGCATATTCAAAGGCAAGCCGAACGAATGATGCACGTGTTAATGAGCGGCTGACTGAAAATAATAAATTAATCGTTTAAATATGAGAAAAAAAAATTGAAAATCATTCTAATTAACTTTTATAATTATGTGATAATGCTGACATGTACATATTTAAATTATAGAGTTTAAATAATAATTTCAATAAGAATTGATATACTAATTTAATCGTTTACATATAAAGGCCCATTCCCAGCAGCTGCGAAACGTAATTTTTAGCTGCAACTCTATATAAAAAAAACAGTTGTCAGAAATTTCGTGCATGCTTTCCGTTTTTAAATTCCCAGCAACCATCAGAAAATTTCATCGATAGTTCCGATAGTGGAACAATTGTGGATTCCAAAATCAGCTGTTCTTAAAAACGGAATAATAGCTTTACAATTATTCCGCGCAGCATTAGAAATGGACGCACAAAAAAATGTAGAACGAAAGCGGTTTGAAAGCTTTTTTCGAGAAGATAAATCGCATTTATCAATGAGCATGAAAAAGAAAAACAATTAAATTTAATTATAAATGAGTTCAATGTTTTGTTTAATTTTAACACCAGCCAAATTATTTTGCTAAGGAACAGAACCTTCGCCTGAGTTTACATATTCCTTAATGTCATTTCTAGCAAATTTTGCACAGCCATGCATTTAGCGATCAAAATGCCAAAGCTACCAGCGAAATAAGAAGAAAATATCGGCGTGGTGCTACACCTCATCACATTTTGTACATGGCAATGAAGGTAATGAGATGTCGTGTCTTAGAGAGTATGCGTCATAGTTTAAAATGTGTCCCAATTCTCGCAAACGTAACTCGAAGGCAAATTGAAGATCCACAGTTTTACGACGATTGTGCTGAAAAAATTTTGCTTTCTTAAAGTCAATCCCAAATTCTATGGCATATTGGCAACAAAAGCGAAATTATCTCTGTGCTATGATTCGACAATTGGGAAAACCAACTTGTTTTCTCACAATCAGTGCAAACGAGACAAAGTGGCCTCGCCTGCTTCCAATTTTACATAAATTAAATGATATTTTAAAAACATCAATGATGTTAACATGTTAAATGTCATGAACAAATTGAATAGATATATGTATGCGCACCTTGTTAACGAGGACCCCGTTGTCTGTTGTATCTATTTTCAAAATTGATTAATTGCAAAGTTACCATCCTTTTGGATCTTATCGCGTTCTGAATTATTTTATAAGGATCGAATTTCAACATAGAGGAAGTCCACATGCCCACATACTCTTATGGTTGAATAATGATCCACGTGATATATTCAATTAATTTATGCTTTATGTTCAGTTCAAGCAGAACACTTGGATGTCGTTAATAAAATTAGCAATCAAATACATAAACACACTTTCACTTGTTTTAAAAGAGGGGAAACGAAATGCCGTTTTCATATACCATATTGGCCAATTAATGAGACAAGAATTTTGATTCCATTGTCTAATGAAGACAATATATTCCAAGAAAGCGAATAAAATGAAAACGATGCTAGAAGAACGCAATTTTTTAGAACTTCATGAATTTCTGCACGAAAGTAATTTGAATTATGAACAATATCTGAATGTAATCAGATCAACTCTTAAAAGACCAACCGTTATTTTTAAACGCAATATGCATCAAATATATATTAACACTTTTCAACCATGGATAGCGTCTACCTTGAAATTGAATATGGATCTCCAATTCATATTAGAAGAATACTCGTGTGCACAATATGTCGTTGAGTATGTGAATAAATCCAATCGTGGAATAAGCCAACTACACAGGGAACTCCTGCGCATACATAACAAACATCCTGACATAGAAACCATAGAGTTAATGAAGAAAATAAGTATAATAGTATGAAAGTATTAAACAGCGTGGAAATGAGTGCTCAGGAAGCTGCTTGGTACCTTTTGCGGCAGCCAATGTGTAAAAGTAGCAGAGACATCGTGTTCGTTGCAACAGTATGGCCAGAGGAAAGACATAAAAGCCAAAAAAAAAGGCGTGCAGTTATGGATAGGAGGGACAGGATGAAAATTCAACTGATATATGGACGAAATCAGTTTTATTTTAAATATGAAGAAAGGTGTGACGATATGAAGGATGTTTGTCTTGCAGATTTAATTGCTTGGTACTCACCAAATGTGAGAAAAATAAGTTATCAGAACAGTGAAAACGGTCTTCATTTTGAAGAAGATAATGATTCTCTGAATGCTGATAACATATTTCAAGCAAATACCAATGTTTACAAGAAGAGAATAAGACAAAGAATATTAAGATATAAAAACTACGACATTGATGATATTGTAAATTATAAACGAGAAATTGTTACACTTTATATTCCATTTAAAATAAAGCAAAAAAGGCGTGCAGTTATGGATAGGGAGGGACAGGATGAAATTTCAACTGATATATGGACGAAATCAGTTTTATTTTTTTTAATATGAAGAAAGGTGTGACGATATGAAGGATGTTTGTCTTGCAGATTTCATTGCTTGGTACTCACCAAATGTGAGAAAAAAAAGTTATCAGAACAGTGAAAAAGATCTTCATTTTGAAGAAGTTAATGATTCTCTGAACGCTGATGACATATTTCAAGCATATACCAATGTTTACAAGAAGAGAATAAGACAAAGAATATTAAGATATAAAACTACGACATTGATGATATTGTAAATTATAAACGAGAAATTGTTACACTTTATATTCCATTTCAAAATAAAGCAAAAAAGGTGTGCAGTTATGGATAGGGAAGGACAGGATGAAAATTCAACTGATATATGGACGAAATCAGTTTTATTTTAAATATGAAGAAAGGTGTGACGATATGAAGGATGTTTGTCTTGCAGATTTAATTGCTTGGTACTCCCCAATTGTGAGAAAAAAAGTTATCAGAACAGTGAAAACGGTCTTCATTTTGAAGAAGATAATGATTCTCTGAACGCTGATAGCATATTTCAAGCAAATACCAATTTTTACAAGAAGAGAATAAGACAAAGAATATTAAGATATAAAACTACGACATTGATGATTTTGTAAATTATAAACGAGAAATTGTTACACTTTGTATTCCATTTAAAAATGAACTTGTCGACATTCTGGATAATAACAAATTTATAGATATATATAACAGCAGCGAAGAATATTTGATGAACAAAAGAAAGGAGTATGAATCAAACATTAATATTCAGCAACTAATGGCTGAAAAACAGGCACTATGTCAAAACGAGCCAATCATTTCAAGCAATAATCTCCGAATCGAAAATGAAAGAAAAGTTTTTGTTGGTGTTGGTGTTGAAAACAATGATGATTTTCAGTACGAAACTGATACTTCCATTTCGATTGTACGAAAACGGACGAATGTCTTGTCCAAACAATATTATTGTAATGCGATGCGCTCAACAATGGAAAACAAAGAGAGCTCGTTCTTGAATTTATTCATGGTCTATCATCATCTGATTTAGAACCGATAAAATATATTTCGCAGGTCCTGCTGGTTCCGGAAAATCATTTACCATGATGCTCATAATAGAAACTTTACATCGTTTTGGACAACAACAATGTGAACTTCGTAATTCCTATTTGGCATGTGCATCCACCGGCAAGGCAGCAGTAAATTTAAACGGCACAACAGTACACTCAGCTTTCAGAATTACGCCCAGTCGAAGGTCGGGTTTCGCATTAAGCCATCAAGTGCTTCAACAATATAGAAGAAATTTCTCTGGAGTTAAATGTGTCATTATTGACGAAATAAGCATGATAGGCTGCGATATATTCCATAAAATTAATAATCGGTTGCAGGAAATAACAGGTATTGGTGATTCACCATTCGGAAAATTGCATATAACTTTAGCAGGCGATTTTAGACAATTACCTCCCGTAAATGCCAGACCTATATATAAACGGTGTAGTAACATAATTGGTGGAAACATCTTATGGCAACAATTACACTTCTTTAATTTGACTGAAGTTATGCGCCAGTCCAATGTTCAATTTTCAAATTTATTAACTAAAATTGGGAACGGAGAAAAATTACTGCCAAGTGAAACTGCCATGATTGAGAGTCGCTTCCGCACAGAGCAATGGTGTAAAGACACTTTGCCAACTTTTATTCGTATATTTCATAAAAATGCAAGTGTTGATGCATACAATAAATATGCTATAAACAGTGAAATCCATCATATCGCAATTGACAAAATTACTGGCAATACAACTTCAGCCGAACTAGTTCAAGCTAGAACAAATTGCATAAAATGAGCACTTCGGAATTGAATGGTTTGCCTTATCTAATAATTTATGCATTGGCTCACCATATATGTTAACTGTGAATATAGATGTAAATGATGGACTTGTTAATGGTATTATTGGTACACTAAAATTTATTGAGTTTACACAACCTTCCACTCATACAAATGAAGCAATGGACGGAGAAGTCATACCTTTAAATCAACAACAACACCTACCACAATTAGATCAGAACCAACTGCAGCAGGACTCACATCGATTTCAACAACAACATGCAATCAATCAGCATCCACGTCAACCAACTAACGCTTTACCACTATTACTTCAAAGTGAGCAACAACAACAATAAAATCGCCAAATGCTTTTTTGTGGTTTGATCTTCCAGATCAAGGAATGGGAAAAATCACGCGTATCAAATACAGACCGCATGTTTTGTCTAAATTCTCTAATAACCTTAATAATGCTATGAATGGACACCAATATTGAAAACAACTTCACATATTAGCCTTACGAGAACAATAAAATGTAAACGATTGCAATTTCCTACAAACCAGCTGCTGCAATAAGTGTTCACAAATCACAAGGTGCCACGTTTGAAAAAATTTATTACGATTACAACAAAAGCCAAATAAATCAATTGGTGTATGTGGGCTTAAGTCGTGTAACTAATATTGAAGGCTTGTACTTGACTAATAACACTAATAACCTTACATTTTTCCATGCCGCTGGTAACAGTTCCCCAACTATTAAAGATAAAATGATGAATATGAAAGACTAAAAGCTCATAATTAATCTACCGACATTAACTGAACAGGTTCAACGATTTATGGCTGACCAAGATAACGAAAGCAATACCATAATGCATATCGGAATAATAAATGCACAAAGTTTAGTTGCACACTCTTTAGATATTGCAACTGATAACATATTTATGCAATGCGACTTTCTTGCGTTCAGCGAAACATGGATGGATATGAACCAACCAGTACCTATAGTAGGCTTCCAATTAATTTCGCATTTCAATAATTTACAGCAACGTAGTCGTGCATCTGGAGTAGCAATCTACGCAAAAAGTACCATGTTGACATATTGTACTCCAATTGATGTGTCGAACAGGCAACTGATTGATAGCGATTTAGGCGACATTTGTCTATCAGAAATTAAAGTTAATAATCAAATCAAATTTATTCTTGGATCTGTTTATTTTCATCCGAATGTCTCACAAAATAGCAAACAACAAATGCTTTTTTCAGCCCTAATGAAATATTCTCATCTGATTTCACTCATCGATTAGAATTTTATAGTTGACACCGAGGTGGACATGCTCATCGTTGGGGATTTCAATTTAGAAATGACATCAGATAGTTCATTCGCAGAATTTATGCAAGAAAAGTTTAACTTAGAATATATTAAAAATGCAGCAACCACATTAGCGCAGACTAATATTGATTTAGTATTTGCAAGAAATTTAAATGTGTCATTAATTAATTACATTTCTTACTTTTCTTTCCACAAATCAATCATATCAAAAACCACATATTCATCATAAAACAAAAATAATTTAGTTTTAAAAACTATTTTTAATAAAATTGTTAAATTCAATATACAATTAAAAAAATTTTAATAAAGATTGAATAATTTTTATTAACGCTTTTTCCTATGTAAGGCATAAATATGCGTTTCAGCTTTTTTAAATGTTTAATATATTTAAATTGCAAATCATATAAATACTATGTTTACTTTCATAATTTTTGTTGCACAAAACAGACGTATTCTACGGTTAACCTATGCGCCCGTGTAATCTAACACAGGCCAGAAAAAATTTTTTTTTCGGGTCCTCCCTTTTGTCAATCATCAAGTCAGACTGGTGGATCATTAAGCAGACAGCGGAGCGGTACCCATTGATTCCTAGCTCTAGCGGGAGATGTGTGGGGGGGGGAGGGGGGGTTTGATGCTGACTAATGATGGCTACACCAAGGTTTTATTACAGAGTCCCTCCAGAAACTAAAACTGAGATGAGACGATCCTCATCCGAAGACCACATGGCCAAAGTGCGAACACTCTCAATAAACAACTAAAAGAAAACATAAAAAAATGAGAAAAGTAAAGCACGGAATAGTAGTTAAGCTAGAGGGGTGGGCTTAGGTGTTGTTTGCCAATTCCCTCTTTCATTACCCTTCCAACCATAGTCTCCTAAATAAAATATTTGCACAGAAGACCCCATATGTAATTAAATATTCATCATTTAATTATGCTCCTATGTCATCAGAAATAATAAGACTTAAACTTCCATATCCATAATTTAATTCAAGAATAAATAAAGAACTAAATCTGAAAATTATAAATAAATTGCTTTTTTTATTGACAAATGTTTTTTGCATTCTAACTAATCAAAAAATCATCAAAACGGTTTCGATTTGACAGAACTTTGGAATGGCAAAGAAATTAAGCTAAATTTAGATTATGAGCACATTCCGTTCTGAGAAGTTGTCAAAAGTTGCTTGCTTTGGTGGATAGAAACTCCAGTTGCTCGTTCTGGCAGTTGCTAAAGCAGATTTTTCCTTGTCAAATGCTGCTATAGACATTTTTCACAATCTAAAGAGTACACACGCCACTCCTCGACAGTTACAAGTGGACGAACCTCCTGACGTCGTCGACCAATGTCCTGCGGTTATTTAACATGACTCGACATCGCTAACATTTCATTTCAAGAAATAAATTGTAGGAGATATTGTGTTTGCATATTTGGTTTATTTTTTATTTTTGCCTCAGGGCAATTTGAGGTTTGAGTTGGGGGTCAAACATTGATTGTGCAACCAATAAATTATGTACTAAATGTTGTTATTTTGTCCATATTATTATAGATCCTATAGCTGGGCCCAGTCATCGAGCTAAAGTGCTTGATGCCTGTGTTTTTTCTTCTCTTTTTTGGTATCTTCAACTGGGACAAGGACTGGTTCGGGTTTGTGTTTCTTACTTCTCTGTTTCAACTTGTATTTCTTCGACGATTTCCATCGCTTGTGTTTTATGTTTTTTACTACTTACTTACTTTTTTTGGAGATCTCCTCGATTTTTTCCTTTGTTTTATCATCTTTTCGTAGAGCTTGCACTTTTGCTTTCTGGCAATCGATTTTGGCCATCTTCTCTTTCGGTTTTTCCTCTTGCTCGGTTTTATTTTTTTTCCTGGTATCTTCCTTCGTTGATTAATCGTCAGAGTTGTGTTTTCTCTTGTGCGATGATTTATTTTCATTATTTGGTTTTGTATTTTCATGGCTTTCCGGTTTTACTTCAATATGCGATTTTTTTGCATTTGTTTTTGAATTTTCATGGTTTCCCGGTTTTACTTCAATTTGCGATTTCTTTCATTTCGTTTTGAATTTTCATTGTTTCCAGGTTTACTTCCATTTGCGAATTCTTTTTATTAGTTTTGGTATTTTCATCGTTTTCTGGTTTGATTTCAATATTCTTTTTATTAGGTTTTGTATTTTCTTGGTTTTCCGGTTTAACCGCAATTGGTGATTTCTTTTTGATAGGTTTTGTATTTTCTTGGTTTTCCGGTTTTATTGCAATTAGTGATTTCTTTTTGATGTAAGGTTTTGTATTCTGATTGTTTTCTGGTTTTATTTCAACTTGCGGTTTTTTTTTTTATTTTAGGTTTTGTATTCTGATTGTTTTCTGGTTTTATTTCAACTTGTGGTTTCTTTTTGTTATCAAGTTTCGTATTTTTATCGTTTTCCGGCTTTATTTTGGCATCCAATTTACGTCTCTACGACCTCCTTCTTTCCTTTGATTTATCTTTTTCGGAATTTTGAGTATTTGTTTTCTGGGATTCGATCTCAGATTTGATAGGTTCAACATTTTCCGATTTGGTCTGTATTTCGTTCTCATTCTGATTGCTTGTAGTTTCAGCATCTATCTGCTAATCGGGAACACTAGCAACTTCTTTTTTAATAACCATATTTACAGGCGAACCTAGTAGATATTCGCACTCGTAAATCAACTTGTGCACCGCACGCAATGTTGGCTCGCTCGCTCTCACATGTGTACAAAAGCTGCAGTCAAGAAAATAGTTTAAATAGTTGAATTCATGAACATTTTGTATCTTTACTTACCGTCTGGCGATTTCAATCTCTTTTCTGGCTTTCTTATGCAACTTAACTGGCTTCATTTCCATATTGAATTCGCTGTTTGTCTTCAATGCTGCGGCCAAATTGTAAAGTAGCGTATGATCCTGTGGCGCCACATGACGCGCTTTCATTAGCACATCTTTGGCCTCCTTATACTGCCCGGACTCGTAGAAAGATCGTGCCAAATATTGCATTACTTTGACGTTATTTACTGACATTACGTTCTCCTCCAAGCATTCTTTGTGTAATTTAGTGGCCTCATCGTAACGCTTCTGCTCCAGCGCCATATGCGCCAAATTCAATAAGGCATCGGTGCAACGTTTGTCCGAGTTAATAATCTGCTTGAAGGCTGTCTCGCCATCTTGCAAATATCCATTATTACACAGCGCTACGCCAACGCCATTGGCTACCCACAGATTACGTGGATTTAATTACAGTGCCTTAAATGAATGAATAAGAATGAATTGGGAGATAAGATTGTTGCTTTCTACTTACCGTAAAATACAGCATCCTTGCATTCTCTTAATGTTTGCGTGACTCATTATCACGTTTATGTTTGATGTCCTCTTGTGCGCGTAGCAGCAAGGTATTGCCAAGGCCGACAAGTATGTGTGCATCATTTTGGTGTGCGGGCTGGCGCCTGATCTCATTGTAGTGGGTAAGCGCCTCTAAAATCAATCCCTGTCTGCAATATAAATTGCCAAGGAATGTTCTGCATAAAAAAACAAGTTAGTTTACGGGATGAAAGAGATGGCTTTTTCTCAGTGCCTTACTTGGCCTCTTTATTATCCTCGTCTCGCTGGAGTACCCCTTTGAAATACTTTTTAGCGCTTTCAATATCGTTGATCTTCGAAGACATAACACCGAGCCGAAAAGAAGACTCGTGAAATTCCTGGTACTCCAGCATGAGCTCTTTGTAACGGTGTTCGGCCTCTTCATCCCGATGCAGCGCCTCTAAAACGCGTGCTCTATTAAATCTCAGAGTGAGCGTATTGCTTTCGACATACTTTTCGGCAAAGTGCTCCTTGTTCATAGGGTTGACAGCATTTATAGCTTGCAGCGCTTCTGTTGGTTGGTTGGCATAGAAGTGAATAGCTGCGATATTGTTCTGCCAGGCAAGAGGCAACTCCGCACCAACAATTCTTTGCAAAATAGTTTTCGCCTGGTCGTAGGCATCAAGAGCCAGCTGCCAGAGCTTCTTCTGTTCATAGATGCTAGCCAAAGCAATCCAGGGATGATAATCATTCTGAATGGAGGCATTCTCGACAGCGTTCTTAAACAATATAATCGATTCATTGATTTTGCCACACTGCAAGTGGTATTTGGCAAGCATACGCAGTGCTTGCGGCTGCATTGGCCACGGACGCAATACGAATACCAACGTTTGTTCTGTGCAATGCCCAAATGCGGCGGCACATAATTGCGCTGACAATTCTGGATTGCCAGTCCATAGAAATTGAAGGCATAGTTATAATCTTTCTGGGCATGAAAGCAACGCGCTAGCTGATATGCATTCTCGGCCTTGAACAAGGGATCATCCGTGTACTTATAAGCATTGCCTGCTATCAATTTGACTGTCTCATAGTCACGCTTATAGTAATAATGTCCGGCCAGCCAGGTCAATACCAACGGATGGTGGAGATTCAGTTCATTGGCTGCACCCAACAAATTCATGCCCTCTTCGGTTGCACCGACTTGCCGTTCACTTAACTTCAACTGTGCCAAACCAATCAAAGCATTCACGCTGCGACCATTGTGCAGCACAGCCAACGAGAAAGCGCGACGTGCTCGATCCAAGTCACCCAGCTGTAAGAAGCACTGAGCAATGCTCACACGTACATCGGCTACCGAGCCATGCGGCTGTAGCATCAACACGCTCTTGAAGTAACCCAAAGTTACCGTACAATCCTTACGACTGTACGCCACAATCGCACGGCAAAATATCCTTCAGCATTCAGCGGCGATCCAATTATAATTAACGAAAATACGCGACACAGCAAATGTTGCAGCTCATCGGATTGCAGCCGCTAGTAGTCCATCTTAGCGACAATGTCTCTCAATTTTTGCTCATATTCGGCACGACTCTTGGCCAATTCGGTACATGCCATCCTAACATAATGTCCCGTCAGCAGGTTGTACACCTTCATTAGCTCTTGCTGGTAGCTCGGATAGTTGCCAACGTTTAAAGTGAGAGCATCTTGAAGCACTGCCTCGAAACCCTCAAAGTTTCCCTCATCATAGTATGGCCACTAAGCATTAGAATGTTGTTGCAATTGAGGTTAAAAATGAACAAGTCGTTAAAACCATGTCTGTATTATTGAATTGCGCGAAAAATTGAAAAATTTTGCTAATCTAGGCGCTTTAATTTAATGTCAAAAATTTTTCATTGTGCGAATAGTAATACAAACGTATGTATTTATGCATGTACGTACATATGAGCGACGCGAGCGCAAAAAAAAATTCTTAAAAAATTTGAAGGAAAATTTGCAAATTTTTCTTAATATTACTTACTGCGGCTTTAATGCGGTCGTTTAAAGTAATAAGTCGTGCAGCCATTTTTAAACTTTTTTTTATTAAAATTTTTTCACGTTCACAAATTTTAGTAGAAATAATTGAATGTTTCTTTTGCAAGCGCAGCCAAAGGCAAAGTGAAGAAAATGTAAAATAACAAGTAAGAAGGCTCTAGTCGGGAGAGCCCGAATAGAAGATACCCTGAACCCAGTTGCAATAAATATATTTAATTTATATAAGACTTTGGTATACTGGCTTAGCTTCCATCGATTAAGTTCAATATCTCCGGTGTTTCTCAACCGATTTGGACGAAATTTTCAGATAAGTTCTATCATTATCCATTACTTCAACCCTCATTTTTACATTTTCCAAATTCAATATTTTGTTGTTATCGATATTATGTGTATATCGGAAACCAGAATAGTTATCGATAATTTGAAGCAAACTTGTTCTGCTCATGGTATAGGAGAACTTAAATACAAAATTAGAAGTCTCTAGCTCTTGTAGTCTCTGAGATCCACGCGTTCATACAGACGGTCAGACGGACAGACGGACAGACGGACAGACAGATGGACAGACGGACATGGCTATATCGTCTCGGCTGTTGATGCTGATCAAGAATATATATACTTTATAGGGTCGGAGATGCTTCCTTCTGCCTGTTACATACTTTGCACAAAACCATTATACCCTTATTTTCCCGTTTTATGGGTTAAAGGTATAAAAACGAGCCTCAACGCTTTCGATTCTCGAAGTCAAGCTAACAAAAAATAATTTTTTGTCGCAAAGATTTTTTGGTGCCGATTTTTCACGTTGGAATATTTTTCAGTAATCACACTATGTTGCCTCGACCGATAAATCCAGACGAATATTATATTCCGAATGTTTACGCTTCACATATTTCAAAACACGTTTCACAAAATAACATCATATAATAAATATAGTTTAAAAACTAAAAACACGCTTTTAGAGCATATCAAACTAAAAGTTAAAATAATTTTTCAAATAAGCTTAAAACAATAATAATGATAAATAGTATTATTGTAAAAAAAGCGTTGGGCGCTCGATGTACGAGAAATATGGACAAAGCGCCCAACGCTTTTTTACAACAATACTATTTATCATTTAATATTGTTTTAAGCTTATTTGAAAAATTATTTTTAACTTTTTAGTTTGATATGCTCTAAAAGCGTGTTTTTTTAGTTTTTTTAAACTATATTTATTTTTCACTTTTTAGTTCGATGTATTATATAAGCGTGTTTTTTTAGTTTTTTTTAAACTATATTTATTTTTTAATTTAAGTTCTATTAATTATTGTAAGTTCTAGTAAACATGAACATGGTGCAGATTTAAAAAAAAAAATTTTTTTTTTCGGCCGTGGACGGGATTAGAACATACGATCG
This sequence comes from Scaptomyza flava, assembly GCA_030179655.1. Classification (NCBI taxonomy): domain Eukaryota; kingdom Metazoa; phylum Arthropoda; class Insecta; order Diptera; family Drosophilidae; genus Scaptomyza; species Scaptomyza flava. The sequence goes on along the minus strand of JARNME010000371.1, from coordinate 215,739 downwards.
GTGAGTCCGGAGGCGAAGAACCGCGCCTTAGACCGCTCGGCCAACGAACGAACTTGAGGAAGTGGGATATACTGACAGTAATAAGCCACTTGCTTTTAGTCCAAAGGAGAGTTAAAAAATTTTACTTCGGCCGTGGACGGGATTAGAACCCACGATCGGTGAGTCCGGGCGCAAAGACCCGCGCCTTAGACTGCTCGGCCTACGAACGAACTTGAGGTAGTGGGATATACTGACAGTAATAAGCCACTTGCTTTAGTCCAAAGGAGAGTTAAAAAATTTTTTCTTCGGCCGTGGACGGGATTAGAACCCACGACCGGTGAGTCCGGGAGCGAAGACCCGCGCCTTAGGTCGCTCGGCCAACGAACGAACTTGAGGTAGAGGGATATACTGACAGTAATAAGCCACTTGCTTTTATTCCAAAAGAGAGTTACATACAAACATACAAACATACAAGTGAAGCTAATATAAGCGTGTTAAAAATAACACTGTGTTTTTTCGTCAAACAATTTTTTTGTTTCAAACAGAGTTTTTAATTAGTTGAATCATATTAAGCTGCAAAAATTATTCACAGTTGGTTTAATTTAATTTGTGATCAATTTTTTCGATAACATATTTCTGCACAAAACACTAAATAATAAAAAATAAAAAATTTATTTTTCAACAAAATTATATAGATATTAAAGTTAATATTGTGAGGTAGCGATCAGCTATCGCACATTTATGTTTTTCGTTCGTGACGTCGTTTATTTTATCTTGTGATTGCATATACCATGCTCCACTCACATTTGCGTAAATGTTAACGTAAGCTAGTGTTCTGCGCACATTTGCGTAAACGCAACGCAACCACAGCTACCGCCGCGAACGGCGACAACAACAACAACCACCACTTCAGCGACACAACGCGCAACTGCGACGGCGCTTAGGAAGTGCAACGGCAACAATAACGACATCAGCGACAACCACAGGGGCAACCGCTACCGCAGCCGCAATAACAGCAACGACCACGATCAGTGGTAGCGCCCGGCTTCAACGCCAGCAGCAATAGGCACATACATACCCACACACACCCAGCATCGACACCCGCATACACAAACACATACGCGTACACCCAGGCATATTACACACGCACAACACTCCACACACACCCGGCATCGACACACAGGCACACACTACCAGGAATACACTTAGCTACACGCACACCCAGGAATACCCACGGCTAACACACGCACACACACTACCAGGAATACACTCAGCTTAGACGCACACCCAGGAATACCCACGGCATCGACACACAGGCACACACTACCAGGAATACCCTCAGCTGCACGCACACCCAGGAATACCCACGGCTGACACACACACACACACTACCAGGAATACACCCAGCTACACGCACACCCAGGAATACCCACGGCTAACACACACACACACACTACCAGGAATACACTCAGCTTAGACGCACACCAAGGAATACTCACGGCTAACAACACGCACACACTACGAGCTCACGCACACCCCGGCATCGACACCAGCATACACCCAGGCACACACGCAGATACCCCAGACACACAGGCACACACGCACACCCAGGCTTACGCACACACACCGGCTTATACCCACACACACACAAGCATATACGCACACCCAGGATTACGCACACACACAGTCACCCCGCACGAGAATGCCGAACACGTCCTACTTCACTGCGGACGCTTCTCCGGGCTTCGCAGCGATCTGGAGAGGGTTTTAGACTCTAGCATCGAGGTGGGCAGCCTCGTGTCACTGATGCTGGACAGCGACGCCAACTGGCTGGCGTTCAGCGCGTTTGCGGCGGCAGTCATGACGGATCTGCGGAAGGCTGAGCGAGAGCGTAGAGGACAAGTAGAATAGGTGGAACTCGGCAGTAGCGACGCAATACCTCACGGCCGTACCGCTACTGCAAAGTTCCGCTTACGTATACCTTACCTAATCAATGTGTACATATATATTAATTAGATAAGCAATAAATGAATTTAAAAAAAAAACCCCCGCACACCCAGGCTCACGTACACACACAGGCTCACACGCACACCTAGGCTTAAGCACACTTAGGCACACACCCAGGCTTACACCCACACACACAGGCACACACGCACACCCAGGCTTACGCAAACACACCGGCTTATACCCACACACACACAAGCATATACGCACACACACACACCCAGGCTTACCCACACACAGGCACACGCACAGGCGTATACACCCGCACGCACCGACATCCACACACACACACCCAGGCTTACACACACACCCAGGCTTACGCACACACACACAGGCATACACACACGCACCCACCGGCATCTACAAACACGCATACACAGGGGTAAGTGACGGCCATCTGTGATGGGCCCAAAGGTTGCTCAGGCAGCCATGCTTAGATTTGGTGCGGCCTAGGATAGCATCCCTACCCCCTTTGTGTTATAAATATATGCCTTATTGTATGTGATATGAAATTAATAAAGATCCTAGTGTAGATAAATTTGTGTGTGCTTTACTTGTTACCCTTTTCCCCTTTTTCCCCTTTTCAGCGAGTGCGCCTCACTCACCTAGCCCGCGTGTGGCAAACCTGAGGGGCATGCTAGCGAATCCTCCGAGTTTTACTCTAGATTCTGCGACGCCTGTCTCTTGGGTATGTCCCGCGTGAAGCGACGAGTGGGGTAGTAGTGGCTCAGTGCGCCTCACCAAATGGTCCACGTGGGGGGGTATGCTAGCGAATCTTCCGAGTTTTACTCTAGATTCTGCGACACCTGCCTCTTGGGTATGTGCCAGGTGTAGTGGGTAATACTCAGGCGTTGCAGATGTGAGAGATCGGGTGGAGAATGGGCACGCATTCCGAGTCTTACTCTATGCGTGACGAAATCTTCTCACTCGTATCTCTCACACGCGTCCGAGAGCTCCTCAAGGACGCGGCCGGTGACTGGTGCGGGCGGATGGGGTTAGACAGTTAGTGCGCAGGCTTCAGGTTCTTACCCTCGGCCTGACCAGCTGGCTGGTTGACTCCCACCCGCTCGTACTAACACAGAACTTCGCCCGACCTCCTGGTCGGCGGCGAAGAGCCATTTGGGGGAGTGATTGGTTGGTTCTCCGAGTATTACTCTGGACTAACCAACCTATTCCTTCCGGTGTCTCTCAAATCGTCGCCAGTGCGTAAAGTATGCTCACGAACCCCCCTCCCCCCTGTTATTCCCCCTACACTTTCCTCTATTGCCCCGACCCCTAGGTATACTCTGGCACAGCTCCCTCAGTGTCCCAGATATTTACAAATTTTCTGTAAAACCCCTGAACGCGACTGAGACGCCGACCTCGGCCTAAGAAAGTACGTCCTTACAGATGGCGCCCGAGCAGGGACCCTGGCAAACACTTTTGGGAGTATAACATCATGGTGGCTTAAAGAACCACCACCACATAGTACCTAGGGTGTCCAGGGTCGCCTTAAGCCAGAACTATGTTACATCTTCTTGTTGTTTGTGTCCTTATTTTGTGCCCTGTTGTTGTCAAAGCCTCAAATTTAAGTCTCTTCGCCCCTTACACGTCCCCTTAAAACATCCAGCATCCGACCCCCCCCCCCTCCCCCCTTTGCCACGGAAGTCTTGGCTTTGCTGTCTTTGCAGGCTAAGGCTACAGAGCAGATGCGCCGACGCTCAATAAGGGCAGCACTGCTGACGCCTAATAAGGGCAGCGCTGCCACCGCCCATCAAGGAGCAGAGCTGCGTTCTCTGCTATATAAGGCAGACCGCGAGCTGAGGATAGGCAGTCAAGACCCGGTCATCGAAGTGAAGACATCACAGTGCGACGCAAAGATCCTCTCGAAGGATAATAATAACTAAAATCTACAGATCCTCTCGAAGGATAATAATAAATAAAACCTACAGATCCTCTCGAAGGATAATAATAATCTACAGATCCTCTCGAAGGATAATAATTAATAAAACTACAGATCCTCTCGAATGATAATAATAATCTACAGATCCTCTCAAAGGATAACAATAAATAAAATTTTACAGATCCTCCCGAAGGATAATAATAAATAAAACCTACAGATCCTCTCGAAGGATAATAATAAATAAAAAAAATAAATAAATAGAAACTTATAAAAAAAAAATATAAAAAATTTTCTTTTACACATACACAGGGTAGATAACATCATGGTGAATGTCAGCTGGATTTACTATCGCCGTAAGGACGAACTTGTGTCCATGGCCAGTGAGTTTGGGCTCGACGCAGAGGGCACCGTGACTGAACTACGCAGCCGGGTCGCAGGATTCATATCCAGGAGTGACCATCCGGACACTCTCCTAGCGCGTTTCTCGGAGTTAGAAACGAAGTACCGGGATATCTCTCCAGCCGACCAAAGCGACAAAGACAAGAAGCAGCGATCAAGGAGTCCATCACCCTTGGATACCAGCTCAGTCGCTCCAACCCGACCCGTGATCACCGTGACGAACACAGATGGAGCTTTTCCTGGACCTGATCCTACTCGACTCGCTGGAAGATCACCACCACGTCCCCGGCACAGTTCACCACAAGGCTCAACAACCACAAGGCACGAGGTCCCTTCGATTGTTCACTTTCGATGGAACCTCGGATCCACTGAGCTTCATTGAGCGCGTAGAAGAGAGGGCGGTAGCTCACCAGATAGAGCCGAATCGATTACCCCTGGCCATTTCGGAACTCCTAACTGGGGAAGCTGAGAGCTGGTTCAGGGTCAGTCACATGCATGGTGAAACCTGGACCCGATTCAAGCGAGAATTTCTGGAATTTTACCTGCCACCGAGGTATTTCGAGAGGCTTGAGGACCAGATCCGCACCCATTTACAGCAAAACGGGGAACCTTTTAAGCGGTATATGATTCAGCTGCGCCTAATGATGCAGCGTGCGGGGTATACTAGTGACAGGGAACTTGACCGACCATATGAGAATCTGCTACCGGAATACCAGCTTTATATTCGGCGTCACGAGGTAAGCTGCCTGAGCCAGCTTACACAGCTGGCCACGCACTACGAGATGTTCCGCGAGAGGGAAGTACAACTCAAGCCCCACACGAAGCCCCAAATCACACATAGACCTGCAGCAGTGAGTCCCGAAATGCCCACACCGACGCCACGGCATCGCAACCCATTTCGTGACAACACCCCAGGGACACCCGGAACCGGCAACGGGACTAGCCCAGACACCCCGATAGATGTCCAGAACGCTTGCTGACGCTGTGGACAATCGAGCCATTTCAACCGGGATTGCGGGAACCCACGGGTGATCTACTGTTGGCAGTGCGGACGACGAGGAGTCCGGACAATAGAATGCTGTACCCGCTCGTCGGGAAACGGAATGCCTCCCTCCTCGAATCCGGACCAGGGGGGAGCAAGGGTCAACCAACGGAAGTCATACGACTCGAAGACGCAAGGATAGTAGCCAGAGTAAGTTTAGAAGGGAAACCTTTCCTGGCTACTATTGACACTGGAGCTACGAGGAGTTTCGTCAGCGAAGCGGTCGCGAAGCAATTGTCCACCCGGGGACAACAAAACTTGCAGGTGATAGTAAGGCTGGCGGATGGGTCACATACCATTATCACCAAGGCATGTACCGCTGCCATACAGCTCGGAGAACAACGCGTCTGTTTGACCTTACTAATACTGCCGACAGGAATCGACTACCTGATCTTGGGGATCGACTTCCTCTGTGCCGTAGAAGCCACCTTGTCCTTCGGAGACTTGGAGTTACAGCTAACACCCGGATTGTTCCAGAGCCCGAACGGCCGACGGAGGGCACGAACGACCGGATACAACCAGGAGCCACCTATCCCAGCCCCAAGGGCCCCAAGGGAGGAAGATCCAAGCACTCGTGATACACCTGATGTCTACAGTCACAAGGTGACCTCTAGGGAGAAGAAGAACACATGTTACCAGGAGCTACCCATCCCAACCCCAAGAGCCCCAAGAGAGGGAGATCCAAGCACTCGTGAGACACCTGATGTCTGCAGTCGCGGGGTGACCTCTAGGGCACCGACGGAATTGCACTGGGAGGAAGGGAACAAATGCGTAGCAGCCGAGATTCGAACGAACGAAGGGACCAGCTAGGCTACTCCAACCGATCCTGAAGAAGACGAGAGGATGAGCAATACCGACGAGGAGGGAATCCGGCGCAAGGAAAGCGACATCTCACGAGGGCCACTTGAGAGTGGCATACCACCCCAACGTCCTCGTTCCCCTTTGGGGAAAAGAAGCGAATATATCGCAATCGCCCAAGCGCGAACTAGCTTTGTTTGATGGCTTGAAGGGCGTATCACACATCGCGGAACACGTGACGAACAAGAACCCTCATAGTGCACCAATAGTGTTGGTGGGGAAGAAGACGGGGGACATCCGCATGTGTATTGATTACCGACAGTTGAATGCACGTTCCATCCCAGATGCGTACCCACTGCCGAGGATACATCACATTTTGGAGAGACTCCGAAACGCGAAGTACATAACCACGTTGGACCTGAAGAGTGGATACTGGCAGATCCCTATGGCGCGCAACAGCCGTCAGTACACGGCATTCACTGTACCGGGAAGAGGCCTGTTCCACTGGAAGCTATGCCTTTCGGCTTGCATTCTGCACCGGCGACATTTCAGAGAGCACTGGATGGAGTCATAGGCCCGCTATGGAACCGTATGCCTTCGCCTACCTCGATGACATCATCATCACCGGCGTAGAAATAGAGGATCACCTGAGGAACCTCCAAAAGTGCTTCGCCGCCTGCGCGAAGCGAATCTGCGCTTGAACAAGGCCAAGTGCAAATTCTTTCGCCGAAGTATAGCGTATCTGGGCCATGTCATCAGCGAGCAAGGGATTCACACGGACCCGGAGAAAATCGCCGCTGTTCGACAGCTCACCCCACCTACAAACATACGCGAGCTGCGCCTTTGCTTGGGAATAGCGTCATGGTATCGGAGATTTGTGGCAAACTTCGCGGAAGTAGTGCAGCCGATGTCTCTGCTACTCCGAAAGAGCAAACGTTGGGAATGGGGGGAGTCCCAGCAAGCCGCCTTCGAGGAGCTTAAGCTACGCCTCACTGAGGCCCCAGTCCTCGCCTGTCCGGACTTCTCGGAAAAATTTGTATTGCAGACCGACGCCAGCGATTATGGATTGGGAGCAGTATTGACGCAGGAGATAGACGGAGCAGAGCGGGTGATAGCCTACGTCAGCCGGTGGTTTTCAAAGCCCGAAGAGAATTACTCAGCGACGGAGAAGGAATGTCTGGCCATCGTTTGGGCCATCCGCAAACTGAAAAGCTTCCTGGAGGGCTATAAATTTGACGTGATTACGGATCACCTTGCATTGAAGTGGCTAAACAGCATCGACAATCCGACGGGACGAATTGCGAGGTGGGCACTCGAGATATTATTATTATTATTACTAGGGCCTTGTTGCACTGCGACCAGATGTTAGGTCTTTTTTGCCGGCCTGTAGGAATTAGGGTAGAGCCTCTATACCAAGGCTTCTAATAAAAGAGAGCACTTTGGAAGGGTCTATATATTCCCATATCCTGTAGGGGGGGATGAGTTCACCTCCTAGTTGTAGAAGTCGACGTCTGCTTAGCGAGGTTTGTTTTGTTTTGTTGTTTTCTGTTCGTCAGTTACGCGCAGAATGGGCTCATTTATTAGGGGTTCAAGAACCCGAAGATGCCGGTAAGATCACCACTTTTTATGCTAGTGATGTTTTGAAGGCGAAGTGCCCCCAGGCAGGACTCCTTTTCAAGGTGATGGGTAGATGGGGTATGCCAGTTATAACTCCAAGTGCTGCAGTGGGACATGTTCGGATGGCTCCAGTGATGCCTATGCAGACTAGTCGTTGTAGTTTGGTAAGTGCAGCCGCAGCTGCACCACCAAGCAAGAGATGCATAGGTTAGGATCGGTTTTACCACAGTGTTAAAAGACCAGTAGATCATTTTGGGACTTAGGCCCCATGTTCTACCGAAAAGCCTGTTACAAGCGAAGTGTGCTCGAGTGGCTTTATTTATGGTCTTTCAAGGTGTGCATTCCAGTTGAGCTTGGAGTCAAGTGTAACTCCTAAGTAGTTGTCTTCAACCGAAAAGTTAATGGTAGATTCATTTAAGGATGGTCTTGTTAGAAACAGAGACCTTTCCTGGTAAAAGGAACTAAAACAGTTTTAGAAGGGTTTATGGACAATCCTTTGTCCTGACACCATCTGTTGGCTATGTTAAGGGCTTGCTGCATGCGGTCCGAGATGGTTTGCTCATGCCAGCCCACTATATAAATGACTAGGTCATCAGCGTAGCCTTGAGTGGCGAACCCTAAGTCGTTGAGCTTATAGAGTAGCTCGACGATGACCAGAGTCCACAAGAGAGGAGAGAGTACTCCCCCTTGAGGGCACCCCTTGTGGCTGTGATTGAGGTCATGGTTCCTCCAAGGTCTACAGTTATTATTCTGGATTTAAGCATTTCCAGAATCCACCTAATAATGGGTGTGGGTAAATTTTTATGTACAAGAGAGGCACGGATAGCCTGATATGACGTGTTGTCAAGAGCTCCTGATATGTCTAAAAAGGCACATAGTGCTATTTGTTGAGCGCCAATGGCCTTTTCAATGGTTGTTGTAAGGCAATGAATGTCAGTCTCAGTTGACTTACCAGCTTGGTACGCATATTGGTACTTATGTAAGGGAAGCTGCTTGAGATTCATCTCCCTGATGTGCTGGTCAATTATCTTTTCCATAGTTTTAAGGAAGAAGAAGCTAAGACTAATTGGTCTATAGGACTTAGGCAATTGGGTATCTTTCTTCCCTACCTTAGGAAAAAACACAACTTTCACTTTAGCCCATTTGCTTGGTATGTGTCCAAACAAGAGACTAGCTCGGAATAAACGGACCTGGGGGATTGCGAGTTGGTGCAGTCCCCGCTGCATCAAGCATGGATATATTCCATCTGGCCCAGGGGATTTGTATGGACTGAAGCTCTGTATAGCCCATTGTACGCTATTTTGATGAAACAGTCTATAGGGCAAGTTTCCAAAACGTTCTGAGGGATAGGGGGGTTCCCTTTTCTCAGCCCTATTGGAGTCTGCCACCATAGCCACTCGCAGGTGTGGGCACTCTACAGTCCCAGAGAGGTAGGTTGGTGCCTCACCCTCTGAAAATGAGGCTGCTCGTTTCCCTTGGGTCGTTTGTGTGTGTTCCATCTGGCTTTTTCAACGTACAGATGCCGTTTGAGTGGTCCTTGGAAAGGGCTTTTTGTAGCCTGACAGCTTCCGGGAGGTTTGAAATCTGCCCGCAGTGTTGGCGCCATGTAGCCCGTTCGGACCTTCTCAGCTCTTTATTATAGAGCGTTAAAGCAGATTTGTAGGAATCCCATGTGGTTTTTCGCAGCCTTTTTGAGATCGTCAAGGCTCTTGTTCCACCAGGGAACAGCCCTTCTGGTCTTACGAACTTTTTGTTCGCAGCTAGCGTGATAAGCCGATTTAATGTTCGTATGAAGCACAGTAGCTTCACGCTCTAGCTCGTCAATAGACAATACCGGACGGGTGGAGCAGTCTCTGGATTGCTCAAGTTCAAAACAGAAAAGATCCAAGTTGGTGTTTTTGGGATTTCTAGTAACTAGGCTACATTGCAAGGCACATCCTATATCAAATCTAATGTGCTGGTGATCTGACATAGTGATCTCACTCGCAACGTGCCAGTTTGAGACAACGGACAACATGTTAAGACTACAGAGAGTTAGGTCGAGGACTTCCTCTCTGATTGCATTAATAAATGTGGGCTCATTGCCTCGATTTAGTAGGCTTATGTTGTTACTAATAATGTACTCAAGAAGGTACTCACCTCTTTTGTTGATGTCACTGCTCCCCCAGACCGTGTGATGTGCATTGGCATCACAGGCGATTAACCATCGGAGCCGGTTTCTCTGGCAATGCTCTACCAGGACACAGGTAGCCGCCGTAGGCACAACATCTGAATCGTCGGGCTGATAGGCGGAGGCCAGCACTGCCTCCTGCTCGCCATGGGCAGTGGATATTTTAACCCAGACTGCCACCAGGTCCTCAGTGATGAACTGTGAAAGGGGAACATATGTTAGATTTTTGTTAATTAACAACGCCGCTCTAGGACGAGGTAGGTTGTTTGCATATAGCAATTTACCGGATGTTGTGCTTAGCCCCAGGACACGTCCGGCATTTATCCACGGCTCCTGGATAAATGCTATGTCCATTGTAGCAAACCTCTCACAAAGTACGTCGGATGCGGCCTTTGCGTGATGGAGGTTTGCTTGAAGACATCTGAGGTGTCTCCGGGTGTTGATGAGAGAGGGGGGAGGAGGACAAGACATTAGTCCGCCCTCTTGCGGCCCCTGGCCGCCATCTTCCGGCCTCGATTAGTGCGCAGAAGGGCCTCTTCCTCTAAAGTGCGCCTCGCACCCTTATTCACGCGCCCGGTTCCGCGCGTGATGCGCCCGTAAAGGGGAGGGCGCTGGATCTTTTTCGGTGCTGCGGGCTCCTGGGCAGCTACGGTGCCAAATGCCTCACCACCGCTGGGGGTCCGGACTGTGCTGTTAGCTGCAGGCAGCTCAGGGGTCGCATGAGTCTCCTCAGCGACACCCTGTGGTGTTGTTGCAGCCGCGTCCGGTATGGCAGTCTTGGAGCAGGTGGGCTTCTCCGCTACGAGAGCATGAGCCACTACCTGTTCTTTCGACTGCGCGCTGGCCTTAGGCTTAAGGGTAGCCTTTCCCCACGCGAAGTTCAGCTGGAATCCTAGCGATTTCAGCCGGTTGGCCGAAACAGGGTCCAGTGCTAAGGTAATAATAGCCATGTGCTGCCTCATCTCCCGGTGAAAGACGCGCCAGTCTCCCACTCGCAGCCCGCTATTCTGACCTTCGACGAGCTTCAGAATCTCGTCCGTCTTCATGTCCGCATTCGGAAGCGGAAAGTAGCCTATGAAAACAGCGGCACGTGGAGCCTCTGCCTCGGGGACTACCTGCTAGAGCACCCGTCTTCTATAATTTTATTTTTAGTCGTTTCCATGTTTTGGTCCCACGAGTGATGAGGAAAGGGTATCCCCAGGGGCAGAGCCTCATACCCCGGATCGGGCACTTATACGACCGGAGGTGCAAGGTATCCGGAAGCCACCGTTATAAGACACACTAACGTAGTGCCATTCATCACAGGGGCACGGTACGGTAACACCGGTGATTACGGGTTTTTTTTCGAGTTGTCCTCTCTAGATCCGCCATATTTAGTCTAGAGCAGGGGCACCTCGAGCAGGATGTGGCTCTTCACCACGTATGGTCGGTCTTCGGTAGTTGGCATGCGACTGCCAACTCCCTCTGGCTAAGTAAACTCGGCGCGGCGGCAGGCACACACGCCTCATTTACAAAGCCTTAGCAACAATATCAATTTGATATTCACTATCGCCGAGGGAAGCTTAACGTCGTGGTAGATGCATTATCCAGGCAACCACTGGAGGAAACGCTACAGACGGCACGAGTCGAAACGGTTAGGTGTCCATGGCTCCTCAAGCTGACTAAGCGCATCGAGGACCACCCCAAGGAACATCCGGACTATACACTCGAGAACGGTCAGGTGTACCGACATCTAGGTCTACGCCCAACCGAGGAGGATTACGTACCCTGGAAGCTCTGTGTGGCATCCGAATAACGCTCCCGCGTCCTCAAGGAGTGCCATGACGCTGATCACCTAGGGATACGGACAACAGCCAGCCGTGTCATGCAGCGGTATTACTGGCCCGGTCTCTTAAGAGACATAACCCGGTATGTGCGACGATGTGCCAAATGTCAGACATACAAGGTGAGCCAGCTGAAGCCCGCTGGGAAAATGTTGACCAGGCAAGTGGAAAAAACCGTTTGGTACCATCTGTTCCGACTTCGTTGGCCCCCTCCCACGATCCAAGCACGGAAACACCATGATCCTGGTGTTCTTTGATTATTTCTCTAAATGGGTAGAGCTGGTACCCTTACGCAAGGCTACGACCGTGCATTTGGAGCGAGCGTTCAGAGAGCGAATACTTTGCCGCTTCGGGATACCGCGGTGCTTTGTATGCGACAACGGGACACAGTTCACCAGTCGATCGTTTGGCCGATTCTGCGAAAAGCTCGGGATGGAGCTACAGCACACCGCTCCCTACAGCCCCCAACAGAATCCGACGGAGAGGGCAAACCGGACGATCAAGACCATGCTGGCTCAATACGTCGAGGGACACCAGAGCACGTGGGACGAGTTGCTCCCGGAAATCATGTTAGCGATCAATACCAGCGTCTCCGATACGACAGGATTCAGCCCCGCATTCTTGGTTCAAGGGCGTGAGCCCCGTCTACCGAGTGCGTTATATGACGAAGTCACGCCAGGAAGTGGACGATTGGAGACGAATCCCGAGACCCGAGCCACAGAGCTGCAAAAATTCTTCGAGGTCGTGAAGCAAAACGTACAGAGAGCATCCCAGGACCAAGCAAAACAGTACAACCTTCGCCGTCGAGACTGGCGCCCTACCGTGGGTACGCAAGTGCTGGTCAAGTATCACGTTCTGAGTAACGCAGCACAGGGATTTGCAGCGAAACTAGCACCGAAGTTCGATGGGCCATATGAACTAAAGAAGTTCGTATCCCCGAATGTCGTACGCCTACAGCATTTGGAGACTCATAAGCGCCGAATGGCTAGTTTGGCAGACTTGAAGCCGTTTCAATCCGACCCCGACGAGGATTCCCCGAATGTCACCCAGACCCAAGAACCAAGTCCACCTTTCCCCATGCCTGTGTCAAGTCCTTCAGGACGCACACCCAGGAATACCCACGGCTAACACACACACACACTACCAGGAATGCACCCAGCTACACGCACACCCAGTAATACCCACGGCTAACACACACACACACTACCAGGAATACACTCAGCTTAGACGCACACCAAGGAATACTCACGGCTAACAACACGCACACACTACGAGCTCACGCACCCCGGCATCGACACCAGCATACACCCAGGCACACACGCAGATACCCCACACACACAGGCACCCCCGCACACCCAGGCTCACGTACACACACAGGCTCACACGCACACCTAGGCTTACGCACACCCAGGCACACACCCAGGCTTACACCCACACACACAGGCACACAAGCACACCAGGCTTACGCACACACACCGGCTTATACCCACACACACACAAGCATATACGCACACACACACACCCAAGTTTGCATATACACACCAGCACGCACACCCAGGCTTACCCACACACAGGCACACGCACAGGCGTATACACCCGCACGCACCGACATCCACACACACACACCCAGGCTTACACACACACCCAGGCTTACGCACACACACACAGGCATACACACACGCACCCACCGGCATCTACAAACACGCATACACAGGGGTAAGTGACGGCCATCTGTGATGGGCCCAAAGGTTGCTCAGGCAGCCATGCTTAGATTTGGTGCGGCCTAGGATAGCATCCCTACCCCCTTTGTGTTATAAATATATGCCTTATTGTATGTGATATGAAATTAATAAAGATCCTAGTGTAGATAAATTTGTGTGTGCTTTACTTGCTACCCTTTTCCCCTTTTTCCCCTTTTCAGCGAGTGCGCCTCACTCACCTAGCCCGCGAGGGGCAAACCTGAGGGGCATGCTAGCGAATCCTCCGAGTTTTACTCTAGATTCTGCGACGCCTGTCTCTTGGGTATGTCCCGCGTGAAGCGACGAGTGGGGTAGTAGTGGCTCAGTGCGCCTCACCAAATGGTCCACGTGGGGCAAACCTGAGTGGTATGCTAGCGAATCTTCCGAGTTTTACTCTAGATTCTGCGACGCCTGCCTCTTGGGTATGTGCAAGGTGTAGTGACAAGTGGGTAATACCCAGGCGTTGCAGATGTGAGAGATCGGGTGGAGAATGGGCACGCATTCCGAGTCTTACTCTATGCGTGACGAAATCTTCTCACTCGTATCTCTCACACGCGTCCGAGAGCTCCTCAAGGACGCGGCCGGTGACTGGTGCGGGTGGATGGGGTTAGACAGTTAGTGCGCTGGCTTCAGGTTCTTACCCTCGGCCTGACCAGCTGGCTGGTCGACTCCACCCGCTAACACAGAACTGCGCCCGACGCCCTGGTCGGCGACGAAGAGCCATTTGGGGGAGTGATTGGTTGGTTCTCCGAGTATTACTCTGGACTAACCAACCTATTCCTTCCGGTGTCTCTCAAATCGTCGCCAGTGCGTAAGGTATGCTCACGAACCCCCCCCCCCCCCTGTTATTCCCCCCTACACTTTCCTCTATTGCCCCGACCCCTAGGTATACTCTGGCACAGCTCCCCCAGTGTCCCAGATATTTACAAATTTTCTGTAATACCCCTGAACGCGACTGAGACGCCGACCTCGGCCTAAGAAAGAACCACCACCACATAGTACCTAGGGAGTCCAGGGTCGCCTTAAGCCAGAACTATGTTACGTCTTCTTGTTGTTTGTGTCCTTATTTTGTGCCCTGTTGTTGTCAAAGCCTCAAAATTTAAGTCTCTTCGCCCCTTACACGTCCCCTTAAAACATCCAGCATCCGACCCCCCCCCCCCCCCCCCCCCCCCCTTTTGCCACGGAAGTCTTGGCTTTGCTGTCTTTGCAGGCTAAGGCTACAGAGCAGATTCGCCGACGCTCATTAAGGGCAGCGCTGCCCTCATTAGGCGTCAGCAGCGCTGCCCTTATTGAGCGTCGGCGAATCTGCTCTGTAGCCTTAGCCTGCAAAGACAGCAAAGCCAAGACTTCCGTGGCAAAGGGGGGGGGGGGGGGGGGTTCGGATGCTGGATGTCTTAAGGCCCTCATTAGGCGTCAGCAGCGCTGCCACCGCCCATCAAGGAGCAGAGCTGCGTTCTCTGCTATATAAGGCAGACCGCGAGCTGAGGATAGGCAGTCAAGACCCGGTCATCGAAGTGAAGACAACACAGTGCGACGCAAAGATCCTCTCGAAGGATAATAATAACTAAAATCTACAGATCCTCTCGAAGGATAATAATAAATAAAACCTACAGATCCTCTCGAAGGATAATAATAATCTACAGATCCTCTCGAAGGATAATAATTAATAAAACCTACAGATCCTCTCGAATGATAATAATAATCTACAGATCCTCTCAAAGGATAACAATAAATAAAATTTTTACAGATCCTCCCGAAGGATAATAATAAATAAAACCTACAGATCCTCTCGAAGGATAATAATAAATAAAATAAATAAATAAATAAAAACTTATAAAAAAAAAAAAAAAAATTTTTTACACATACACAGGGTAGATAACATCATGGTGAATGTCAGCTGGATTTACTATCGCCGTAAGGACGAACTTGTGTCCATGGCCTGTGAGTTTGTGCTCGACACAGAGGGCACCGTGACTGAACTACGCAGCCGGGTCGCAGGATTCATATCCAGGAGTGACCATCCGGACACTCTCCTAGCGCGTTTCTCGGAGTTAGAAACGAAATACCGGGCCGACCAAAGCGACAAAGACAAGAAGCAGCGCTCACGGAGTCCATCACCCTTGGATACCAGCTCAGTCGCTCCAACCCGACCCGTGATCACCGTGACGAACACAGAAGAAGCTGTTCCTGGACCTGATCCTACCCGACTCGCTGGAAGATCACCACCACGTCCCCGGCACAGTTCACCACAAGGCTCAACAACCACAAGGCACGAGGTCCCATATGGAGCATTGGCAGATAAAGTTCAGCGCTGGGGAATCACCTTTGATGGAACCTCGGATCCACTGAGCTTCATTGAGCACGAAGAAGAGAGGGCGGTAGCTCACCAGATAGAGCCGAATCGATTTCACCTGGCCATTTGGGAACTCCTAACTGGGGAAGCTGAGAGCTGGTTCAGGGTCAGTCACATGCATGGTGAAACCTGGACCCGATTCAAGCGAGAATTTCTGGAATTTTACCTGCCACCGAGGTATTTCGAGAGGCTTGAGGACCAGATCCGCACCCATTTACAGCAAAACGGGGAACCTTTTAAGCGGTATATGATTCAGCTGCGCCTAATTATGCAGCGTGCGGGGTATACTAGCGACAGGGAACTTGACCGACCATATGAGAATCTGCTACCGGAATACCAGCTTTATATTCGGCGTCACGAGGTAAGCTGCCTGAGCCAGCTTACACAGCTGGCCACGCACTACGAGATGTTCCGCGAGAGGGAAGTACAACTCAAGCCCCACACGAAGCCCCAAATCACACATAGACCTGCAGCAGTGAGTCCCGAAATGCCCACACCGACGCCACGGCATCGCAACCCATTTCGTGACAACACCCCAGGGACACCCGGAACCGGCAACGGGACTAGCCCAGACACCCCGATAGATGTCCAGAACGCTTGCTGACGCTGTGGACAATCGAGCCATTTCAACCGGGATTGCGGGAACCCACGGGTGATCTACTGTTGGCAGTGCGGACGACGAGGAGTCCGGACAATAGAATGCTGTACCCGCTCGTCGGGAAACGGAATGCCTCCCTCCTCGAATCCGGACCAGGGGGGAGCAAGGGTCAACCAACGGAAGTCATACGACTCGAAGACGCAAGGATAGTAGCCAGAGTAAGTTTAGAAGGGAAACCTTTCCTGGCTACTATTGACACTGGAGCTACGAGGAGTTTCGTCAGCGAAGCGGTCGCGAAGCAATTGTCCACCCGGGGACAACAAAACTTGCAGGTGATAGTAAGGCTGGCGGATGGGTCACATACCATTATCACCAAGGCATGTACCGCTGCCATACAGCTCGGAGAACAACGCGTCTGTTTGACCTTACTAATACTGCCGACAGGAATCGACTACCTGATCTTGGGGATCGACTTCCTCTGTGCCGTAGAAGCCACCTTGTCCTTCGGAGACTTGGAGTTACAGCTAACACCCGGATTGTTCCAGAGCCCGAACGGCCGACGGAGGGCACGAACGACCGGATACAACCAGGAGCCACCTATCCCAGCCCCAAGGGCCCCAAGGGAGGAAGATCCAAGCACTCGTGATACACCTGATGTCTACAGTCACAAGGTGACCTCTAGGGAGAAGAAGAACACATGTTACCAGGAGCTACCCATCCCAACCCCAAGAGCCCCAAGAGAGGGAGATCCAAGCACTCGTGAGACACCTGATGTCTGCAGTCGCGGGGTGACCTCTAGGGCACCGACGGAATTGCACTGGGAGGAAGGGAACAAATGCGTAGCAGCCGAGATTCGAACGAACGAAGGGACCAGCTAGGCTACTCCAACCGATCCTGAAGAAGACGAGAGGATGAGCAATACCGACGAGGAGGGAATCCGGCGCAAGGAAAGCGACATCTCACGAGGGCCACTTGAGAGTGGCATACCACCCCAACGTCCTCGTTCCCCTTTGGGGAAAAGAAGCGAATATATCGCAATCGCCCAAAATTTGCCGGATCCAGCTAAGGCGGAAGACGATCGTGAAGCTGAAGCAGACCCTCGGGTACGGGAGTTCCTTGAGCGCGAACTAGCTTTGTTTGATGGCTTGAAGGGCGTATCACACATCGCGGAACACGTGACGAACAAGAACCCTCATAGTGCACCAATAGTGTTGGTTGGGAAGAAGACGGGGGACATCCGCATGTGTATTGATTACCGACAGTTGAATGCACGTTCCATCCCAGATGCGTACCCACTGCCGAGGATACATCACATTTTGGAGAGACTCCGAAACGCGAAGTACATAACCACGTTGGACCTGAAGAGTGGATACTGGCAGATCCCTATGGCGCGCAACAGTCGTCAGTACACGGCATTCACTGTACCGGGAAGAGGCCTGTTCCACTGGAAGCTATGCCTTTCGGCTTGCATTCTGCACCGGCGACATTTCAGAGAGCACTGGATGGAGTCATAGGCCCCGCTATGGAACCGTATGCCTTCGCCTACCTCGATGACATCATCATCACCGGCGTAGAAATAGAGGATCACCTGAGGAACCTCCAAAAAGTGCTTCGCCGCCTGCGCGAAGCGAATCTGCGCTTGAACAAGGCCAAGTGCAAATTCTTTCGCCGAAGTATAGCGTATCTGGGCCATGTCATCAGCGAGCAAGGGATTCACACGGACCCGGAGAAAATCGCCGCTGTTCGACAGCTCACCCCACCTACAAACATACGCGAGCTGCGCCTTTGCTTGGGAATAGCGTTATGGTATCGGAGATTTGTGGCAAACTTCGCGGAAGTAGTGCAGCCGATGTCTCTGCTACTCCGAAAGAGCAAACGTTGGGAATGGGGGGAGTCCCAGCAAGCCGCCTTCGAGGAGCTTAAGCTACGCCGCACTGAGGCCCCAGTCCTCGCCTGTCCGGACTTCTCGGAAAAATTCGTATTGCAGACCGACGCCAGCGATTATGGATTGGGAGCAGTATTGACGCAGGAGATAGATGGAGCAGAGCGGGTGATAGCCTACGTCAGCCGGTGGTTGTCAAAGCCCGAAGAGAATTACTCAGCGACGGAAAAGGAATGTCTGGCCATCGTTTGGGCCATCCGCAAACTGAAAAGCTTCCTGGAGGGCTATAAATTTGACGTGATTACGGATCACCTTGCATTGAAGTGGCTAAACAGCATCGACAATCCGACGGGACGAATTGCGAGGTGGGCACTCGAGATATTATTATATTATTACTAGGGCCTTGTTGCACTGCGACCAGATGTTAGGTCTTTTGTGCCGGCCTGTAGGAATTAGGGTAGAGCCTCTATACCAAGGCTTCTAATAAAAGAGAGCACTTTGGTAGGGTCTATATATTCCCATATCCTGTAGGGGGGGATGAGTTCACCTCCTAGTTGTAGAAGTCGACGTCTGCTTAGCGAGGTTTTGTTTTGTTTTGTTTGTTTTTTGTTCGTCAGTTACGCGCAGAATGGGCTCATTTATTAGGGGTTCAAGAACCCGAAGATGCCCGGTAAGATCACCACTTATTATGCTAGTGATGTTTTGAAGGCGAAGTGCCCCCAGGCAGGACTCCTTTTTCAAGGTGATGGGTAGAGGGGGTATGCCAGTTATAACTCCAAGTGCTGCAGTGGGACATGTTCGGATGGCTCCAGTGATGCCTATGCAGACAAGTCGTTGTAGTTTGGTAAGTGCAGCCGCAGCTGCACCACCAAGCAAGAGATGCATAGGTTAGGATCGGTTTTACCACAGTGTTAAAAGACCAGTAGATCATTTTGGGACTTAGGTCCCGTGTTCTCCCGAAAGGCCTGTTACAAGCGAAGTGTTCTCGAGTGGCTTTATTTATGGTCTTTTCAAGGTGTGCATTCCAGTTGAGCTTGGAGTCAAGTGTAACTCCTAAGTAGTTGTCTTCAACCGAAAAGTTAATGGTAGATTCATTTAAGGATGGTCTTGTTAGAGACAGAGACCTTTTCCTGGTAAAAGGAACTAAAACAGTTTTAGAAGGGTTTATGGACAATCCTTTGTCCTGACACCATCTGTTGGCTATGTTAAGGGCTTGCTGCATGCGGTCCGAGATGGTTTGCTCATGCCAGCCCACTATATAGATGACTAGGTCATCAGCGTAGCCTTGAGTGGCGAACCCTAAGTCGTTGAGCTTATAGAGTAGCTCGTCGATGACCAGAGTCCACAAGAGAGGAGAGAGTACTCCCCCTTGAGGGCACCCCCTTGTGGCTGTGATTGAGGTCATGGTTCCTCCAAGGTCTACAGTTATTATTCTGGATTTAAGCATTTCCAGAATCCACCTAATAATGGGTGTGGGTACATTTTTATGTACAAGAGAGGCACGGATAGCCTGATATGACGTGTTGTCAAGAGCTCCTGATATGTCTAAAAAGGCACATAGTGCTATTTGTTGAGCGCCAATGGGCTTTTCAATGGTTGTTGTAAGGCAATGAATGGCAGTCTCAGTTGACTTACCAGCTTGGTACGCATATTGGTACTTATGTAAGGGAAGCTGCTTGAGATTCATCTCCCTGATGTGCTGGTCAATTATCTTTTCCATTGTTTTAAGGAAGAAGAAGCTAAGACTAATTGGTCTATAGGACTTAGGCAATTGGGAATCTTTCTTCCCTACCTTAGGAAAAAACACAACTTTCACTTTAGCCCATTTGCTTGGTATGTGTCCAAACAAGAGACTAGCTCGGAATAAACGGACCTGGGGGATTGCGAGTTGGTGCAGTCCCCGCTGCATCAAGCATGGATATATTCCATCTGGCCCAGGGGATTTGTATGGACTGAAGCTCTGTGTAGCCCATTTTACGCTATTTTGATGAAACAGTCTATAGGGCAAGTTTCCAAAACGTTCTGTGGGTTAGGGGGTTCCCTTCTCTCAGCCCTATTGGAGTCTGCCATCATAGCCACTCGCAGGTGTGGGCACTCTCCAGTCCCAGAGAGGTAGGTTGGTGCCTCACCCTCTGAGCTGTGCTGCTCCACAGCCACCGGGAAAATGAGTAGTCAAAAGAAGGCTGCTCGTTTCACTTGGGTCGTTTGTGTGTGTTCCATCTGGCTTTTTCAACGTACAGATGCCGTTTGAGTGGTCCTTGGAAAGGGCTTTTTGTAGCCTGACAGCTTCCGGGAGGTTTGAAATCTGCCCGCAGTGTTGGCGCCATGTAGCCCGTTTGGACCTTCTCAGCTCTTTATTATAGAGCGTTAAAGCAGATTTGTAGGAATCCCATGTGGTTTTGCGCAGCCTTTTTGAGATCGTCAAGGCTCTTGTTCCACCAGGGAACAGCCCTTCTGGTCTTACGAACTTTTTGTTCGCAGCTAGCGTGATAAGCCGATTTAATGTTCATATGAAGCACAGTAGCTTCACGCTCTAGCTCGTCAATGGACAATACCGGACGGGTAGAGCAGTCTCTGGATTGCTCAAGTTCAAAACAGAAAAGATCCCAGTTGGTGTTTTTGGATTTCTAGTAACTAGGCTACATTGCAAGGCACATCCTATATCAAATCTAATGTGCTGGTGATCTGACATAGTGATCTCACTCGCAACGTGCCAGTTTGAGACAACGGACAACATGTTAAGACTACAGAGAATTAGGTCGAGGACTTCCTCTCTGATTGCATTAATAAATGTGGGCTCATTGCCTCGATTTAGTAGGCTTATGTTGTTACTAATAATGTACTCAAGAAGGTACTCACCTCTTTTGTTGATGTCACTGCTCCCCCAGACCGTGTGATGTGCATTGGCATCACAGGCGATTAACCATCGGAGCCGGTTTCTCTGGCAATGCTCTACCAGGACACAGGTAGCCGCCGTAGGCACAACATCTGAATCGCCGGGCTGATAGGCGGAGGCCAGCACTGCCTCCTGCTCGCCATGGGCAGTGGATATTTTAACCCAGACTGCCACCAGGTCCTCAGTGATGAACTCTTCCTCTAAAGTGCGCCTCGCACCCTTATTCACGCGCCCGGTTCCGCGCGTGATGCGCCCGTAAAGGGGAGGGCGCAGGATCTTTTTCGGTGCTGCGGGCTCCTGGGCAGCTACGGTGCCACATGCCTCACCACCGCTGGGGGTCCGGACTGTGCTGTTAGCTGCAGGCAGCCCAGGGGTCGCATGAGTCTCCTCAGCGACACCCTGTGGTGTTGTTGCAGCCGCGTCCGGTATGGCAGTCTTGGAGCAGGTGGGCTTCTCCGCTACGAGAGCATGAGCCACTGCCTGTTCTTTCGACTGCGCGCTGGCCTTAGGCTTAAGGGTAGCCTTTCCCCACGCGAAGTTCAGCTGGAATCCTAGCGATTTCAGCCGGTTGGCCGAAACAGGGTCCAGTGCTAAGGTAATAATAGCCACGTGCTGCCTCATCTCCCGGTGAAAGACGCGCCAGTCTCCCACTCGCAGCCCGCTATTCTGACCTTCGACGAGCTTCAGAATCTCGTCCGTCTTCATGTCCGCATTCGGATTCCACAGCCGGAGCTTAGGCACCTCTGTGCACAGCCACTCAAACGTCTCCGCATTTCCGCAAGTGATGGCCATCCATCCTGGTCTAAAGGTGCAGCCAGAGAATAACGGCTTCACAGAGCCATGCCTCAGCTCCAGCACCCTTGACAAGATGGCGGCTTGGATGCTGCCAAGCTGCTCCGTAGTGAGCAAACTGTTGGGGTAGTCGGCTGGGAGTATTGCCATCTTCGATGAGCTGGCAACATCCCTATAAGAGGCCATACCACCGGTTTGGGGTGGCTGCTCCTGTGCTACTTGCCCAGCCGCAGTTGCGGCTGTGGAGGCTACTGGAGCCACCGTGGCAAGCAACACGCTTGCAGGATCACCCTTCGCCAGGGCACTAGGTGCTGCGGTCTTCAGCATGATCCTCTTATTCGACGCCTCTTCTGGGGTCGTGTTTGCCGATCTACCCCGCTTGTTCGCTACACGACTTCTGCTGGGCATAGCCATGGGTGGGCCAATAGGCTTCTGTGCGAGCCTCTTAGCCTCCTCCATGGGAACGCCATTTGCAAGGTGTCTGCGCAGTCTCTTTCTTGCAGCTCCCGATAGCGCGATCCTCTTGGGTTTCTCGGCCTAGGGAGAGGCAAGAAGGGCTTCTTCAACCTCCTTGGTGATGGTGTCGGTGCTGGAGCTTTGTGAACAAACGTCCATAGCTACCTCAGGCTCCCGGATATGTTCGACGTCAGTCGATTTGGGGCTGCTAGAGCACCCGGTTTCTATAATTTTATTTTCAGTCGTTTCCATGTTTTGGTCCCACGAGTGATGAGGAAAGGGTATCCCCCGGGGCAGAGCCTCATACCCCGGATCGGGCACTTATACGACCGGAGGTGCCAGGTATCCGGAAGCCACCGTTATAAGACACACTAACGTAGTGCCATTCATCACAGGGGCACGGTACGGTAACACCGGTGATTACGGGTTTTTTTTTCGAGTTGTCCTCTCTAGATCCGCCATATTTAGTCTAGAGCAGGGGAACCTCGAGCAGGATGTGGCTCTTCACCACGTATGGTCGGTCTTCGGTAGTTGACATGCGACTGCCAACTGTATAACGTATAAAGTATAGTAATTTGCGGTGCCACGTCTGGGCAGTTATGTGTATCTTTATTTAATGAAATCAGTTTTTGATTCTAAGTTTTTAAGGCTGGCCACTGCTTCAGCAGAGAAGTCAGCGCGAGAGCCGTACATAGTTTAATATATAATGTAAAGAGAGTGAGATGATACACATATGTATAGTACATGGTCAAAGCGTGAGAACGCTGACGCGGCATCGTTGTGCGCGTTGCATTCTTACGCGATCATATTACCAAAGTGTCGTTGCTCGATTTAATGTTTAGACAACAACAAAGTGTTGCTGTTTATTACATTTGAATATATATGAATATATGTGTATACTACATCTCCCTCCTTTTGAAAAATAACGTAATAATATGAAGTTATTATTATAGTGTAATTATGTTTATGTTTTTTAATTAATTTTTAATTTAATTTTAATTAATTATATTGTTATATTTATGTGTCTAAAAATGTATTAAAATTAAAAAATGATTGAAATTGTTTTGTGTTATTTTTTTTTTGAAATGGGAAGTTATGAAAAAAAATTTTTTTTTATTTTGATTATGTCTTTTGTTTTTTTTTTTTATTTTTTTTCTTTTGTTTTGTGTAATAACAGTTGATCAGACTGTGCTTTCATGAAAGTTTTTAGTTATTGTATAGTTTTAACCTATTCTTATGAACTTTTTGTTTTTTATTGTTTTTACCTTTTATAATTATATTATCTTTATCTTCTATTTTTTCTACGCTAAATGGTCCTAATATACTGAGTCTAGCTTATGGCCAGTTTCATTTTTTAGTAAAACTGTATCTCCTATTTTTAATTCGAAATTAATTATATTTCTATCATAATATTCTTTATTCCTAGCCTTATGTTTTTCTAGCATTATTCTAGCTCGTTTATATGCCTGTTCTAATCTAAATTTACTTTCTTTAGCATAGTTTTCTATGTTATATAGAGGTTTTATATTGTCTACTGTATTAAAATATTCGGGTAAATTATTTTGTTTGTTATAAACTAATTCATATGGACAATAGTTGTGTGCCATAGATGGGGTCATGTTGAAACAGTACACAAAATATTTTAGCCACACATCCCAGTCGGTTTTATCAACTGAAATGTATGAGCGAATATATTCGTTAAAAGTTCTATGACTTCTTTCTACTGTTCCAACTGTCTGGTGGTGGTGTGCTGTAGACGTTATATTGTCTATTTTCAAATTTTTGCACAATTCATTAATAATCGAATTTTTATATTCAGTTCCCATGTCCGTAATGAACGTCTTCATTGGACCAAATTGCAATATAAAAGATTCAAATATAGCTTTAGCGACAGTACTAACATTTTTGTTTGGGATCGGAATGGCAACGAGATATTTTGTTAAATCGCAAATAAGCGTTATTGCATATTCGTTACCATGTTCGGATCTTGGTAATGGACCAATAGTGTCAACAATTACCCTGTCGAAAGCATATATTGGTGTTTCTGTCAGTGTTAAAGGGGTCTTTGTATGTAATGTCGTTTTAGACATTTGGCATTTTTGACATTTACGTATGTATTCTATTATGTTTTTTTCGCATATTTTTCCATTTGTAATGTCTTTGTACTTTAGCTTAAGTTTTTGATATGCCAGTATGACCTCCTTGTATTGGATCATCATGAAATTTAGACAGTATAGCTTCTTTTTTTATATCATTTGATATATTGGTCACCGGCTTGAGTAGCGCTACTCTTAATAATTTTAATACATTATTGCCCATTTTCTTGAATAATTCTATTGAAACTTGTTCAAAGATTATATCATTCGGTGCCATTTTTAGTTCGCGTATATCGTGTACACCGGCTCTGCTTTCAAGCCGTTGGAAAAATTGACCTAAGTCAATAACTCCATTTGCATACAGATCGCTAACATCTATTCTTGCAATGATTTGTTTACCATGCTTAAAGCAACACAGCATATCTTTCGTTTGCAAGGTCACTACTTTTCGTACATCGTCATTTGTTATGACTTCATATACGTTGAGCTTTGAAGCTTTATTTAGAGATTTATTTTTTAAATTCTCTTTTTCTATATCTTTTTCATTTGCTGCGCAGGAAATTTTCTGTCTTTTATCTTGTCTAGTAGGGACTTTTAATATTTGATTCGTCATGTTTTTTAGCTCTTTAATGGTTATTCTTGATAACGCATCGGCTACAAAATTATCCTTACCCTTAAGATATTCCACCGTAAATTCGTATTCCTCCAAGTCAAGTCGCATTCTAGTTAATTTCGAGTTTGGGTTTACCATTGAAAATAAATATGTAAGGGGTCTATGGTCTGTTTTGACAGTGAAGTGTCTACCATATATATATGGTCTGAAGTGATTAATTGCCCAATGAATCGCTGATAATTCTTGCTCTGTTGTTGATTTATTACTTTCACCTTTAGTGAAACTGCGAGATGCATATGCTACAGGTAATTGAATACCATTATAATTTTGGGTTAATACTGCTCCACAAGCTTCTTTGCTTGCGTCTGTGATTATGCAAAATTCTTTGCTAAAATCTGGGTATTGTAATAATGTAGGACTCATTAATTTTTCTTTTAAATATTCAAAGGCATTTTGACAACTAGGTGTCCAGTCAAATTTGACATCCTTTTTACATAAATTGGTTATGTGACGTGAATATTCTGCAAAATTTTTAATAAAACGTCTATAATAGTTACAAAATGCAACAAATCTTCTAGCGCTGTCTGCGTCCGTAGGGACTGGGTAGTTTTCAATGACATCATACTTTTTGTCATCTGGGAGAATACCTTTGTCAGTACACTTATGACCTAGGAAGGTCACTTCATGCATGAAAAATGTGCACTTGTCTGGGTGCAATTTTAGATTGTTCTTTCTGCATAAGTCAAAAACGTTTTTAAGGGTTTTAATCATATGTTGTTCGGAACAACCGATGACAATTAGGTCATCCATGTAAAGGAATGCCTGTGATGGTTCAAGACCAGAAAATGCAATTGTCATCATTCTTTGAAAAGAGTTGGGCGCTATTTTTAAACCATAAGGTAATCGCGTGAAGCGATAAGAGCCATTGCTCGTTGAAAAAGACGTTATATTTCTTGAATTTTCTTCAAGTTCTATTTGATGGAATCCTGACATTAGATCTAAACACGAGAAAAATTGTGCTCGGCCTAGTTGATCAAGAATATCATTTATTCTTGGAAGTGGAAATTTGTCAGCTAACAGTTTCTTATTTATTTGGCGGTAATCAATTACTAAACGCCATCTTTTATCATTTGAATCAGGTTATGATTTTTTTGGTACTAAGAGCAGGAGGCTGTTGTATTCTGATACAGAAGGTTCTACAATATTGTCTTTTATTAACTTTTCGACTTGCTTGGCTATTTCTGTCTGTTGACTTTGAGGAATTCTATAATTTTTGATATATGTTGGTTCATTGTCTTTCAATCTTAATTTTGTTTGTAAAAATTATTCGTGGTTATTGCTTCGGATTCTAGTCCGAATATGTCTGTATACTTGACGCAGAGTTCGGTTAACATTTTTTATATGGTAGCGGACAATTTTTCTTAACTTAGATATAATTTTTCATCTCTTGATAGATGATTTTTATTGAAAATCTCGTAACTAGTTAGTGGTTCAAATCTGACTTTGTCTAGGTTAATTACTTTATTTGAATTTGTTGTATTCAGAATTCGGACAAATGTGTTTTTGGAATTGGATATGGAGCTTGCTATAAATACTCCATTCTCAATTTCTTGACATGGTATCATAATATGATCATCTTTTGTATCCAGTTTTATTTGTCGGACAACTTCGGATCGTAAAGGTAAGATTGTGGTATTATTGTCAGTGGTATGAACTATGGGGATAGTTATTGGAAAATTTAAATTTTGAGGTCTTAATATAAACAAGTCTTCGCTTGCTTTGAAGTCTAACTGACAATTGAATTTCTTTATGAAATCCATACCGATTATTCCGTCACATGGAATAGGAAAATTTGTGTCTACTAAATGAAAATAATGTGGAATTATATATTTACCTGTTGTTAATTCAACGAAAGTTAGTCCAGTGACCTCGTAGCAGTGCTAATCACTGGCGTGTTCGGGAGTATGGTGGTGGCGTCAGCCTACTTCCCGGGTGATAATGCGGAAGCCCCCCCAACAGAGGTTCAGGATCTGGTGGCACACTGCAGCAGCAATAGACTCCCATTGCTGCTGGGATGCGACGCAAACGCGCATAGCGTAGCGTGGGGCAGCACGGACAACAACAGTAGAGGTGAGTGCTTGCTTGACTATCTTGTAGCTAATGACCTTATGGTGTTCAATATGGGGGCTGAACCCACTTTTATCACCAAAAATAGAGCCGAAGTACTTGATATTACTTTCGGCAATGGGGGTGCCTCTGGGCTGGTTAATAACTGGAGGGTCTCAACAGAACCGTCAATGTCGGATCATAGGATCATCCTCTTCGACATTAGTAGTAATTTCAGGATTAGTAAAGTCATCAGGAATCCCCGGCGGACTGACTGGCCGCTCTACCAGTCACACCTGGGGTTAAATCTGAGCAGACTAAACCATAGTAGGAGGGTCTCTTCTCAGGAAGAGCTAGAGCAACTCTCGACAGAGGTTGGCGAGACGATTATGCATGCCTATCATGCAAGTTGTCCAACCAACTCCATAGAGTCCAACAGGGATAACCCTTGGTGGAATAAAAAGCTTGGGATGCTTCGAGCAGAGGTCAGGAGGTTGTTTAATACAGCCAAAAAGAATAGTGACAGATGGGACTTATACACCAAGAAACTAACAGAGTATAATAAAGAAATCCGGTACAGCAAACGTGCCCATTTCCGGAGATTTTGCTCCAACCTAGAGCAGGCCACACCTGCTGTGAGAGTCTTTAAGTCGATCTCGAAAGGCAAAGTGTTGTCCGAACTCTGCTTAAAGAGGCCAGATGGTTCCTTCACGGAAAATGAGGTGGAAAAGGCAGAACTTCTCCTGCAAACTCACTTTCCACTTTGTAAAACCATCACCAACACCGACAGCTGTTACGAAACGGTTCCCATCAGGAGACCGGACTGGAGCCTGGCTGCAGCCATAGTAACAGAGCAAAGAATAAGATGGGCCATTGGTACGCTTAGTCCGTACAAGGCCCCAGGTACGGACGGTATCCTCCCCGTCCATCTACAGAAAGGGATGGAACAGCTTATGGTGTTCCTCATCCGTATTTTCCGGGGTAGCCTAGCTATGGGCTACATACCTAGGGCATGGAGGACGGCCAGGGTGATCTTTATCCCGAAAGTGGGGAAAAAGGACCCCTTTCACCCCAAATCTTTCAGGCCGATCAGCCTGACATCCTTCTTGTTAAAAACCCTTGAAAAGATAGTTGAAAATCACATCAGGATCTCGTACCTAGTGTCCAGTCCCCTGCATGATCATCAACATGCCTACAGAGAAGGAAAGTCGACAGAATCGGCTCTCCTTGACCTAGTAAACAGTCTTCAATGCTCAGTGAAGGCCAAAGACGTTGCTCTCTGTGCTTTCATGGACATAGAGGGCGCTTTTGATAACACAGCACATGATGTTGTGGTTAGGGCGCTTCAGGGAAAAGGGGTTGAGCCAGGACTTACTCTCTGGCTAGGCAAGCTCCTTGACACTAGAATAGCGGAAGTCACTGTCAACAATTTGACGGTCAGGGCCCAAACCACCAGAGGCTGTCCACAGGGGGGTGTCCTATCACCTCTCCTCTGGAGTCTCGTGGTGGACGAGCTACTAGTCAAACTTACAGTTAATGGTTTTGAATGCCAAGGCTACGCTGATGACATTACCATTGTCTGTAAAGGCAACTTCGAGAACACGCTTTGTGATAGAATAACTCTGGGTCTTAAACTTTGCTTGGACTGGTGCAAAGATGTGGGGCTGAATATCAATCCAGCAAAAACCACAATCGTCGCTTTCACCAATCGTTACAAGTTAAAGTCCATAAGACCCATATCCATTGGGGGTACGATAGTTCCACTCTCTACGGAGATAAAGTATCTGGGGGTAATCTTAGACAAGAGACTACTGTGGAAAAAGCATATTGAGCATGCGGTACGCAAGGCTACAATAGCCCTAATGTGTTGTAGGTCTCTCGCAGGGAAAAACTGGGGTGTGTCCCCAAAAATCCTTCTGTGGATGTACACAGCAATGGTGAGGCCCATAGTCAGCTACGGCGCTGTGGTATGGTCGGGACGTGTTGACCTGGATGTCACTAAACGGCAGCTGGGCAAACTCCAGAGACTTGCCTGCACGTGCATCTCGGGCGCAATGCGTACCTGCCCGTCCTCAGCACTGGACGTACTGCTAGGACTTCCGCCTTTGCATGTCTACATCAAACACAGTGCGCACAGATCTATTATAAGATTGACAGGAGCGAACGCAATCACCTCTGTCACTAGTGCAACTGGCACACTGCTGGCCTTTCCGCAAGATGCGCAGATGGGCCTTTTTAGTTTTGAGAAGCTCTTTAGAACGGAGCTTAGCAATAAAGCAGAATGGACTAGTCTGTCGACCACCTATAATGTGAAACCACATGCTATTAGATGGTACACAGACGGATCATTAACGGATGAGGGTGCTGGAGCTGGAGTCTGCGGACCCCGACTCAAGTATCATGAGCCCCTGGGCAAATTCGCCAGCATTTTCCAAGCGGAAGTGCACGCGATTGAAAGATGTGCAACCTTTAACTTCGAGAGGGGATACGTTCATAGAGACATAGCCATTTTCTCAGACAGCCAGGCAGCGATAAAAGCACTTAGTGCTTATAAAATCGTCTCCAAACTGGTTTGGCAGTGTATTGAAGCGCTCAATAGGTTGGGCAGTAGAAACAAAGTCACCATATATTGGGTACCGGGACATGCGGGTGTTCCCGGTAATGAGGTCGCCGATAGTTTGGCCAGGAGAGGAGCTAGCACTCCTTTCCAGGGCCCTGAACCTTTCTGTGGGCTAGGACCAGGGTTTATCAGTCAGAGCAGTCGCATCGATCTGCTCAACGCATGCGAGGACGCTTGGCGGGTTTCACATGGGGCACGACAGAGCAAGCGACTGCTAGGCAGTTACAACAAGAAGAGAACTGAGGACTGTCTGAAGCTGAGCAAAAGATCTCTTCGTATAGTCACGGGTTTCTTGACCGGGCACTGCAGACTGCGCAAGCATCTGCATAATCTCAGGTTAGGGGAAAACAGTCTTTGCAGACTGTGTCTGGAAGGGGATGAGACTCCAGAGCACCTGCTTGAGGAGTGTCCCGCCATCAGCCGACTGAGGCTCTCTCTTCTGGGGAGCCTCTTTCTGTCTACAGAGAAAATGAGGGCTCTCAGACCATGCCACATCGTCGCGTTCCTGCGATCGATCGGGCTGTTTGAGGAGCTGTAACTCACAAACAGTAAGAGGGCACAATAGATCCTAGTGGTCGCAGTGCATGATCCTCATTCCAATAATAATAATAATAATAATAGTCCAGTGGAATGGATTGAACCTTTCCAATTCCGCTGATAGTTGTGGTTGTATTGTTATCTATTTCTTGGTAAATGTCGGACTGTTCTTTTAAAATTGAGATATCTGCGCCAGTATCTATGAGTAACGTCAACATTGTTTTCGTATACTCATTTTGTAAATTTATAAAAATGTTGAGATTAGGATGGATGACGTGAATTGTTGAATTTATTGGTTGGGAGTACTTAAGGGTGCTTGTTGGTTTTCCGAATTACTCTGAGTGTATCGTACGTTACCATCTTGTCTATTATTGTTATTATTGTTATAGTTGTTGTTGTGGTATCCCCTGTTGGCGTTGCTACGGCCGCGGTTATTTCCTCGGAAATGTCCGCGTCCTCGGTTATTATTATTATAGTAATTGTTATAATTACCATAATTATTATTATAACCTTGGTAATTGCCTCTACCTCGATAATTTCCTCGGAAATTACCTCGATTGGGGTGTCCTCTCTGTGCAAATAGGATTGCATTTGTCGATCCTGTAATTTCTGTACTGCAGTGTATATATTTACTTACAGCGTCATTCATTGTTGGGAATGTACCTGCTTCCAATATTGTTTTTAGCTTGCCATGATCGCAGTTTTTAATCATGACATTTATTGCTTCTTTTGTGCTGAATTTATCAGCAAGTTCTGCTGGCAATCCCTCATCGATATACGAAGATTCAAGTAATCTTCGTAGATTATCGATTTCATTGGTAAATTGCGTGGCAGTTTTACCCTTTTGATAGACATTAGCCGTTTTGGCTTTTACCACGTCGGATGTTTCGCCGACAATAGATTCTTGCAATTTCTTTATTATTGCATCTATGGTTGTCTCATTTTGGACTTTATAGAAGGTTGAGCCAATTATTTTTGACTTGATTACTTCTACGGCTATGTTCTCAAATGTGCCTTTTGTTAAATTTATCAGTCTTAACGAAGTTAAGAATCTTTGTAAATTTAACTTTTTCCCGTCAAATTCTGGGATTGAGGAGGATATCTCCCTCATATATGCCCTGTTGGCAATTGCTGTGTCTGTCATGTCTGGTTTTTGTATTTCTTTGTTGGTGTTATCTGAATCGGAACACTCTTGTTCTGACTCATCAAAGTCAATTGTTGGCTTGGACTCGTTTAAATCCTGGAGTTGACTTTCGTCAAACTCAATTGGAAAATAAGGGTTTTTGTTAATAGTTAGTTTAATATCACGACGAACACTTATCGTCTCTAACTTTTGAGCTAATTGTCGTAATATTTTTAAACAATATTCGTTGTGCGCATTCGTTAGCTTGCTCTTTAGTGAAGATGCTAATTCGCTAAGTATGTTATATACAGTCGTTAATACTGTAATATGGTGCGACAACGTTTCGACTTTTATTGTTGTGTTTTTATTGACACATTTATATGACTTGTCGAATTTTTGTTTTATAAGTTCGATTTTGTTTTCTATTTCTTGCCAACTCATAACTATTCCTTCTACATTTTTTTTTTGTTAATTGGAATTTTCAAAAAAAAATTGTTGCCATTGGTATAGTTTTGGTTTATTTTTTTTTTTTTTTTTTTTAATCAATTATTTGAACGTCAGAGTTGTCACTTTCGGAGCTCAATAGTTCTGCTTTGATAATTTGATTTATGAACAAATCATTTATCGATTTTGGTAAGCGAACGTTTTTTCGTAGCAAATTTTTATATTGCAATGATAGTATACGTTGTATTTGATTGTACATGTGTAATTTAACGGACTTGTTGGAGATTATCCACTGAAGGATAATTTTTATTTTCGGATGGGTTGGTCCGTTATCGACCAAAAACACCAAGAACGGAATAAATCTAGCTAATAGCTTGAGTTCTACCATGATGATTTTTTTTTTTTTTTAAGTTTTATTACCTATGTAGACGCACAATAAAAATGTTGGCAGGGCCAAGAATGGGATGTTGTTCTACATATCTTTTTACATGGACATACGGTAAGGTTTCTAAAACTTTTGCCTCTTCGGTCTTATCGCAACCGTATAATGGACTTATTGAGATATTATATCTTTCCATAAATTCATTTTCGAACTTATAAACGGAGATATATTCATGGAATCCGGAAAGTACTTGTATAGCTTGTATACGAAAATTAGGGTATTTATTGTAAATAGCATCTATTTTGTTTTCTATCATGTTTGAAAAATTATGAAAATTATGAGGGACAATTTAAATTTTTTCTAATTCTGCTGCGTTACTTATTGCTTTGCTCATATACCTCCTCTTGATATTCCTTCTGTGACTTTTGTATAGTTTTGACACTGTGTTCAAAACCATGAGTATAACAATAATTAGAACCAAGATCAGCATGTACTTCAAATCTGGGGACGACACGTCAACTTTGTTAATTACGTTGGCTGTCGAGTCCACAGACTTGACGTCTACTAGACCCATGACTGGTTCTGGCAAATGATAATTTTCCCTGAATATGTCTAGATAACTGTATTGAAAACTGACATGAAAGTCTGCCTGATCAAGATATCTGTGAATTTTTCTGATTTCTGGAAATATTGTGTATTTGTTAAAAATTTTTTTTTTTTTTTATTTAATTTCCCATTTTTGTGATATTAAGTGTTTGAGTGTAGTGTACATATGATTGGTTTACAGTAATTACCAATCATATGGTGTTAGTTAAAGCCTATCAGATGTTAGATATTCCAACTTGCACCTTGCGGTGCTACAAGTTGTTTTTTGGTAGGTATTAAAAATAAAGGCAAAGTGGAGCTTGGCATTTAGCAGCTCTTTTGCGTTACTGCGCTCTTTTGGCGAAGTTGTGCTGTGATGTCATCTATGCGCTGTTGACACCTTTGTTGTTCTTCCTTGTCTGCATACGTCTGCAGCATATCCCGCTCCAGTCGTCTCTGTTGCAGTAGTCTTTTGATTCTGCCTCCCCGTTTTGTCTTCTTTGGGGGCTTCTTGGTGTTCCGGGCCTTGTACTCAGCTATTGTGAGCGGCCGTGGTCCATCGGTTGGACACACCTCAAGCGCCTCTTTCAGCGTCGGTGCGTCCCTTTGCTCAACGGGAGCAGCGTTTACGAAGGCGGGGTCGTCGCTCATAGATGTGTTTCTTTAGAGAAAAAATCTGTATCAGTTTTATATATGTGTTATTTATTTTTGTTATTGTTGCTGCTGCTGTTGTCGTCTTCGGCTTGTCTTCATTACTATTGTTGAAAGTGTTGCGTTGATTTTTTTTTTCGCTGCTGCTGCTGTGATTTTCAATTGCGCGTGCGTAAATGTTGCTGCTGCTGTTGCTGCTGCTGTTTTTGTTATTGTTGATTTGCATATTTATTTATTTAAGTCTTTTCGCATTTTTTTTTTCACCACTCAATGTTGTTAATTTTTAATTTAGTTAAATGTTTTTATTTTAAATGGATTGCACTTTTACGTTGTTGTATTTAACTCATCATGAATGTATTAACATCCACTTCATTTCATTTTCGTACAAGCACTAATATTTTATTATATATTCGAAATCACATGTCACGGTCGCCATGTATAACGTATAAAGTATAGTAATTTGCGGTGCCACGTCTGGGCAGTTATGTGTATCTTTATTTAATGAATTCAGTTTTTGATTCTAAGTTTTTAAGGCTGGCCACTGCTTCAGCAGAGAAGTCAGCGCGAGAGCCGTACATAGTTAATATATAATGTAAAGAGAGTGAGATGATACACATATGTATAGTACATGGTCAAAGCGTGAGAACGCTGACGCGGCATCGTTGTGCGCGTTGCATTCTTACGCGATCATATTACCAGCACTGGGTGCTTTGCTTATTGTTTATGCAACGACAAAGTGTCGTTGCTCGATTTAATGTTTAGACAACAACAAAGTGTTGCTGTTTATTACATTTGAATATATATGAATATATGTGTATACTACAACACAAGGGCACCCAATTACTGTTGCGCAGCATCCAGATGGCCAACCTAAGCGATGAATATAGGAATCTTCACAGCGGACAAACCATCAAATCATCCAGCTCTATTGCCTCGCTTACCCCGTTCATGGATGAGTTTGGACTTCTACGTGTAGGTGGCCGTCTAAAGCACTCGAGTCTGGATTTCGATGCTCAGCATCCTGTGATTCTTTCGAGCCATCATCCTGTCACACGCGCCATCATCATGCATTTTCACAGGCGTCAGCTGCATGCTGGACCTCGTTCGCTTCTTGCTCACACTCGGCTCCACTATTGGCCTATTGGTGGTCGCAAGACAGTCTCCAGCGTGACAAGCAAATGCATCATGTGCTTTCGAGCTAAGCCGGTCCTAGCTGAGACAATCATGGCGGATCTTCCCCTTCTTAACTAAACCAAAAGCAGCATCAACAGAACCCTAACTCTCTTATCTCTAATCGCTCTAACCTATAATGCTCTGCGCAGCATAAGAGAAAATTAACGTAAATTCTAATTATTGTTTTGTATAAGCTCTTATACTTAGTTTATTACATTGTCTATTGTTTGCCCTTGGCCTTTAGCTGAGTGCAAGCTGCTGCTGCAATTCAGTTCAGTAGCAATTCAGTTCAATAAAATTCGTCGGTAACTCAGCATCGATCGTTGTCTGTTTCGCGACAAACGAAAAATCGCTATTTATTGCACAGCCAAAATCGGGGTTAGTTGCGATATTCAACTTTAAACCGTTTGTAAATTCATTTACGTTCGGCCACGAAGGCAAAATAAACCAAATTATATTAATGCAAATCTCGCAGCATTTATAATTTGTTGAGTGACATTTGGAAATTCGATAGCTATTGAAAAAGCTCAATAGCTCAACAATCTGTAACCATGAATAATATTTCCAGCAAGTGTAATTGTGTCGAGTGGTTAATCAAGTTTTTAGTTAGTTGAAGCAAAATAGTGAATAAAGAGACTTACCCATAATTAGAGGTTAACTAGTAGTAATGTTAGTTAACGCAAATAATTATTAAAACTATTTAATAATAATTAGTGAGTTATTTTACGTAGTTTTGAGTTGAAAGTTTTAATGAAATAAATTAAATGCAAAATATATTTTAGTAAACAAAATATTTTTTTTGGAAAATAACAATGAGAACAATATATAGTTTTTTTTAGAAAATAAAAATTTAGAGTTCATAAAATGAAAACAACTATTTTTACATAAATAAAAGAAAAGCAAAATTTCTGGAAAATAAATTTTAAGAATAATAATTAATAAAAAGTTAAGATAGATTTTGTTAATTTTAAGTACGCAAATAAGAATTGAAAATAATCGGAAGTATAAAAATTAAGAAATATTAAAAATGGAATTATTGGATATGGAAGTTTAAGTCTTATTATTTCTGATGACATGGGAGCATAATTAAATGATGAATATTTAATTACATATGGGGTCTTCTGTGCAAATATTTTATTTAGGAGACTATGGTTGGAAGGGTAATGAAAGAGGGAATTGGCAAACAACACCTAAGCCCACCCCTCTAGCTTAACTACTATTCCGTGCTTCACTTTTCTCATTTTTTTTTATGTTTGTTTGAGAGTGTTCGCTCTTTGGCCATGTGGTCTTCGGATGAGGATCGTCTCATCTCAGTTTTAGTTTCTGGAGGGACTCTGTAATAAAACCTTGGTGTAGCCATCATTAGTCAGCATCAACACCCCCCGCCCCCCCCCCCCCCCCCACATCTCCCGCTTGACCTAAAAATCAATGGGTACCGCTCCGCTGTCTGCTTAATGATCGACCAGTCTGACTTGATGGTTGACAAAAAGGAGGACAACGAAAAAAAAATTTTTTTTTTTGGCCTGTGTTAGATTACACGGGCGCATAGGTTAACCGTAGAATACGTCGGCTTGTGCAACAAAAATTATGAAAGTAAACATAGTATTTATATGACTTGAAATTTAAATATATTAAACATTTAAAAAACCTGAAACGCATATTTATGACTTACATAGGAAAAAGCGTTAATAAAAATTGTTCAATCTTATCGATGAGCTACCAACCACAAGGATGGACCAGGTAAGTGACTCTGTTGCAAATAGCAAATAAGTTTGATTTAAAAATATTTATATTCGAAAACTCAAAAGCGATAAATCCCCATATCCCGCACATCCTTACAGCTAGAACCACCAAATTAAGTGAGAAGATAGCGACTAGCAACACCCAAAAAATGGCATCAAAAATTTTGGAGCCACGCCCACCCATTCTGCCCCCAGCCCCCCGCATTTTTAAGTCAAAATAGCCTATATCTCTTAAAGTTTTTGAGCTCGAGCCACCAAATTTGGTGCCAAGATAGGCGATGATGACCCCCCAAAAACAGCATCAAAATCTTGGATGCCACGCCCACCAACACTGCCCCCATCCCTATTTTCCCCACCTTTGACAAACTTTGAGCTAGAGTCACCAAAATTGGTATGAAGATAGCAATTGAAATCCCACAAATATCTGCATCAAAATTTGGCTGCCACTTTTACAAGCTTCGAGCTAGAGTCACAAAATTTGGTGTGAAGATAGCAATTGACATCCCACAAAGATCTGCATCAAAAATGTGGATGCCACGCCCACCAATACTGCCCCATCCCCATTTTCCCCACCTTTGACAAACTTTGAGATAGAGTCACCGAATTTGGAAGGAAGATAGCTGGTGGCATCCTCATCTGCATCGGAGAATCTTTAAGGCAGCGTACACCCTGCCCAGTCCGTACCACTTTGGAATCAGGCCTCTTTTTACTGGTTTTAATACTGGTATCGAGTATACCGCAGTCGGTTGCGTGCGATTGCAACGTTTCCACTTGTTTTTATTCGTTTTTTGCAGATATTTTTGGTGGACGCTGGTAGACGCCTATGATGTTGATTCCGTAGAACTCATTGCCACCAGCCATGACGGAAGTCTGAACTTCACGAACACTGGATGCAGGCGACAAAACGATGACCATGAGTAAGACGAATTTTGTGTAATTGAGAAAAATTAATAAATAATTAATTTTTTCTCATTTTCTTTTCTTTGAAGGTACTGGAGGGACGTTAGATGTTAGATGAATCGCCTGAATGATGTTTTCGCTGGATCCAATCGATGAGCTGCCCACCACAAGGATGGACCAGGTATGTGACTGTGATGTTCATTCGTGGATCACACTTCATGCCACCAGCCATACTGGAAGTGTGAACTTCACAAGCACTAGACACAGCGACAAAATGATGACCAGATAAGTGACGAATTTTGTGTGTTTGAGAAAATCAATTTAAAATTTATTTTTGCTTATTTCTTTTCTTTGCAGGTACTGGAAGGACGTTTGATGTTAGATGAATCGCCTGAATGATGTCTTCGCTGGATCCTATCGATGAGCTGCCAACCACAAGGATGGACGAGGTAAGTGACTTAGTTGAAAATAGTAAAATTGTTTGATTTAAAAATCATAATTTAACTATTTTGTATTCATCTTTTATTTTGCATCAACTTTTGGTGGACGCTGATAGACGCCTATGATGTTGATTCCGTGGATCAAACTCATTGCCACCAGCCATGCCGGAAGTATGGACTTCACAAGCAATGGACACAGCGACAAAATGATGACCAGATAAGTGACGAATTATGTGTGTTTGAGAAAATCAATTTAAAATTTATTTTTGCTTATTTCTTTTCTTTGCAGGTACTGGAAGGACGTTTGATGTTAGATGAATCGCCTGAATGATGTCTTCGCTGGATCCTATCGATGAGCTGCCAACCACAAGGATGGACGAGGTAAGTGACTGTGATGTTCATTCGTGGATCACACTTCATGCCACCAGCCATACTGGAAGTGTGAACTTCACGAACACTGGATGCAGGCGCCAAAATGATGACCAGATAAGTGACGAATTTTGTGTGTTTGAGTAAAATAAATAAATAATTAATTTTTGCTCATTTTCTTTTCTTTGCTGGTACTGGAGGGACGTTAGATGTTAGATGAAGCCGCCGGAATGATGTTTTCGCTGGATCCAATCGATGAGCTGCCAACCACAAGGATGGACCAGGTATGTGACTGTGATGTTCATGAGTGGATCACACTCCATGCCAGCACTGGACACAGCGACAAAATGATGACCAGATAAGTGACGAATTTTGTGTGTTTGAGAAAATCAATTTAAAATTTATTTTTGCTTATTTGTTTTCTTTGTAGGTACTGGAAGGACGTTTGATGTTAGATGAATCGCCTGAATGATGTCTTCGCTGGATCCTATCGATGAGCTGCCAACCACAAGGATGGACGAGGTAAGTGACTTAG
This sequence comes from Scaptomyza flava, assembly GCA_030179655.1. Lineage (NCBI taxonomy): Eukaryota > Metazoa > Arthropoda > Insecta > Diptera > Drosophilidae > Scaptomyza > Scaptomyza flava. Next base: position 176,993 of record JARNME010000371.1, on the reverse strand, counting down.
TTGAAAATAGTAAAATTGTTTAATTTAAAAATCATAATTTAACTATTTTGTATGCATCTTTTGCAGGCGACAATGTGATGAACAGATAAGTTACAAATTTGGAATGATTGAGAAAAATCAATGAACATATCAATTTTGCTCTTTTTCTTTTCTTTGTAGGTACTGGAAGGACGTTTGATGTTAGATGAATCGCCTGAATGATGTCTTCGCTGGATCCTATCGATGAGCTGCCAACCACAAGGATGGACGAGGTAAGTGACTTAGTTGAAAATAGTAAAATTGTTTGATTTAAAAATCATAATTTAACTATTTTGTATTCATCTTTTATTTTTGCATCAACTTTTGGTTTACGCTGATAGACGCTTATGATGTTGATTCCGTGGATCAAACTCATTGCCACCAGCCATGCCGGAAGTGTGATCTTCACAAGCACTGGGTGCAGGCGACAATGTGATGACCAGATAAGTTACGAATTTGGAATGTTTAAGAAAAATCAACGAACATTTCAATTTTGCTTTTTTTCTTTTCTTTGCAGGTACTGGAAGGACGTTTGATGTTAGTTGATGCCGCTGGAATGATGTCTTTGCTGGATCCAATGGATGAGCTGCCAACCACAAGGATGGACCAGGTAAGTGACTTAGTTGAAAATAGTAAAATTGTTTTATATAAAAATCTTATTTTAACTATTTTGTATTCATCTCTTTTTTTGCAGCAACTTTTGGTGGACGCTGGTAGACGCCTATGATGTTGATTCCGTGATACTTGAGGGCTTGTTGTCAATTTATGCGCGACAAAGTTAACAATGGAGGAATGAGAAATGAATATCGGATTAGTTCTGTGCTGTTGCCTTGCCACTCAGTTGTCATACGTTTTGTTGTTTTCCATGTTGTTTTCATTCCATCTGCCATCGGATTGTTCGCATGCAACAAGCAGGCTTACAACCTAGTCAAGTCCCTTGAAGGATATTCGTCCCAGCAATTGCCATTGCATTAGTACTGCACTCCAATTGAAGGTTGTAAAGGAGTTATTGCCTTTCTAACAAGCTGCTTAATAATCTCAGCCTATTCATTGGTTAGCATTGAAATGTCTTTGACAATTGAAAGTCAATAGTTAAGAACTAATACTCGAACGGTGATTCAATGTTTTATACATTACATAAATAAGTTATTGTTTTTAGTAAACAGAAATATAGTTTTTCGTATACTTAATGTTTTCGGCTCACATTTAGGCTAACAATAACAAATTGCAAGCATAAATAACATCACATTTGTAGGCTGATGAAGCGCTGCTGGCAACTGTTGCCAAATTCAAACACTTCTCTCTCTCTCTCCCTCGGTCTTTCACTTTCTTTCACTGCTGTCTGTTTTTGGCGTGATTTTTCGACATGCCACACTTGTTTTTCGGTCTAAGTGATTTAGGTAAAAGTTTTATGCCCCAAAACAGCGCAGAAAACTTTTCTGTTGTGCATAATCGTTGCGAGTTGCACGTCCGGAAGTGGATCAAAGGAAACACTACGACAAGTCTTACAACTACTATGTAGACTATGTGGCATAGTTTATTCTTGTTCTACTAATCACGGATCGTCGCAAGGCATCGGAGTGTACGACGGAAGACCTAATTTATACCCTCAAATATTCGCTTGGCTTATCCAGAATTCTTTAAGTCGCAACAAATCGATCTTCTAATTGGAGCTGGTCTGTTTTTTGAATTGTTATGCGTTGGCCAAATTGAACTCGCTCCTGGCTTACCCGTTCTCCAAAAAACTCAATTAGGTTGGATAGTGACAGTAGGAACGTCGTCAACAAGCCCTGCCTCATTGATGGCCAATAGCTCGATTTCAACGCCAACTACTAGCCCTGATCATAAGCTTGATGAAATCGTACGTCGTTTTTGGGAGTTAGAATCCTGTTCTAGTTTAGTAAATGAATCTACCAAGGAGGAACTTGACTGTGAAGCCCATTTTAAACAAACTGTTGCTCGTTTAGGCACTGGCGAATATTCGGTTCGTCTTCCAGTGAAACATCCTGTGGATCTGATTGGGGATTCCTATCAGCCAGCTTAACGTCGTTTTTAACCTGGAACGGAAATTGGAGCGTCATCCTGAGTTGAAGTCTCAGTATTCCGCGTTCATCAAAGAGTATGTGGATCTGAATCACATGTCGATTCTTGAGACGCACATGCTAAGTCACTGCAAGTATCATTGCGTGCTGAAAGAGGATAGCTCAACCACTAAGCTCAGAGTTGTGTTTGATGGTTCAGCTGTGTCTTCGTCTGGTTATTCGCTTAATGAAATCCTCATGACAGGCCCAACAATACAACGCAAGCTTTTCAGCACTCTTTGCAATTTAGAACATTTCCAGTAGCCTTGACTGGTGACATTTGCAAAATGTATAGGTGCGTTAGGATGGCTGAATCCGACTCGTACTTGCAATGCATCCTTTGGCGTGATGCGCCTCATCAGAAAATTCAAGTTTTCAAACTCGATACCGTAACCTATGGCACAAAGCCAGTGTCTTTTCTGGCAGTTAGGGCCATGCAGCAATTGGCCATTAATGACAAAATATCGTTTGATCTAAGGTGGTCTTGAGTGATTTCTACGTAGAATATCTCATCACTGGAGGTGACTCTGCCCAAGAAGTAGTTGAAATCATGCATCAAACAGTCAGTGTTTTACGGAAAGGGAGTTTCAAGCTTCGGAAATGGTGTTCCAATGATCCTAGCGTTCTTCAAAAGGTGCCTGATGAAGATAACCTTTCTTAAGTTTGATGATGGCACAGATATCACTAAGACGCTTGGATTGGCATGGAATCCAGCTTCAGACTGCCTTCTGTTCAACTTCTCTCCGATTAAAGCGCCTGGCAAGCCTAGCAAACGGACCGTACTTTTTACCATTGCTCGATTCTATGATCCACTTGGGCTTATCGGACCCGTGATATCCAAGGCCAAGATTTTTATGCAGCACCTCTGGAGAGAACATTTGGATTGGGATGAAAGTCTTCCTCCATCCCTTCATTGTCCCTGGAACAGTTTATGTGCTGACATTTCTCATACGGAGAAAATAAAGCTTCCGCGTCTGGTTATCGTTCCAAAGGGCATCATCAAAGTTCATGGATTTAGTGATGCTAGCATTGAAGCTTACGGTGGATGCATTTACTTCGTATCTATAACAGGCGGAAGGCGCGTAGCTCATCTTTAGTGCTCTAAGTCTGTGGTCTTGTCTTGTGGCACCCTTGCGGACTCTTACAATACCAAAGCTTATTCGAGAGGTAGCTCAAATGAATTTGTTCAATTGTAGGTATTATAGTTGGTCGGATTCTGCAGTTGTCTTATCCTGGATACGTGATGAGCCTTCCCGATTCCAAACGTTCACAGCTAATCGCATATCGTTAATATAAGAATTACCGGCAGGAATGGAATGGTGTTACGTACCAACGGCATGCAATCCGGCAGACATTCTGTCTAGACGAGCACTTTCCAGCGAACTTTTAGAATCATCGTAATGGTCTCCTGGTCCCGATTTCTTAACGAAGGGAGAGTGCGAATGGCCTGCATCATGTCTACCAGACTCTTCCAGAGCTCCTGCAAATAGCACTAATTGGTGCTTCTAAATGTTTTGATGTCAGCATAGGATGTAAATTTGTAAACTCCTTTCATCACTTACGGCGTGTGTTCGGTTTCATATATAAATTTCGATGTGAAATCAGGCATCCCGGTCTTACAGCAGAGTGTATACACAAAGGCACCCAATTACTGTTGCGCAGCATCCAGATGGCCAACCTAAGCGATGAATATAGGAATCTTCACAGCGGACAAACCATCAAATCATCCAGCTCTATTGCCTCGCTTACCCCGTTCATGGATGAGTTTGGACTTCTACGTGTAGGTGGCCGTCTAAAGCACTCGAGTCTGGATTTCGATGCTCAGCATCCTGTGATTCTTTCGAGCCATCATCCTGTCACACGCGCCATCATCATGCATTTTCACAGGCGTCAGCTGCATGCTGGACCTCGTTCGCTTCTTGCTCACACTCGGCTCCACTATTGGCCTATTGGTGGTCGCAAGACTGTCTCCAGCGTGACAAGCAAATGCATCATGTGCTTTCGAGCTAAGCCGGTCCTAGCTGAGACAATCATGGCGGATCTTCCCCTTCTTAACTAAACCAAAAGCAGCATCAACAGAACCCTAACTCTCTTATCTCTAATCGCTCTAACCTATAATGCTCTGCGCAGCATAAGAGAAAATTAACGTAAATTCTAATTATTGTTTTGTATAAGCTCTTATACTTAGTTTATTACATTGTCTATTGTTTGCCCTTGGCCTTTAGCTGAGTGCAAGCTGCTGCTGCAATTCAGTTCAGTAGCAATTCAGTTCAATAAAATTCGTCGGTAACTCAGCATCGATCGTTGTCTGTTTCGCGACAAACGAAAAATCGCTATTTATTGCACAGCCAAAATCGGGGTTAGTTGCGATATTCAACTTTAAACCGTTTGTAAATTCATTTACGTTCGGCCACGAAGGCAAAATAAACCAAATTATATAATGCAAATCTCGCAGCATTTATAATTTGTTGAGTGACATTTTGGAAATTCGATAGCTATTGAAAAAGCTCAATAGCTCAACAATCTGTAACCATGAATAATATTTCCAGCAAGTGTAATTGTGTCGAGTGGTTAATCAAGTTTTTAGTTAGTTGAAGCAAAATAGTGATTAAAGAGACTTACCCATAATTAGAGGTTAACTAGTAGTAATGTTAGTTAACGCAAATAATTATTAAAACTATTTAATAATATTAGTGACTTATTTTACGTAGTTTTGAGTTGAAAGTTTTAATGAAATAAATTAAATGCAAAATATATTTTAGTAAACAAAATATTTTTTTTGGAAAATAACAATGAGAACAAAATATAGTTTTTTTTAGAAAATAAAAATTTAGAGTTCATAAAATGAAAACAACTATTTTTACATAAATAAAAGAAAAGCAAAATTTCTAGAAAATAAATTTTAAGAATAATAATTAATAAAAAGTTAAGATGGATTTTGTTAATTTTAAGTACGCAAATAAGAATTGAAAAATAATCGGAAAAGAATCGGAATATAAAAATTAAGAAATATTAAAAATGGAATTATTGGATATGGAAGTTTAAGTCTTATTATTTCTGACGACATGGGAGCATAATTAAATGATGAATATTTAATTACATATGGGGTCTTCTGTGCAAATATTTTATTTAGGAGACTATGGTTGGGAGGGTAATGATAGAGGGAATTGGCAAACAACACCTAAGCCCACCCCTCTAGCTTAACTACTATTCCGTGCTTTACTTTTCTCATTTTTTTATGTTTGTTTGAGAGTGTTCGCTTTTTGGCCATGTGGTCTTCGGATGAGGATCGTCTCATCTCAGTTTTAGTTTCTGGAGGGACTCTGTAATAAAACCTTGGTGTAGCCATCATTAGTCAGCATCAAACCCCCCCCCCCCCCCCCCCCCCCCCCACATCACCCGCTAGAGCTAAAAATCAATGGGTACCGCTCCGCTGTCTGCTTAATAATCGACCAGTCTGACTTGATGGTTAACAAAAAGGAGGACCCGAAAAAAAAAAATTTTTTTTGGCCTTTGCTAGATTACACGGGCGCATAGGTTAACCGTACGTCGGTTTGTGCAACAAAAATTATGAAAGTAAACATAGTATTTATATGACTTGAAATTTAAATATATTAAACATTTAAAAAACCTGAAACGCATATTTATGACTTACATAGGAAAAAGCGTTAATAAAAATTGTTCAATCTTATCGATGAGCTACCAACCACAAGGATGGACCAGGTAAGTGACTCTGTTGCAAATAGCAAATAAGTTGATTTAAAAATATTTATATTCGAAAACTCAAAAGCGATAAATCCCCATATTCCGCACATCCTTACAGCTAGAACCACCAAATTAAGTGAGAAAATAGCGACTAGCAACACCCAAAAAATGGCATCAAAAATTTTGGAGCCACGCCCACCCATTCTGCCCCCAGCCCCCGCATTTTAAGTCAAAATAGCCTATATCTCTTAAAGTTTTTGAGCTCGAGCCACCAAATTTGGTGCCAAGATAGGCGATGATGACCCCCCAAAAACAGCATCAAAATCTTGGATGCCACGCCCACCAACACTGCCCCCATCCCTATTTTCCCCACCTTTGACAAACTTTGAGCTAGAGTCACCAAAATTGGTATGAAGATAGCAATTGAAATCCCACAAATATCTGCATCAAAAATTTGGCTGCCACTTTTACAAGCTTCGAGCTAGAGTCACAAAATTTGGTGTGAAGATAGCAATTGACATCCCACAAAGATCTGCATCAAAAATGTGGATGCCACGCCCACCAATACTGCCCCATCCCCATTTTCCCCACCTTTGACAAACTTTGAGATAGATTCACCGAATTTGGAAGGAAGATAGCTGGTGGCATCCTCATCTGCATCGGAGAATCTTCAAGGCAGCGTACACCCCTGCCCAGTCCGTACCACTTTGGAATCAGGCCTCTTTTACTGGTTTTAATACTGGTATCGAGTATACCGCAGTTGGTTGCGTGCGACTGCAACGTGTCCACTTGTTTTTTATTCGGTTTTTGCAGATATTTTTGGTGGACGCTGGTAGACGCCTATGATGTTGATTCCGTAGAACTCATTGCCACCAGCCATGACGGAAGTCTGAACTTCACGAACACTGGATGCAGGCGACAAAATGATGACCAGGAGTGTGACGAATTTTGTGTAATTGAGAAAAATTAATAAATAATTAATTTTTCTCATTTTCTTTTCTTTGAAGGTACTGGAGGGACGTTAGATGTTAGATGAATCGCCTGAATTATGTTTTCGCTGGATCCTATCGATGAGCTGCCAACCACAAGGATGGACGAGGTAAGTGACTGTGATGTTCATTCGTGGATCACACTTCATGCCACCAGCCATACTGGAAGTGTGAACTTCACGAACACTGGATGCAGGTGCCAAAATGATGACCAGATAAGTGACGAATTTTGTGTGTTTGAGAAAAATAAATAAATAATTAATTTTTGCTCATTTTCTTTTCTTTGCTGGTACTGGAGGGACGTTAGATGTTAGATGAAGCCGCCGGAATGATGTTTTCGCTGGATCCAATCGATGAGCTGCCAACCACAAGGATGGACCAGGTATGTGACTGTGATGTTCATGAGTGGATCACACTCCATGCCACCAGCCATGCCGGAAGTTTGGACTCCACGAACACTGGATTCTGGCGACAATGTGATGACCAGATAAGTGACGAATTTGGAATGTTTGAGAACAATTAATGTACAATTCATTTTTGCTTTTTTTCTTTTCTTTGCAGGTACTGGAAGGACGTTTGATGTTAGATGATGCCGCTGGAATGATGTCTTTGCTGGATCCAATGGATGAGCTGTCAACCACAAGGATGGACCAGGTAAGTGACTTAGTTGAAAATAGTAAAAATGTTTTATATAAAGATCTTATTTTAACTATTTGTATTCATCTCTTTTTTTGCAGCAACTTTTGGTGGACGCTGATAGACGCCTATGATGTTGATTCCGTGGATCAAACTCATTGCCACCAGCCATGCCGGAAGTATGGACTTCACAAGCACTGGAAACAGCGACAAAATGATGACCAGGTAAGTGACGAATTTTGTGTGTTTGAGAAAATCAATTTAAAATTTATTTTGCTTATTTCTTTTCTTTGTAGGTACTGGAAGGACGTTTGATGTTAGATGAATCGCCTGAATGATGTCTTCGCTGGATCCTTTCGATGAGCTGCCAACCACAAGGATGGACGAGGTAAGTGACTTAGTTGAAAATAGTAAAATTGTTTGATTTAAAAATCATAATTTAACTATTTTGTATGCATCTTTTGCAGGCGACAATGTGATGACCAGATATGTTACAAATTTGGAATGATTGAGAAAAATCAATGAACAATTCAATTTGCTTTTTTTCTTTTCTTTGCAGGTACTGGAAGGACGTTTGATGTTAGATGATGCCGCTGGAATGATGTCTTTGCTGGATCCAATGGATGAGCTGCCAACCACAAGGATGGACCAGGTAAGTGACTTAGTTGAAAATAGTAAAAATGTTTTATATAAAAATCTTATTTAAACTATTTTGTATTCATCCCTTTTTTGCAGCAACTTTGGTGGACGCTGATAGACGCCTATGATGTTGATTCCGTGGATCAAACTCATTGCCACCAGCCATGCCGGAAGTATGGACTTCACAAGCACTGGACACAGCGACAAAATGATGACCAGATAAGTGACGAATTTTGTGTTTGAGAAAATCAATTTAAAATTATTTTTGCTTATTTCTTTTCTTTGCAGGTACTGGAAGGACGTTTGATGTTAGATGATGCCGCTGGAATGATGTCTTTGCTGGATCCAATGGATGAGCTGCCAACCACAAGGATGGACCAGGTAAGTGACTTAGTTGAAAATAGTAAAATTGTTTTATATAAAAATCTTATTTTAACTATTTTGTATTCATCTCTTTTTTGCAGCAACTTTTGGTGGACGCTGGTAGACGCCTATGATGTTGATTCCGTGATACTTGAAAGCTTGTTGTCAATTTATGCGCGACAAAGTTAACAATGGAGGAATGAGAAATGAATATCGGATTAGTTCTGTGCTGTTGCCTTTCCACTCAGTTGTCATTACGTTTTGTTGTTTTCCATGTTGTTTTCATTCCATCTGCCATCGGATTGTTCGCATGCAACAAGCAGGCTTACAACCTAGTCAAGTCCCTTGAAGGATATTCGTCCCAGCAATTGCCATTGCATTAGTACTGCACTCCAATTGAAGGTTGTAAAGGAGTTATTGCCTTTCTAACAAGCTGCTTAATAATCTCAGCCTATTCATTGGTTAGCATGGAAATGTCTTTGCCAATTGAAAGTCAATAGTTAAGAACTAATACTCGAACGGTGATTCAATGTTTTATACATTACATAAATAAGTTATTGTTTTAGTAAACAGAAATATAGTTTTTCGTATACTTAATCTTTTCGGCTCACATTTAGGCTAACAATAACAAGTTGCAAGCATAAATAACATCACATTTGTAGGCTGATGAAGCGCTGCTGGCAACTGTTGCCAAATTCAAACACTTCTCTCTCTCTCTCCTCGGTCTTTCACTTTCTTTCACTACACTCGCAGTTTGCTGTCTGTTTTTGGCGTGATTTTTCGACATGCCACACTTGTTTTTCGGTCTAAGTGATTTAGGTAAAAGTTTTATGCCCCAAAACAGCGCAGAAAACTTTTCTGTTGTGCATAATCGTTGCGAGTTGCGCGTCCGGAAGTGGATCAAAGGAAACACTACGACAAGTCTTACAACTACTATGTAGACTATGTGGCATAGTTTAGCTAACTGTATTTTGTGCAGGTTGCGATTTACTCGATGCCAAATTGGTTTCTGTGTGTTCTGTTAACACCACACAAACACGTGCCACAGCAGCAACAGTCCGGTCATAACTCATTTGCATAACATTAACGTCGTTACCACGATGCCCAAACATGCAACGAAGCTAAGTTAGAAGGTGCCAAATTACACTCTCATTCGCTTAGTGTTTAGTTTTAAATAAAATATGTATCCACAGACAGAGTTGACTGGGCGTTAATGCTGCTTGATGATGCTCATTTCCATTTAACTTAGTTAAGTTGCAACCACTTCTATGCACAGATTACTCAGCCAGGCGTTTAAATATTCATTCAGCAAGTAAATCCCTCAAATTAAGTAAAATCTTTGTCAAGTTTTATTGCAGTTCAATTTATATTAACACATTTAGTATGTATGTATGTTTATGATGAATTGGTGGTGTTATTTTTGATTGATTTACTTCTTGAGAAGCGTGGAGACAAAAGCGGGTGCAGCGGCATAAGTGGCAACAGCGGGTGCAGCATACGAGGAGTACACTGAAGGCGATGTGGTATAGGCACGTGGAATAGCAGCAGTCGAGTAGACGGACGGAACGGCAGCCGAGTAGACCGATGGAGCAGCAGCATAGGTTAGACCGGGTGCCGCGGCATAGTTGGCAACAGGAGCCACAATATGAGCCTGCGCCACAGCGACGATGAGTGCCAAGCAGATGAGGAACTATAAGGATAATACAATATAGAGTAAATCTATTCGGATATCCTTTCAGAATAAACTTACTTTCATATCGATATTGGTTGTGTTTTGCGTTATTGGTCGAAACGTTCTGTGAGCTTGTAGTGCGTTGACTGATACTCTTCCACCGTTGATCTGTTCCATTTATACCAAGAACAAGTTCTCTTATTGCGGATGTGAATTGTGTGAATTTGGTTGGTGTTGTTGGACATTCATCATCATCTGGCATATCAAATGGATTATCATTATGCTCACTTTCAAGTACTTCGAAATTCGAACTTAGGCTTATTGTTTGCGTTTTCATTAACATTAAGCCAACACAGCTAAAATCGTATAATATAGCCTGTGCAGCGTTTGAAGATGCACACACTTCTCAAAACATGAGTGAATTAAAAAAAAAAAGTCACTCAGTGGAGAATTGATAATAAAATGTCGGCCATTGCATCGGATAATGCTAACAATATTGTTGGTGCTCCACCTCGGCGGCAAAAAACTAACAGAAGTAATAAGCTTGGCCTATCAAAATGTTAGAGGCCTTAACACTAAACTGGCGAAATTATTAACAGCTTATCTTTTGATTCTCAAATAGTTGCACTCACTGAAACCTGATTAAAACCTGATATTTCTGATTATTCCATTTTTCCTTCTAAATATAACTTGTACAGAGTTTTATGTGTTAAAATATTACTAAACGGCCGTTCACTTTATGTTAATTGCTCTTATATTCCTCCTCAATCTGATATTAACATTTACTCATCCCATCTGAGTGCCCTGCAACTTGTTTCGTCATTTTTGACAGATATGGATAATCTGATAGTCGTTGGTGATTTTAATCTGCCACATGTTGTATAGTCTGTAAATAACACATCTTGGGCGGTACAAACAGTCACTTCTGATGATTTTATCGATGGCCTACTGGAGTTAGGCCTATCGCAAGTTAACAGGGTGCATAACTGTAGTGGTAGAATGTTGCACTTAATATTTGTTTCGGACTCCGATTGCAGTAATGCTAGTAGAATACCCCTTCTAGTGCTTCCGGAAGATAACTACCATCCAACCATCGAAATTCTTAACCCTAATTCAGTATCTAAAAAAACTTTAAAACCCGTTGCTTTCGTAAAACTCACTTTACTAAATTAAATTATCTTCTTTAACATGCTAATTGGTCGCGCCTTTATTCTTGTAGTGATATAGAAACTGCCAGAGCCATATTTTATAAGACCTTGAATTCGCTTTTGGATATTCGTGTTCCACTCACTTGTTCTTCAAGTGAAAATAAACCACCTTGGTTTACGTGAGAACAATCGAAGTTGAAAATCGCAAAGACAAGATCATATAAAAAATTTAAAAAATCGGGAACTACTTTAGATTTATCTTCGTATTTAGTAGCAAAATCTCGAGCAGTTACGACATGTCGTCCACAGGCGAGAACAATTCATAAAAACTATTACCAACTCGGTCATACCTTCGCAGCGCCAAGTTGCAGGACGACAAGTGCATGAAATTGCAATACAAGCAGATTGCGTGCAAGAATTGGAAGTTAATGAGTTAGGTAATCCAGAGATCGATGCAATAACTCTTTCTTGTTGGAATTGTGGAAGACAGGGCCATCGTTACCAAGAATGTGTGGCAGATCGTAAAGCTTTCTGTTACGGATGTGGAAAACGGGACACCTACAAGCCGTCCTGTGCCAATTGCAATGTTGCAAAAAACGAAGTGTTGCGTGCCCCGTGGACCAGTGCACGCAAACTAGTCTCGAAGGCGACGAACACCGAGTAACTGAAGAAATATTCAGTTCACTCATACACTTACCGGATTTGACTTTAGTCGCTAGTAGTCCTTTAGATAATAATTCTAAAAACTTGCCTAGTGAGCTACCAGATATTATAGAAAGGAAAACTCATAATAAGAAACGAAGAATATCATATCGGAAATTATGCAAAGTTACCCTTATTTCAATATGGACCTCAGTTGTAAATTATGTCAGCGATCTCCGACCTTATGTTTCAGTGTCAATGTTTGGCAAAACCGTTAGCGGACTAATGGACACTGGCGCTTCCATTAGCTGTATAGGAGGTAGCTTTGCACAAGAATTAGTGAACAGTGGTACCAAATTCAAGGAACTGAATTCCAATGTTTTTACGGCAGACGGTCAGAAACAACGGATTATTTGAAGAATTTCGACGCTCATTACTTTTCGTGGAAAAACTTTGTCACACGATTTATTTCTCGGAATAGATTTTGGCGTAGTTTTGATTAATTGCCTTTATATTTGACAAATAAAGAGCAATCTCAGTCTGTCATGAGCTTAAAATATGATGAATCCACGCAGATACCCCTTTCGGACTTACAGAAAAAGGATTTAATAGAAAAGGTGTTGTTGTTTCCATCATTTGCGAAAAAATGATTGGGAAAGACTAGCTGGTTAATGCGTGATATTGAAGTTAGTGAGACACAGCCAATTAAACACCGTCATTATGCGGTTTCCCCCGCTATTGAAAAACTGATGTACGAAGAGCTAGATAAAATGCTTGCTCTTGGCGTTATTGAAGAGTCTAATAGTCCTGGTCATCACCGGTCGTGTTAGTACAGAAGCCAGGCAAAGTTCGATTGTGTTTAGATAGCCGCAAGGTTAATACAGTTACCAAAAAAAGCGCCTATCCAATGCCGTTAATTGATGGTATTTTAAGTAGACTTCCAAAGGCTGAATACATAACAAGCATTGATTTAAAAGACGCATATTGGCAAATTCCGCTCACTACCAGGGCTAGAGAAAAAACAGCTTTTACAGTCCCGGGAAAGCCGTTGTATCAGTTACTGTGATGCCGTTCGGATTATCGAAAGCCCCACAAACTATGTCCAAACTGATGGACAAAGTTATACCGGCAAATTTGCGTACCGAAATCTTTATTTATCTGGACGATCTACTCGTGGTATCCGACACTTTTGAAAGGCACATGGCCGTCCTTAAGGTGTTAGCAGAGCAGCTATCGCTTGCAGGACTTACTATTAACGTCGAAAAATCTAAGTTTTGCCTTAAAGAAGTAAAGTATCTCGGGCATATTATTGGAAATGGAATTATCAAGACTGACCCCGAAAAGGTAGCAGCAATTCGAGATTTTCCAGTCCCAAAGTCAGTAAAGCAAGTACGAAGGTTTTAGGTACTACAGGGTGGTACCACAAATATATTCAAAACTATGCCTCAGTTGCCTCTCCAATTACTGACACGTTAAAGCAGCATCGCAAGTTTGTTTGGACAGACGAAGCGCAGAATGCGTTTGTAGAACTCAAACATAAACTGTGTACTGCGCCTGTATTACACAGCCCCGATTTTGCATTGCCTTTCGCTATTCATTGTGATGCAAGTCATACTGGTGTGGGTGGCGTATTGATGCAGCATGATTGCGATGGAAATTATGTTCCCATTGCTTTCATGTCACGTAAGTTAAACCAGGCTCAGAGAATTCTGTCACGGCTGTCCTTGAAGTGGCTCATGTCACAGTCTGATCTAAGCTCTCGCTTGGCCAGATGGCTCTAAAGTTGCAAGGGTTTGAATTTAAAATTTATCATCGATCCGAATTGGATTTCCAAAGATCTTGTTCCAGAAGTTTAGAAGGAAAATCATGATAGTCCAGTGGCTGCTCATAGTGGTATCACGAAGACTCTTGAAAGAATTCGGCGTCATTACTTTTGGCCAAATCTAGTAAATGATATTAAATCGTATATTACCAGCTGCGATATTTGTAAGTGCACGAAGTACCCAAATCGTTGGTTTCCTTGGTCCTTATCCTCGCAGCCGATCAGGTAATATAGGCATTTTTGTGGCGGTAGATCATTTGTCAAAATACCCATTTATAAAAGCAGTAAAGAAATTTGCGGCTGAAGCCATAGTTTGTTTTATAGAGGATGATATATTCTTACCTTCGGAGTTCCGGAATTAGTAGTGTCGGACAATGGTGCCCAATTTAAATGTCATAAGTTCAATGCACTTTTGCAGAAATATGACGTGCAACACTGCTACGCCCCGGTATATGCACCGCAAGCAAATGCTTCTGAGCGCGTTAACCGTTAAGTTATTGCAGGCATTAAAGCATATATAAACCCAAGTCAAACTAACTGGGATGAGAATCTTAGTCGAATCTGTTGTGCTTTACGATCTAGTGTTCATACAGCTATATGTAGCAGTACATACCGCGTTGCGTTCGGACAACAAATGATTACTAACGGATCCACTTATCAACACTTGCGAAACTTGCAAATGTTAGAAGATCGATCCGTCACTTTTAATCGAGAAGACTCATTTCACATTATAGAGAAGCTGCTATAAAAGGTATACAACAGCAGCATGGTAGGAATAAAAAACTTTATGATCTGCGTAGTCGTGAGGTTTCCTATACTGTGGGACAAGAAGTATATCGAAGAAACTTCCAATTGAGTAACTTTGCTAAAGGTTTTAGTGCAAAATTAGCACCAGCTTTTGTTAAAGCTAGAATTAAAACCAAAGTCGGTCAGAGCTACTACGAGTTAGAAGATTTACAAGGTTACTCTATTGGTAAATATCACGCAAAGGATATTAAGCAATGATCACCTTATTTGGTTTTTTTTTTTTAAATTGCTCTCCAAGCGTTTATCACCCTTTGATGTTTGCAACACCAAAGTGTGATCTTTTCGGGAGGGTGTGTAGTGTTTCGCTTGTCGAGATTCTAATAGAATTTATTTTTCTCCTAAAAATGGGCCATACTTTGTTGCGTTTTTGCGCCTAGCGCCATCTGTGTGTGAAAAGCTTGAGCTTCTCAAAAACTTGATAGAAAGGGAAACCCAAAATTGTTGAAAAATGCGTGTAAAGCGAATTTTCGGCAAACTGACCTTCATTAGATCTTTTGACCCCAGGCACATTCTTTTTCTTTAATTGCCTTGAACGAACAAGTTGTGCGCGTTGCAACCGTCCAGAAAAAAATATATATATATGCCTATGTGCATAGCGTGATTTCTTGCAGTACAGTGAATTTTAAATTAAACCATAAAGGAGAATCGCCTTTACTATTGTAAGTTAATATTGTTTAAATGATTTTGTACCCCAAATCCGTGGTCAACCAGCAATTGTGTTTTATTTTCTTAGTTTTGGCGTACAGCTCAGTCTGCAGCGAGCTACTGCGCAGCACGTTTTTTTTCTTCAGTGCCTATTTCGAAAAATTTCGGGTAAATAATGAAGAAATATATTTAAACCATTCCAAAGGAAACAAAAGTTAAATAAACGTTTTTTTTTTTTTGAATGAGCCGCTAGCTTGAGTAGCTAGTTTGGAATATGTAGGTTGGAAATTATTTCATTTTTTTTCGCCGTGCATAGTGGCGAAATTTTCATTTTAATCATGAGCCGGATTATTGCTGGATTATTAATTTCTTAAAATTAATACCCCGAATGAAAATGAAATTGTCAGCTGCATATTTATACAGCCTTTGCCACGCCCATGTTCATTGCAAAGATGTTTTAAGCTAATCGCGCAAGCTGTTCTGCTTAAGAGAGCTTCTCTTAAACCCACCACCGTTTGGCGCGCGTTCCAGCATAACCTCACCCATACCGACATATGTGGGTCAGACTGACTTGGCTATGTAAAGAGGCATCGAAGGCATGTCATTAGTATTCGTATAGTAAACCTAACCTGAGGAACATGGTCAGGCTCGTGGATCTTCTTCTTCCTATTCGACCCAGTTTGATCAACTTTAATAAAATATCAGCTTCAACTACAACGATGGGATCAACTATAACTAATTACCCATATACAAGTAATGAATCCGAGCAATTTCCCTTTTGTTTAAGTGCTAAATAAATCTGTTGGATAAATACATATGTGCGGTGCATTGCATAACGATCATAAATACGTTTATATAATTATCAACAGTGCCTAAAAACACATAAACTAAATAAGTTAACAATGCTCGTGGAAAGGGAGGTTGTGACGGTTCCGTGAAATATCAATAATAACATAATAATTCATTATACTAATAAGTTTTCTTTGTTTACAATTGTGTACCGAACAAAAGTTTTGCAGTGTATGCCTTAAGACCCAGTAAGCTTTTGCACGTGGCTTGTGGTCGTTGCTCTCTCTTATGTTTCTCATCTACAGCGAGCTTTCGCACGAGGCTTGTGATATTTGCAATCTCTATAAATAATTGCAGCAACACAAACACCAACACCAGGAAGTACTTCCAGCGTGGGATGATGTATGTAAGTCGCTCTTTTTCCATTGTAATGAGCCGCTCTTAAATGCAAATAATAATGTGAGTACCTAATATAACAAAGCTTCCCCTTAAATTTGGCGCAACTAGCCATGCTTCTCTTTGAAAAATCGACACACTGCTCGACAAGTAATTAGGTACACTTGACTATTTTTGTTGGTTTTCGCAATTCGAGTATAAATAAAAATTCGACGAATGCATCAATTATTAACTATATTTAACTAAGATTAACTGTCCTTATATATAAAATAACCTTACTCTACTATACTCTTATATACATTTAATTTAATATGCTATTATATGGAGAACCTGAATTATTGAAAATGCCAATATAGCGATTTAATCGGATTAATAACAATTATCATATAGTTCAAGTTGTTCATTAATATTCTTTTAAATATAACTTTTCGTATTAATTTTTCGTAGCCTAGCCGTACGGATGTTTGCTAAACGGATGCCACGCCCACCGATACTGCTCTAGCCGCCCCCATCCACCCCAACGCTTCGTCAAAAACGGGAATGCGTGTATCTATCAGAGTTGTGGAGCTAGAGCCTCCAAATTTGGTAGAAAGCTAGCTGGTAACGACCCCCAAAAAACTGCATCAAAATTTTGGAGCCACGCCCACCCATTCCGCCCCAGCCCCCCCGCATTTTGAAATCAGAAATGGCTATATCTCCCACAGTTTTTGAGCTAGAGCCACCAAATTTGGTGCCAAGATAGGTGATGATGACCCCCCAAAAACTGCATCAAAAGTTTGGATGCCACGCCCACCAATACCGCCTTAGCCACTCCCAGCTGCCCCAACGCTTCGTCAAAAACGAGAATGTGTGTATCTTCCAGGTTTGTGGAGCTAGAGCCACCAAATTTAGCAGAAAGATAGATTGCAAAGACCCCCGAAAAACTGCATCAAACTTTTGGAGCCACGTGCACCCCTTCCACCCCCCTTTCCCTCCTTTTACAAACTTTGAGCTAGAGTCACCAACTTTTGTATGAAGATAGCAATTGACATTCCACATAGATCTGCAGCAAAAATTTGGATGCCACACCCACTGATACCGCCCCAGCCCCCCTTTCCCCACTTTATACAAACTTCGAGCTAGAGTCACCAAATTTGGTATGAAGATAGCAATTGACATCCCACATGGATCGGCAGCAAAAATTTGAATGCCACGCCCACCCATACCGCCCCAAGCCCCATAGCCCCCTTTCACCACCTTTACATGCTTCGAGCTAGAGTCACCAAATTTGGTATGAAGGTAGCATTTGACATTCCACAAGGATCTGCAGCAAAAATTTGGATGCCACGCCCAACCATACCGCCCCCAGCCCCATAGCCCCCTCTCCCCACCTTATACAAACTTTGAGCTAGAGTCACCAAATTTGGTATGAAGGTAGCATTTGACATTCCACAAGGATCTGCAGCAAAAATTTGAATGCCACGCCCAACCATACCGCCCCCAGCCCCCCTTTCCCCACTTTTACAAACTTTGAGCTAGAGTCACCAAATTGTTATGAAGATAGCAATTGACATTCCACAAAGATCTGCATCAAAAATTTGGATGCAATTCCACCCATAGCGCCCCCAGCCCCCCTTTCCCCACTTTATACAAACTTTGAGCTAGAGTCACCAAATTTGGTATGAAGGTAGCATTTGACATTCCACAAGGATCTGCAGCAAAAATTTGAATGCCACGCCCAACCATACCGCCCCCAGCCCCTCTTTCCCCACTTTTACAAACTTTGAGCTAGAGTCACCAAATTTGTTATGAAGATAGCAATTGACATTCCACAAAGATCTGCATCAAAAATTTGGATGCAATTCCACCCATACCGCCCCCAGCCCCCCTTTCCCCACTTTATACAAACTTCGAGCTAGAGTCACCAAATTTGGTATGAAGAAAGCAATTAACATCCCACATGGATGGGCATCAAAATTTTTAATACTGGTATCGAGTATACCGCAGTCGGTTGCGTCCGACTGCAACGTTTCCACTTGTTTTTTTTTTGTGGATAATACTCATCTTCCGATGGAGGTGGGATAGCGACTGTAGGGCATCCCCAGGGATCCTGCTTTTATTTTTGGCCCGCAGGATCTTGGTAGGGTGGGCGAGTGTACCAATCGGTAGCACCGAAAAGGAATGTCCCGAATACCCGATTTACTTGATCCCCTTAATACGTCTACGCTTTTTCGTCTTGCAAATGCCCGTAGTCGTCCGTTCGTTTTTGTTTGTTCGTCTGAATTTTAGTACGCGAATTTTAAAACTAATTTATAACTAATAACGAAGCAATTTTAATGTGTCGTCTATTTAAAACCAATCACCCACCCCAATTGCCGGTGAGCTTCAGCCAAAGCAAGCGCGTACTTCTATTGCCATTAATAGCCCATCTGCTTCACGTTGTTCATTACAAACTACAAAGGGTGGTACTCTATTATTTTGTTTGCATGTGTGGATTATCGGTAATATATATATATTTTTCTTTCATTTTAATACTCTATACCGAAGGTAAAGAGTATATTGGTTTTGTGCAATGTCCGTCATGGTGTCTGTCCGTCTGTCCGTCCGTATGTATGCAAGTTTTTTCCACACCTTTCAAGCTAGAGACTTGAAACTTTCCAATTCTCTTATCTATGGGATAGTAAATTAAAGTGTCAAGATGGGGGCTATACGATAACTGGGGGGCTGGCAAATCGATAAATTCGATAACTCAAAACCGATAAATCCACATATTTCGCACATCCTTACAGCTAGAACTACAAAATTTGGTAAGAAGATAGCTACTAGCAACCCCCAAAAAACTGCATCAAAATTTTGGAGCCACGCCCGCCCATTTCGCCCCCAGACCCCCCGAATTTTAAAGTCAAATAAGCCTATATCTCCCACAGTTTTTGAGCTAGAGCCACCAAATTTGGTGCCAATTTAGCTGATGATGACCCCCCAAAAACTGCACCAAAAGTTTGGATGCCACGCCCACCAATACCGCCGTAGCCGCCCCCAGATGCCCCAACGCTTCGTAAAAAACGGGAATGCGTGTATCTTCCAGAGTTGTAGAGCTAGAGCCTCCAAATTTGGTAGGAAGCTAGCTGGTAACGACCCCCAAAAAACTGCATCAAAGTTTTGGAGCCACGCCCACCCATTCCGCCCCCAGCCACCCTGCATTTTGAAATCAGAAATGGCTATATCTCCCACAGTTTTTGAGCTAGAGCCACCAAATTTGGTGCCAATTTAGCTGATGATGACCCCCAAAAAACTGCATCAAAAGTTTGGATGCCACGCCCACCAATACCGCCCTAGCCACCCCCATCTGCCCCAACGCTTCGTCAAAAACGGGAATGCGTGTATATTCCAGAGTAGTGGAGCTAGAGCCACCAAATTTGGTAGGAAGATAGCTGGCAACGACCCCCAACAATCTGCATCAAAGTTTTGGAGCCTAGCCCATCCATTCCGCCCCCCTTTCCCCACCTTATACAAACTTTGAGCTAGAGTCACCAAATTTGGTATGAAGGTCGGAATTGACATTCCACAAGGATCTGCAGCAAAAATTTGGATGCCACGCCCAACCATACCGCCCCCAGCCCCCCTTTCCCCACTTTATACAAACTTCGAGCTAGAGTCACCAAATTTGGTATGAAGATAGCAATTGACATCCCACATAGATCTGCACCAAAAATTTGGATGCCACGCCCAACCATACCGCCCCCAGCCCCCATTTCCCCACTTTATACAAACTTTGAGCTAGAGTCACCAAATTTGGTATGAAGGTAGCAATTGACATTCCACAAAGATCTGCATCAAAATTTGGATGCAATTCCACCCGTACCGCCCCCAGCCCCCCTTTCCCCACTTTATACAAACTTTGAGCTAGAGTCACCAAATTTGGTATGAAGATAGCAATTGACTTCCCACATGGATGGGCATCAAAATTTTAATACTGGTATCGAGTATACCGCAGTCGGTTGCGTCCGACTGCAACGTTTCCACTTGTTAATTCTGAAATTGAGCATAGTTACAGATTTATATACATGAAAGTTGGAAGTCCGAGACGCTGCAGCGATTCAACAATATACAGAACCTCGGAATTAAAACATATTGTAGAGTCGTCACCCTTAATTCATAGCAAATCAAGAGTAAGAAGCGGCACCAATGTTCCTCTGCTTCTGATTGGTGATTCAGCCTTTATATTTTCGCGGACGGTTTATTTATTTATTTATTTATTGTCAGCTAAGAGCAGCTTACATTAAAAAGAAATCAAAATTAATTTAAATTAAAAAATAGTTAAAATAATTAAATTAAGTAAAATATAGAACAATATATAATCTGAAAATATATTTAAAAGTTAACGTAAAAGCTCTGGGAAATTCAATAAAAAATTGAGAAAATTGGGAAAAACCCAGAAAAACCCAATCAGACCAGCGAGAGATTAGTAAATAGTGGTTACGATAAAGCAAAAAGGATCGATCTTTTCAGTACTGGAGTTGAGGCCTCCAAGGAGACAAGAGAATAAAGTTTGTTATAGTCAGAACATATAACACGAAATGGTTCATGAATTAAATAGTGGCTGAAGCAACGATCAAGGCTAAGGGCTAAAAAGTTACGTGAAGATCTAACTGGGACATTAAATTTAATTCGACTCAAAAGAACTGATGAGTCGATTTCACCATTAAGTAGGTTAGTAATAAGTAATACTCCATGCATAGTTCTTCTGGTTTAACAGGGAGGGAAGATTAATCAAGAGGAGTGTACTTGAATACGGGGGTAAGTCAACTCCAGGAACCCAGTTAAAACTTCTAAGGGCAAATAGAAGAAATCTCTTCTGCACAAATTCAATTCTATCTTGGTGAATCGATTATTGTCGGAACCACACACAAGATCCATACTCCAGAATAGGACGTACTAGGTATGTATAAAGCGTTTTAGTGGTGTAGGGATCATTAAACTCTTTCGACCACCGCTTGATGAAGCCAAAAACATTAATGGCCTTATTGACCATGGACAAAATATGAGCGTCAAACTTTAATTTAGGATCAAGAATAATGCCTAAATCTTTAATTTCAAAAACGCGGTCAACAGGTGAAGCATCAAGCAAGGAGTGAGCAGTATGAGGGGTACTTCTACAAAAAAGACATGACTTTACATTTTGAGCAATTTAAATTGAGTAAGTTAAAACGACACCAGGCCGACAATGCACCCAAATCCGACTGTAGTAAATTACACAGGGAAGCGTCATTATAGGTGAAATATAGCTTCACATCATCAGCAAACATATATACATAGGAGTTAGTAATAACTGCTGGAAGATCGTTAATAAACAAATTAAATAGCAAAGGTCCAAGGTGACTACCCTGGGGAACACCAGAGGTAACAATAATAGGTTTTGATGCCTTACTAAAACCGGTGTAAACAACGTCAGTTTGCATTTTTTCCTGGAACCCTTTGATAACAAGCGAAGTGAATTCAAGAAGGTTAGTTGTAGTAGATCACTTGATAAGGCGATATAATTGAACTACATGTGTGTTGCAGTTGAGAACATATAATTTTATCAAAGACTTTGTGAATGGCGGACAACTTGAATATGCCCCTATAATTTTTAACGTTAGACTTAGAAGAAATTTTATGGAGTGGAATGATAAAAGATTCCTTCCATATAGCAGGTAACACTGTTGTGTCAACCGACAAGTTAAATAATTTATGTAATGGTTTACAAAGTGAATCCGCACAGTATCTAAGAATACAACCTGGCACTCAATCAGGATCAGGCAGTGATAGAGTTAAGGTCACTTAGAAGCGTACACTCAGTTATAACTGGGATATATGCGGGACACTTACTAGTACATTTATAAAAGAGTTTATCCTGATGAAAATGGAAAAGCCACAGCCTAAACGAAAAGAGCTAGAAGGCTGAAATTTTCGCACAATTTACCATGCAGGTAGTAAGTGAGCACTAAGAAGGGATTTTTTATTTAGACAACTCCTTCAAGTACCTCCCATACGATTTGGAGCACTTATTACCCATTTTAAAAAACAAATTACAATTACAACAAGTACCCATTCCATTACTGTCGCCTTATTGTCGCACAAGCTGAGTGACGCCTTCGCGTCGCACAAGCAAAGTCATAAAAAAAGGTTCGTACATTTGCAAAAAAGAAACGGATTTTCGCTTCTTAATGAGTAAGTGCATACACAACTAAGTGAACAATGCTCTTGAAAATAATTTTCATAATTTTATGTACGTGCATCACTTCGCACAGTGCAAATTTTTTTTTTTTCAAATTTGTGTGCCTTTAACAATTGATTTACGACCCAAGTAGCGTTTGTTGTTGTTGTCAGTGTTGTTGTTGGGCCTGACTACTACTTTTTTTTGGTGTCATTGATTTTAAAAAACAACAACAACATAACAAAGTTTGGTGCGTCTATAAAAATTTCCCACACAAGAATATGTTATGGGGGTGGATTCGCCTACTTGCTGCTTATATAACTTAGACAAAACGTAACACTCTAACATTATTGATATATTATGGATATACAATTTCGAATTTGATATCTCGCTCCGATCATGCTCCTTTGTTGTTGCTCATTTACGTTCACTCTCTATTTTATGTGCGCGCTTTGCATGTCAATCATAAAGTTTAATAACCTTAGCTCCTCCGCACACACACTAAATTAAAGCTAAAGGCAATATACAATTCACTTAACTGCAGCCTCTTAGATATGTTTTGCATTGATTCAGTGCGTGTGAAGAAGGTAGGGATACTACGCTCTTTGTTTGACTTGCAGAGCGCGCGCATACATAAGAGAGTTAGCCGAAATAGCCAACAACAAAGGGGCATGATCGGAGTGAGATTTAAAAATAATTTGTCATCTAGCGCCGAACATGAAGAGCGATGCGCGAGCGTGTTCAAGTTTTAAGCTGCCTCTTTGGGTTTGGGACCAACAGCGCTCAATTCAAGATGCAGGTGTTGAATTGCCGACTGTCAGCACAACCCGAGAATGAGCGAATCTAAAAACAAGTAAGAAGGCATTAGTTGAGAAATACCGACTAAAAGATACCCTGAACCCGTGTACTAAAATAACTTGCAGAAGTGATTTTTCTTGACTTCATTTTAATATAAAATATCTCCTGTGTTTCTTTACCGATTGGATTATTAATTTTCACAGAATTTATAAAGTTATCCATATTTTAACTCCTATTTTTACATATTCTAAATTCGAGATTTTTCGTTATGTATATCGGAAACCAGAATAGTTATCGATAGTTTGAAATAAACATGATCTGCCTATGGCTTAGGAGAAGTTATGTTCCAATTTTGAAGTCTCTAGGTCTTATTTTCTTTAAGATCGACGCGTTCATATATACGGATGGACGGACGGACAGATGGATAGGCAGACAGACAGACAGACATGGCTATGTGGACTCGGCTGCTGAAGCTGATTTATGGGGTAGGAGATGCTTCTTTCTGCCTGTTACATACTTTTGCACAAAATTATATCCTTTTCTACTCATTTCAGGGTATAAAAATAACTGTGAATGCAAAACATTAGTTGTTGCTGTTTTTGTCTTTCGGCTTATCGTAAGTCGCTGTATGCACGCACGAAATTGGTTTTCTATGATTCAAAGCAATTGCAACAACAAAGGAGGACTTAGAGCAATGCGATTGGCTTAAGAGCATGAAAATGTGTTATTGTTCTGTACATGAGATCAATTCACATTAAAAACTGTAACTCTTTCAGATCTCAGGGAATTTTACAATTTTTTTTTTTTAATCTGCCATTTGCTTGTTGCTTCATTTCATTTCTAAAACTGGTAGCAATATGAACGAACCTAATTAATGGGGTGCCTTGCCTGTAGTGGCCCCACTGCAGCATTATCAGCTTTATATGCATCCACTGCAGCCACAGCAGCAACAGTTTCAGCCACTCCAGCAGCTGCAGTTCCAGCCTCACCAGCGGCAGCAGCCACAACAAACACTCCGTCAGCAACAAACAAAAAAAAAAAAAAAGAATTTAAAGCTGCGACAAAATGTGAAAAGGTGCACAGCCAAGTTTTCAATGTAATAAAATGTTTAAACGCCATGTTAAAAAAACAAAACCAAATTGAATTGAACTATAAAATAATTTAAATGGTACACTGAAAGAGGAAATATGCATGAAAGTTCCTCAAGGAATGGTTTGCGTATATAATGGCGATATAAAAAGGAATTTATATGTATTGTTATATGTGGACGATTTAGTTATAGCGGCATCAGATATAGGTATACTAAATAGATTTAAACAAAACCTTATGACAAAATTTAGAATGACTGATTTAGGTGAAATACGGTATTTTATTGGAATGAAAATAAATAAGTCAAGATCAGATATCTTTAAGTCAATCTGCTTATATAAAAAAAAACTCTAAGTAAATTTAACATGGAAGAATGTAAGCCTATGAGTACTCCACTCCCTAGTAAATTAAATTATGATATGTTAAACTCAGACGAAATATACGTTGCTCAATGTCGCAATTTAATTGGTAGTTTAATGCACATAATGCTTTGTACACGTCCTGATTTTACTACTGCCGTAAACATCTTGAGTAGATATACCCATAAAACAATATTGAATTATGGCAAGGTTTAAAAATAATACTGAGATATCTTAAGGGCAATATTAATATGAAACTACATTTTAAGAAAAATTTAGATTATGAACATACATTTGATGGTTATGTTGACTCAGATTAGGGAGGAAACGAGAATGATAGAAAAAGTACAACAGGTTATATTTTCAAAATGTTTAATTCAAGTCCTGTTTGTGGAATACAAAAGGGCAGAATTCAGTGGCAGCCTCACCCACTGAAGCAGAATATATGGCTTTGTTTGAAGCTGTGATAGAAGCATTATGGCTGAAGTCAATTATCGATAACAAGACGGAGAGCTGTCCTCATGCTCTACATCTGAATCTACATCTTTTGGCAGTTAACAATTATAAATTCAGCTAACAAGTGTGAAACATGGATCCAATTTTATTATCAATTTTGGAAAACAACGCTAGAGTGGAGGAGCAGTTATTGTTTAACTTGTGGGGATCGTCGAGCTCTTCGTTGATTGATAATCAGATCGTTAGTAGCGTGTGGAAATATGTAAGTAAGAAATATTATTTTATAATATACAATAGGAGCGTTTTGGAAGTCTTTGGGAGCGCGATGTGCCGCTGAACCTGGATGAATTTTTAAGGAACTTTTTGGGCGGAAAGGCACGTATTCGAAATGCTGGTAGCTCAGTTGCCTTGGCTGGCAAAGATGGACACGACGTTTCGCCGGGCTAGTCCTCTTGACAAGCGCATAGCCGTTGCGCTGTACACGCTGGGGTCGTCTGCAGAGTACCGAACAGTTGGAAGACTGTTCGGTATTTTAAAAACGATGGTTGGATCCATTTTGGTTGATTTTAGCATGGAAGTCATATCCAAGTTGGCAGACGAGTACATGCCACCGGACTTCTTGACGCAAGAAAAATTGGTTGACTGCGTTAAGGGGTTCGAAAATCTGGGATTCCCAAAATGGTTTGGAGCAATGGATAAAAAAAAATTGTAAAGCATGAATTTAATAATATAAATCAATGTTATTTCTGGTTACAGACGGCTGCCATATTGAAATCAAACCGCCGGCAGAGCACGCAGTTAACTACCGTAACTATAAGGGTTGTTACTCAACTGTACTGTTTGCTCTGGTCGACTATCGGTAAGTTTTTGCGCAGTTTTTATTTAAATAAACAAGTGTAGCATTCTCAATATACAGTTACAGATTTACATACATTAATGTTGGTGTACCTGGTAGAGTTCACGACTCCCAAATATTCGAGCAATCCTTTTTAAAGAGTGCGATAAGTGCGTCGACGTTGTTCCAAGACAATTCAAAACAAATCTGTGGAGCCAACGTTCCCGTTTTTATTTTGGGTGACTCGGCCTTCAGATTTACAACATCTGTTATGAAGCCGTACCCTTTTTATTTGGAGGCATCCGAGGAGCACCGTGCCTTCAATTACAACCTCGCAAAAGTTTGACGAGTTGTGGAGAATGCATTTGGGAAACTGAAAGCGCGTTTCCGTCGCATAGGCAGGGGTTTGGAAAACTCAAAAAACAATAATAAATACATTATTATTTGTTGCTGCATATTGCACAACTTTTTCAACACGCATAAGAGCAATATCCAGGAAAGTTGGAAAACGGATTTGCCGGTTAACCGACCGCAGCCTGATCAAGCTGCACAACTGGGAAACACAAATGATGCTGCTGAAAAAATTAGAAGTGCACTTGCGACATATTTTAATTATAATAATTAAATAAAATCATAAT
This sequence comes from Scaptomyza flava, assembly GCA_030179655.1. Lineage (NCBI taxonomy): Eukaryota > Metazoa > Arthropoda > Insecta > Diptera > Drosophilidae > Scaptomyza > Scaptomyza flava. The sequence continues at coordinate 150,291 of JARNME010000371.1, read as the reverse complement.
GAACCTTATAAAATATAATTTTTATTTATTTATTATACTTTATAGAGTTTAATATTTTTTCTTGAAATGCCCTGTTGTCTGCTGCCACTTGCTTGAACACTTCTAATTTTTCTCGTTCCAAGTCAAGGAGCTCCTGGCTTACATCACCTTTGGCGCTTTTTGCCACTACTTGCTGTTGCTTCTTGTTCCTTTTCTGGCAGGAATAATTTAAAAAAATTATATTTCCATGCACGTGGATGTGGTGTTAATGGTTATGGATGTGTTCTTACTATGGCTCTGTACCATTTCATCCAGAAAATTCACCGATTGTGATGCGCCAAGTATGATTTTTATTGAATCGAAATATTTCCATTTCGATGGTGCTCCACCAGACGGTCCAACCTTAGCAAGCTCTAGCCTGTATGCAAATTATGAATCATATGTTAACAAAGTGCAATGAAAGGCATTATGCAATGCAACTTACCAATATTTTCTCATCAGGTTGTCTAATTTTGATTTAAATTCCTTCACGGATTGCCCAAACTTCTTCATTTTGTCAGCAATCTCCTTATAAATATGCTGGTTCTTTCTAATGCCTCTGAGACCACCGATATTTCTTCCCAGGGGCTTAGCAACACCAGTGTCGCTTCTTCACTCCATACAAATCTAATATTTTCTGCTAAAAAAAGGTGCAATCAATTATTTTGTATAATATAATATAAATAAAATAAATTTTATAGTTACCGCCGTTTGCCATTTCGATTTCAGTAAACAGTAATTCTTTGGCAAGTGGTGTCACTTTGCCGATAAAGGAAATTATCGAGCACAACAGAAACTTTTTTGGAGTATCGAGCACTGTTAACACCAGATGTACTCACATCTTGGCTAGACGGCACCGTCTACCATCTCTAGCAGCCATACAATATTTATGAGAGATGTTCAACATCTTGGCTCAAGATGCGAAGATGTGAAAGATGTCAAAACATATCGATATTAAATATAATTTTGCCAGAGAGCAGATAGAGAATAATATTATATCCATTGAGTATATTCCTACAGAGAATCAGCTGGCAGACATATTTAAAAAGCCCTTACCTGCTGGAAAATTCATCGAATTAAGAAACAAGATGGGACTACACCAAGAAGACTGAAGAAATAAACAACAAAGATGAGGATACTTCGCAGCTATTTTGTAAACGACATATCTTATAGAACCTTGTGCGAAGCGCGCGCAATTATATATACCAGAAAATTATCTTCCGAAATAAAAGCCATCCAACGTTTTTAATGAATAAATAGGAGTTATATAGCTCAGAAGTGGGATACACCCAACGCCCAACCTGTATTTAACGCCCAATCAACAAAGATGGGCTTGAATAAGGAAGAGATGTTAAATTTGCTGAAGGCAAATAACGTTGCAGTGCCGCCGCTAGCGAACCTTGTGCAGATACGCAAATTAGTATCAGAGGTGACAAAATCTGCCGCCGCCTCGCCACCTGCTGTCCCAGCGCCCACTGCGCCTGCTGCTTCCGCAAAATCTGCTGCTCAAGTGTCAACGCTGCCGTCGACGAATTCCGCTGCCGCCCAGTTGACTGCCGTTTCAGCAACAATTCTGCCGTCAACCTCTTCCACTGCCGCCCCATTGTCTGCTGTGCCATCAGCAACACCGCCGTCACCCGTTCTTGCTGCCGCCCCGCTGTCTTCTGTTTCAGCGCCAAATCTGCCGTCCACCACTCATTCTGCCGCCCCGCTGTCTGCTTTTTCAGCAACAATTCTGCCGTCAACCGATCCTGCTGCCGCCCCTCCAATTCTGCCGTCGACTTCTTCCGTCGCTGCACTTGTGTCTGCTGCGCCACCAGCAACCCTGCCGTCAACCGTTCTTGCTGCCGCCCCGCTGTGTGCTGTTTCCGAAACAATTCTGCCGTCAACCGATCCTGCTGCCGCCCCGCTGTCTGCCGTTTTAGCGCCAATTCTGCCGTCGACTTCTTCCGCTGCTGCACTTGTGTCTGCTGCGCCACCAGCAACCCTGCCGTCAACCGTTCTTGCTGCCGCCCCGCTGTCTGCCGTTTCCGAAACAATTCTGACGTCAACCGCTGCTGCTGCCGCCTCACTGTCTGCTGTTGCCGAACCACTTTTGCTGTCAACTGTTCCGGCTGCAGCCATGCTGCCTGCTGTCCAAGCGGTAACCCCACTGCCCACTGCGCCTGTTGCTGGCCCGCTGTCTGCTGTTCCAGTGTCAACCTTGCAGTCAACTGCTTCTGCTGATGACCCGCCGTCTGCGTTTCAACGTTAATACCGCCTTCAACTGCTTCTGCTGATGCCTCGCTGTTTGCTGTTCTAGCATCATCTCTGCCGCCACCCGCTTCTGATGCCGACTCGCTGTCTGCTGTTCCAGTGTCAACCTTGCAGTCAACTGCTTCTGCTGTTCCAACGTTAACGCCGCCGTCAACTGCTTCTGACAACTGCTTCTGCTTATGTCTGCTGTTCCAACGTGAACCCCGCTGTTAACTGCTCCCGCTGCCGCCTTGCTGTCTGCTGACTAAGTGCTAAGCTTACCATCAACTGTTCAAGCTGCTGCCCCGCCGTCTGCTGTTCTAGCGATAACCCAGCTTCCAGTGTCGTTGAATCTAGACAAACAAGTGGCTGCCGTGAACCAGCCTCTGCCTCGACAACCTGCCGCTAAAAGTGTTTCCCTTCCGTCCACGAATGCCTTCCCTGCTGTAAGGATGTGCGGTGCTTTAATTGTTTTGACCTGGACACTATAAGTCCCAGTGCCCAAGGCTTACGAGACCAGCGAATTCGTGTTTCCCGTGCGGGAAAACGGATCATGTGTATAGGAACTGCCGCCCAAGATTGGAAATGCCGTCGCCGCCAACACCCGCCGTTTGGTTAGCTGTAAGCCCTCTATGATCCATAGTAGGTGGAATCGAGGTCGATTCCCTGTCAGGACGGCCGAGTTGTAAAGTATTTATTTTGTGCAATATTTATATGTAATTCTATCGATCGTTTATGTTATGTAATTTTCACGTATAACGGTATATCGTAAGCTAGTCTTATGGTATCGATGTTAGTATTAAGATTTATGAGAAAGTGTGGTTCGGCCACACTGATCTTGCCTCTGTCTCTCTTCCGGTGAACCTTATGCGAAGCGCGCGCAATTATATATACCAGAAAAGTATCTTCCGAAATAAAAGCCATCCAACGTTTTTTAATGAATAAATAGGAGTTTTATACTTTTAATTTGTTTTCATTTGAATTATCTTTAACCATTATGAAACTAGTATATAATGAAGTTAACCTGAAAATATTGAAGTCATATATGTTAAGCTTAAATGATCTGATTGGGTTTTATCTAGGTTTTCCCAGTCCTAGCCAACAAGAATGAAACTTATATAGAGTCCAACAAGAATGAAACTTATATGGAGTCGTCATGAGGCCAAATTCTGACTGCCAGTTGGAATAGGCAATCGTGGCGACACCTCTCTCACAAAGCGCTGCTGCTGCTTTTTTCTCTGCCAGCGCATTTCGTGCCCGAGTATATCAAGTCACTCGGCTTGGCGACTGTTATACGCTTTTGTTTTCTCATAGCACAGCCAGCCAGCCATGCTCTGAGTATATGCCCATAGGCAGCGATTTTGCAGCGCGCAGTCAAGGCGACAATGCCTTAGTGAAGCTATGCATTATACCCACATTCATATATATTTATATATGTTTGCTGCTTTGCTAGGATTTCTACTGATTTTTGTTATTCTGTTTGAGCTGGCTAGTGTTAGTGTGTTAGTGATTTTGTATTTCTACATGACATATTTGCCATGGAATTCATTGAACTTTCTCTACTATTATCAATTCAATTTGGTGCAGAATTTGTAATTTGCCTACAAAAACCTAAAAAGCAATACTTCCAAGGCAGCCAAATATCATATTTTGTGCTGATCGACCATTTGCAGTATCAGGCGAACAGCAAAATAAACAAGCGTCAATGTAAGATTATGCATATGAGCATATTTCTTCGTAAGTCTTCATTTGTTTTTATTTTGATTCTTTTTCGCTTTTGGTTGTCCTAGCTGTAAAATAACAAAACACATGAACTTATCAATATCAACATAATATACAAATATATATAGTGACATATTCAGTTCTTGCAGAACTTCTATGCCAACCTCCACCCACACAAAATAATAAGAACAATGCACAAGCATTGTCCACTTGAGTAAAGAAATGTATAATCGTAAGCACGCACATTTATGATTTTGGCTTCTTGTAATAGAACCATAGATATTCAAGTCACACTCAGCATAAGCACGTACATCCGGCGAACAGAGTAAACAACAGTAAAACTATGCACCCCAAAAAATAACAAAGCCATTAAAATCGATCACGCCACTTTAAGAATTAGATGAGCAAAGTCCAATGTAATTTGATCCTTGAGCGGAACACCAGTTTACAACTCCTCAGAATAAATCCACTCCAGAGAGTTGAGCATAAATAATTTAAATAAAGGAATAAGTCGCAGAACGAGGTTTCTTCAAAAATCAAAACGCTAGCATAAGTTGAGTTCTATTTTACATGTTTAACTGTAAAGACGCGTTAAATAAAGATATTTTCTATTTTTTTAAATAAACGCGACTCCAACGATTTAATTGGCGCAGCCGGTAGGATATCAGTCGAAATCGTGAAAGTCTTAGTAACCTAAGGATCAAAACATCCTTAACTTGTTCTAGTGTCTCGCGAACTAATCGAAGTGATATCCGCACAAGGACCTCGTGATCCTTAAAAACTTTTCTTCGAAAAGAAACAAAAGTCACGCAACGCCTCAAGTGCAAGAAAAAATAAAAGAACATTTTTTTTCTTTAACCAACAAAACTTTTTAGAAAACAAACAACAAACATCAAAATAAATAGAAATTCCAAGATGACTTTAAGAATTTTATCAAACGCCAACCTAAGCCAAGCGCTTAACCAAACAAAGACCTAAGCGCTTTCATCAGCAGAATCAAATTCATCATGAAACTATACCCAACTGAGGATAGCAGACAACAAAATGTGTTGTTCAGCGCAGTGGAAATGCAACTACATGGAGACGCCCAAAGGACATCGCTAAGACACATGGCTTCGGACTGGAATACTCTAAGAGATATCCTGATCAGCACCTACAAGACGCAAACATCGTACGAGGAGTTACTATGGAAGCTGTACTACACCCAATACGGAGGAAGCATACGTAAGTTCGTCGAAGAATTAGAAACTAAGTCTTTTGTCATAATTAATAAGCTAATAATAGAAGGCAACCAACAGAATACAACAATATATACAAACGCAACGAACAGTACAATAAAAGATGTAATTAGTAAGAAATTGCCTGACCGATTGTATATGCAGCTAGCTAGATACGATATAACCACAGTGAATAAATTAAAACAAGTAGCACAGAAAGAAGGAGTTTATGAAGATTACGTATCTGACAGATACAAGAGCACAAGTAACACAACTTTCAGCAAACCAAACAGAAACAATTATACTTCCAAATATCAAACCACAACAACTCAGGTTATAGAAACCAACAGAATTTCAATACAAATTTCAAAATTTTAGAAACCCACAGAATTTGAATCCAAATTTTCATACTTATAGATACCAAAACCAATCACAAAATACCGCAACACATGACCCACAACTATTTAGGGAATTCCAACAAAAACTATATGAAGGTAGAACTCAAAATCCAATCAATTACAAACAAAATCCGTTCAGAACAAATGCACCAAATCCACCATTTAAAAGAACACGCCAAGGCTATAGTGAACAGTCAAAAATGGACACATCCGAAAATTTCATCAAACAGCCTCGGAATCGAAAATAGAACACTGTTCATAAATATATTATTAACGATATTCCTTTGAAATGATTAAGCTACCTTCACACGGTCGGTTTTTCTGTAGCTTTTTTAACCGACCAAAAAGGTTGGCATTCACATTATTCGCATCGGCTAAATCCAAAATCCCATCACTTTTTTCTGTTACACAATCTGGTCACACTTCCCTATATATATATAAGTTTGTTTACATTATTTTTTGCCAACAATTACTAAAAAATACCAAAAACGCCTTTTTTACGTTAACATGTTCGTGGCACAAATTTAACCGACTCAAAAGAGCAGAAATAAAACACGTTCTATTTTTCTCATTTGAGTCGGTTTTTGACCGGACCTAAAAATATTTGTGTGTTCACACGAGAGCGCTGGCTTTAAGAAAAAAAAAACCGATGAAAACCGATCGTGTGAAGGCAGCTTTAGTAGACACGGGTTCGTCGATCAATTTAATGAGCAAAAATTTCCTTAGTTATTAAAAATCAAAAGAAAATATAACTTGTCATACAATAAGTGGAAAAGTAATTTTAAACGAAAGCATATCGTTAGCACCAAGTTGATAGACTTTGTCCGACCGATCAAAAATTTTACATTCATGATTTCTCAAAGAAATTTGACATCCTATTAGGCCGAACGTTCCTAACAGATTGTAAAGCTAAGATCAACTACGAGGAAGAGTTTATACAACTTGGAGACTTCCAATTCTTGTTCAAGTATGATATCGAAGAAGAATGTCTAGATCCACCATAATCTAGAGATTTGCATATAGCTTATGCACTGGAAAATGAGTTGTTAGAAAGCAATCAGTTCAGATTAGAGCATCTCAATGCAGAAGAAAAAAGGGAATTAACAAAAGTTTATTTGAGTTTAAAGATATCCAGTATAAAGAGGGTGATAATCTGATTTTCACTAATAATATAAAACACACAATCACAACCAAGCATGAAGACCCATTTACAAAAGACCATATAGGTACGCACAAAGCTTCGACGAAGAAGTAGATAAACAAATAAAAGAAATGATAAAGCAAGGTATCATTCGTGAATCAAGTTCACCCTATTGTTCACCAATCTGGATAGTACCCAAGAAAAGTGACGCCTCAGGCAAAAAGAAGTTTCGCATTGTAATACACTACCGCAGTCTCAACGAGGTAACCATCAGTGACAAATATCCTATACCTTTAATGGACGAAATATTAAACAAGTTAGGAAGATGTCAATATTTTACCACCATTGATTTAGCAAAGGGTTTCATCAAATCCAAATGGACGAAAAATCCATACCGAAAACTGCCTTCTCAACTAAAAATGGTCATTTCGAATATACACGGATGCCATTCGGCTTAAAGAACGCACCAGCAACATTTCAACGTTGTATGAACAATCTTTTAGGAGACTTAGTCTACAAAAATTGTTTAGTATATATAGACGATATAATAGTGTTTTCCACTTCATTGGAAGAACATATATTATCACTGAGAAAGGTTTTCGAAAAGCTAAGAGAAGCAAATTTAAAATTACAGCTTGACAAGTGCGAAAGGATGAAAAAAGAAACAGATTTTTAGGTCACGTTATAACAGTAGACGGAATTAAACCGAATCCAAATAAAATTGAAGCAGTTAAAGTATTTCCAATACCTAAAACACCGAAAGAAATAAAAAGATTTCTAGAATTATGTGGATTTTATCGAAAGTTCATACCCAACTTTGCCAAAGTAGCAAAACCAATTACACTTAAGCTGAAAAGGGAGCAAAATAAATATAAACGAGAAAGAGTATAAAGAAGCGTTCGAAAAATTAAAATTACTCATATCTGACCCAATATTAATTTATCCTGACTTTAACAAGAAATTTTCTCTGACAACAGACACAAGTAATTATGCATTAGGAGCAGTTTTATCACAGGATCACAAACCAATATGCTTTGCAAGCAGGACCCTAAATGAACATGAAATTAATTATTCCGTAATAGAAAAAAAACTCTTGGCTATAATATGGGCTTCTAAAAATTTCAGATCATATCTGTTCGGTAGAAAATTCGATATCCTAAGCGACCACAAACCTTTAGTATGGTTTTGTGAGGTAGCAATCTTGCTGGCAAATTGCTACCGCACAACAGCTGCCAGACACGGGTCGCGATCACGACACAGCCATGGCCACCCGAGAATGGCAACACCGCGTCTTGGCAAAAAGCAACGGCCACCCTAACAGCGACAACTTCACGTGGTTCGAAAACAGCGATGGCCACCCGAAAAATGATTTGGCAGATTTGGGATGGCAAATCAGTTTTCGGGCAGATGTACAGTGAAGCGGGACATATAAAACACAGTGACGAACAACCACAACAGGAGCAGCAAGGATTCGACACCAAGTACCCACACCAGGCATACGCACACTACACACACCTACGGCATCGACCCCAGCACCCACACCAGGCATACGCACACTACACACACCTACGGCATCGACCCCAGCATACACACACGGCATACGCACACCCCATACACACACCTACGGCATCGACCCCAGCATACACCCACGGCATACGCACACTCCATACACACACACGGAATCGACCCCAGCCCACACTAAGGCATACGCGCACAACATATATACCCGACATCGACACCAGCGTTCACACAGGCATACGCACACTACATATAAACACAAGGCAGTGACACCAGCACGTGGTAGGGAATACGCACACGACACACACCTACGGTATCGACCCCAGCACCCACACACGGCATACGCATAACCTATACACACGCGGAACCGACACCCAGCGCTCACACCGGCATACGCACACTACATATAAACACAAGGCAGTGACACCAGCACGTGATAAGGAATACGCACACGACACACACCTACGGTATCGACCCCAGCACCCACACACGGCATACGCATAACCTATACACACACGGAACCGACACCCAGCGCTCACACCGGCATACGCACACTACATATAAACACAAGGCAGTGACACCAGCACGTGATAAGGAATACGCACACGACACACACCTACGGTATCGACCCCAGCACCCACACACGGCATACGCATAACCTATACACACACGGAATCGACACCCAGCGCTCACACCGGCATACGCACACTACATATAAACACAAGGCAGTGACACCAGCACGTGATAAGGAATACGCACACGACACACACCTATGGTATCGACCCCAGCACCCCCACACGGCATACGCACACACCATACACACACACAGAATCGACCACAGCACGCACTAAGGCACGCGCGCATAACCTAAACACACACACGGGATCGACACCCAGCGCGCACTAAGTCATACGCGCACCACACACACACATACAGAATCGGCACCCAGTGTACCCACACACGTATACGCGCCCAGCATACACACACCCGGAATTGACCCCAGCACGCACTAAGGCTTACGTATACACCACACACACACGGCATTGACACCAGCGCTCACACCGGCATACACACACACTCGTATACACCCCCCACCCGAATATGAGCTTGGTAGAGCGGGGTAAGTTGGCCAACGGCCAAGTATGTAGCGTTGCGAACCAGTACCTGTTCCCTACTCCCTTAAATTTGAAACAATAAACGATTTAAATGTATCCCCGTTAGTGTTTTCTTGTATCACTCTCTTCCCTTTTCAGCGGGTAGCCGAAGCCTCTGGTTTCGGGTCACCTCACCATACGGCCCACATGGGATCAGCATGAGGGGCCAGACTAGCGAATCTTCCGAGTTTTACTCTAGATTCTGCGACGCCTGCTTCTTGGCCCGTTCCGTGTGTAGCGACAACTGGGTAATACCCGTGCGTTGCAGGTTGTGGTGGGCTCAGGTAGGGGAATCTGGGACGCATTCCGAGTCTTACTCTGTGCGCCCCGGATCCCTGCCTGGGCCCATCACACGCTTTTTCAAAAGGCGCGGCTGGTGGGTGAAAGCTGGTCGAACGGGACTAGGTGGTCGCTTGGTAAGGCTTCCGGGTCTTACCCTTAGCCGAGCCAGGCGAGCGCCTGCTCCCGATCCTCTTCACGTCCCCGAAGTCAAAGGTTCCACGCCTGGTCGGTACTGAGGAGTGGTCTGGGGAGGGGGGTGGAGGGGTCTTCCGGGTCATCACCCTGGACTCCCTACTTCCCCCCCCCCTTAGCCCACTCCGACGATGTCGATCTGAGCGACCGTACCCCCCCTCACCCCTTTCTGTTTGCGCATTGGTGTTCGACCTCGGTGCGGCTCACTCCAGGGTCCCAGCATTTGTTACAAATAATCTGTAGAAACACCCTGGACGCGATTGAGACGCCGACCTCGGCCTAGAAAACGTCCTTACAGATGGCGCCCGAGCAGGGACTCTGGAAGATTTTGTTGACAAGGAGCCCTTCTCCTTTTCCTGTGGCCTAAAGAACCACTTGTACCACGGTTGTACGGAAAGGGGCGGTCCGGGATCAACACCATTGTGTAGGGTTTCGTTCTGTTTTTGTCCTTTCTATGTCCTCACGTTTTTGTGTTGTTTCTCTGTTATTACCAAAAGAAAGCCCCTGCCCAGAAAACAAAACCCTTGTCACCCCCTCGTCCCCCGCAACGTCGTGGATTTGAGAGCGTCGCGGCAGCCAGCGGCAGAAGGCTGCGTCGCCGCGCTGCCGACGGGATCTTCGCTGCTGCCGACGGCAGAGCGCCGCTGCTGGTGCTGGCAGAGCGGCCGTTTGTGTATATAAGGCCGGCTGCTAGCACCAGAAAAGGCAGTCATACTCCAGCCTCCGAGCTGACCACACAGTCGTCGTCATAGAACCGCGAAAGATATCCTCGAAGGATATTAATAATAAAACCAACCACCCCTTCTCGAAGGATATTAACAATAAAACCAACAATCCTCCTCGAAGGATATTAATAATAAAACCACAATCCTCCTCGAAGGATATTGATAATAAAACCAACAATCCTCCTCGAAGGATATTAATAATAAAACCACAATCCTCCTCGAAGGATATTAATAATAAAACCAACAATCCTCCTCGAAGGATAAACTTCACTTGAGCCTCATAGAAGCACCCCATTAGGCAACCATGGTAGCAGTGAGCTGGGTCTACTACCGCAAGAAGGACGAGCTAATATCCCTGGCAAGCGAATTCGGACTCGACGTAGAGGGAACCGTGACCGAGCTACGGAGCAGGGTGGCAGGCTTCATAAGCCGTAGCGAGCACCCAGAAACACTGGTAGCCCGTTTCGAAGAGTTGGCGGCCAGATACCAGGATCCGCCCCCATCCGACACCAAGGCAAGGTCCCGGTCCCCAAGTCCCACTCCGCAAGAGATGAGCACCTCTCCAGCACCCAGGCCGATCATCACGGTGACTAATACCGATGGAGCCGTACCTGGACCCGACCCAACCCGACTCACCAGTAGATCCCCACCACGCCTACGCCGCCTTTCACCTCACAGGCCAATCCGACCGGAGTTCTCACACGGCCTGTTGGCCGAAAAGATACAACGCTGGGGCCTAACCTTCGATGGGACCAACGACCCACTCAGCTTCGTCGAAAGGGTAGAGGAGCGAGCCGCGGTCCATCAGATCGACGCACACAGCCTACCCCTACTGATCTCGGAGCTGTTGACCGGAGAGGCCGAAAGCTGGTACAGGGTTAACAGGATGCACGAAGAGACCTGGACGCGGTTCCGGAGAGAATTCTTGGAATTCTACTTGCCCCCCAGATATTTCGAGCGGCTGGAGGACGAAATACGGAGTCACCTGCAACGTGACGGGGAACCATTTAAACGCTTCATGGTACAACTGCGACTTAGGATGCAACGGGCGGGGTATTCTGGCGAGCGAGAGCTGGACCGGCTCTACGAAAACCTACTGCCAGAATACCACATATATTCGAAGACACGAAGTGACTAGCCTGAGCCAGCTGACGCAGTTGGCTACGCATTATGAAATGGTCAGGGAGAGGGAGAAGCAGCAGCAGAGCCAAAAGAAGCCGACGACGGGCCAACGACCCCCTGCGCCTAGCCCAGAGAAGACCCCATCGGCTCCGAGACCACCCAACCCCTTCCGGGACAACACACCTCGAGCACCAGTAGCGACCGACGAGACCCCGGTGGACGTCAGCAACGCATGCCGAAGATGCGGACAGTCGGGGCACCCCGCCCGAACGTGCAGGAACCCGCAGATGATACACTGCTGGCAGTGTGGACGGAGAGGGGTTCGGACGATCGAGTGTTGCACACGGCCGACGGGAAACGAAGCACCTCCCTCCTAGATTCCGAACCAGGGGGGAGTGGCGACCAGAGAGCATCGGAAACCAACGGGACCATTCGACTCGAGAACGCAAGGATAGTAGCCAGGGTCAGCGTGGAAGGCAAACCCTTCCTGGCTACTATCGACACCGGAGCAACTCGCAGCTTTGCCAGCGAAAAGGTCGCCCAGCAGCTGTCGGCGGAGGGACTCAGAGAAATCCAGGTAGGTGTAAGTTTGGCGGACGGTACGCGCATGACCGTTACCAAAGCATGTGCCACAGAAATCCAGCTCGGGGAAAAGCGCGTCCGCCTACCACTGTTGATAATGCCGAATGTCCTCGATGAGCTCATCCTGGGCATTGATTTCCTGTGTGCGATGCAAGCGACGTTAACATTTGGATCATCTGAGCTGCAGATGACCAAGGAATTGTTCCTAAGCCCCACCGGACGCCGAAAGCCCAGGAGCACAACACAAGAACCTGCGCCATCCACAGAACGGATACCACCCCCGACAACCACTCCAAAGACGGAAGAGGCAAACATTCGCGAGACACCCGAAGTATGCAGTCGTGAGGTGACCTTCGAGCAGCCCCAAGTTGTAACAATAGCCCAGGTGCCAGAAGACGACCAGGGAAAACCGAGCGACGCCGACGAGGAGACCGATCCCAGGGTTAAAGCATTTCTGAAACGAGAACTGGCGATGTTTGATGGATTAAAAGGGGTCTCTCACGTCGCGGAGCATGTGATCACCATGCGGGACGAGAGACCCATCAAGCAACGCTACTACCCGAAGAATCCCGCCATGCAGAAGGTTATTTACGAGCAAGTGGACGAGCTGCTGAAGAACGGATGCATAGAGCCTTCGAAGTCCCCCCATAGCGCACCCATCGTGCTGGTTGGCAAGAAGACGGGTGACATCAGGATGTGCATCGACTACCGGCAACTGAACGCACGCTCCATACCCGACGCCTATCCGTTACCCCGTATACAACACATCCTGGAGCGGCTGCGAAACGCCAAATACATCAGCACGCTGGATTTGAAGAGCGGATATTGGCAGATTCCAATGGCTCGCGACAGCCGTCAATATACCGCTTTTACGGTACCGGGACGAGGACTGTTCCAGTGGAAGGTTATGCCCTTTGGCCTTCACTCCGCTCCGGCCACCTTCCAACGGGCACTGGATGGAGTCATTGGACCAGACTTAGAGCCGTACGCCTTCGCCTACTTGGATGACATTATCATCACGGGGTCGGACCTCGATGACCACCTGCAGAAACTACAAGAGGTTTTTGGACGGCTGCGGAAGGCAAAGTTGCGACTGAACAAAGCCAAGTGCAAGTTCTTTAAGCGCAGCCTCTCGTATTTAGGTCACGTCGTCAGCGAGCAGGGCATCCACACCGACCCAGACAAGATCGCCGCCGTCCGGAAGTTGACACCACCGACCAATATCCGCGAACTACGACGATGTTTGGGTATCGCCTCGTGGTATCGGAGGTTTGTGGCCAACTTCGCAGAGGTAGTACAGCCCATGTCACTATTGCTAAGGAAAAATAAGCGTTGGGAGTGGGGAGAACAGCAGCAAGCCGCATTCGACGAACTCAAGCGACGACTTACAGAGGCACCGGTCCTAGCATGCCCCGACTTTGAGGAAAAGTTCGTGTTACAGACCGACGCCAGCGACTTCGGTATAGGAGCGGTACTGACACAGGAATTAGACGGAACGGAACGGGTCATAGCGTACGTGAGCCGGAGACTGTCCAAGCCCGAGGAGAACTACTCGGCGACAGAAAAGGAGTGCCTCGCAATCGTTTGGGCCATCCGTAAGTTGCGATGCTTCCTCGAGGGCTACCGCTTCAATGTAGTGACAGACCACTTGGCGCTCAAGTGGTTGAACAGCATCGACAACCCAACTGGTCGGATCGCAAGATGGGCGCTAGAACTACAACAGTACCAGTTTGACATCCACTATCGACGGGGGAAGCTGAACGTGGTCGCAGATGCGTTATCTCGGCAACCGCTGGATGAGGTATTGCAGACTTTGCAGGTCGACGCCACCAACTGTCCGTGGCTCCGCAAATTGGTCCAGCGGATCAAGGACCACCCGGAACAATATCCGAATTATGTGCTGGAGAACGGACAGGTATACCGGCATCTTGGCCACCGCCCCCTAGAAGAAGACTATGTACCCTGGAAACTCTGCGTACCTACCGCACAACGCCTCCGCGTCCTAGGCGAATGCCACGACAATCCTACAGCTGGACATCTTGGGATCCGTAAGACCATCGGACGAGTGATGCAGAGGTACTACTGGCCCGGCCTGTTTCGGGACGTAACTAAGTACGTACGGCGGTGTACCAAGTGCCAGGTGTTCAAGGTAAGCCAACTCAAGCCGGCTGGAAAAATGTTAACGAGGCAAGTAGCGGAACCATTTGCGACGGTCTGCGCGGATTTCATCGGACCCCTACCTCGATCGAAGCACGGCAATACCATGCTACTGGTTTTCTTCGACCATTTCTCCAAGTGGGTGGAACTCGCCCCACTGCGCAAAGCCACGACGGCCCACCTGGAGAAAGCGTTTCGGGAGAGGATATTGTGCCGGTTCGGGACACCGCGCTGTTTCGTATGCGACAACGGAACACAGTTCACGAGCCGGTCGTTTACTCGTTACTGCAAACAGCTGGGAATGGAACTCCAACACACCGCCCCCTATAGCCCCCAACAGAACCCAACCGAGAGGGCAAACCGAACAATAAAAACTATGCTGGCACAGTATGTGGATGGTCATCAGAATACGTGGGATGAACTTCTGCCAGAAATAATGCTGGCCATCAATACAAGCATTTCAGACACGACCAAGTTTAGCCCAGCCTACTTAGTGCAAGGACGTGAGCCTAGGCTACCCAACGCCTTATACGACCAAGTCACCCCTGGGAGTGGTCGGCAGGAGGTAAGCCCCGAGACTCGAGCCACGGAGTTGAGAGGAGTATTTGACGCTGTACGAAGCAACATACAGTTGGCATCCCAGGACCAGGCCAAGGAGTATAATCTCCGCCGAAGGGACTGGCGGCCTACGCTGGGCACACGAGTTTTGGCCAAACACCACGTGCTGTCCAACGCGGCGGAAGGATTCGCGGCAAAACTAGCGCCGAAGTTTGACGGGCCATATCGAGTTCTGAAATTTGTCTCCCCAAACGTCGTCCGGATCCACCATGAGGCGACAAAACGACGCCGCGTCGCCAACCTCGCCGATCTGAAGCCATACCACGCCGATGACGACGAAGATGCCCACGACATTTCCCATAACCTAACTTCTATCTCTCACCCAACCTCCTTACCTCATGTTGTCCAAGAAAATACACTAATTACTGGTTTAGACGAAAAACTCAACCTTGCGGTCATTACAGACGAGATGGCAGAAGCAGAAGGCCATATCCTCTTTGGCCTAGAGGGACACTGCCGCAGATATGTGGATCCCGAAGGGTACCACTCGGACGACAGCCGCGCCACGGATATCTACGTACCGCCCGAAGACGTCCCCGAAATGCCCGAAGCCCCCGACTCAACCTCAAGCGTACCCTTACCCGAAATAGACCCCTGGAGGGACCTAAGGGTGGACCCTGGATGGCCAACCGACGACGCGATAGACGAGGTATTGTCGACTCTAAACCTCGCGGATGACGTCGCGGGTCTCGACGACCTGCCGCTCTACGCCATCGACTGGGCGATGGCCCCCGAGGAGTGGCGAGTAACTGGAACTGGAGGGTTACTGCCGCAGGAAGTCCTGGAAAGCGTCCATCATGTCATCCACCACAACACCCACCTAGGGAGGAAATACTTGATGGAGGTGGACGGCCAGTTTTTCCAGGTGAAGGTGTCGGCCGCCGGTAAGGTCACCGTCCGTCATCGCTACCCGAAGTAAGGGGGGGGTGTGAGGTAGCAATCTTGCTGGCAAATTGCTACCGCACAACAGCTGCCAGACACGGGTCGCGATCACGACACAGCCATGGCCACCCGAGAATGGCAACACCGCGTCTTGGCAAAAAGCAACGGCCACCCTAACAGCGACAACTTCACGTGGTTCGAAAACAGCGATGGCCACCCGAAAAATGATTTGGCAGATTTGGGATGGCAAATCAGTTTTCGGGCAGATGTACAGTGAAGCGGGACATATAAAACACAGTGACGAACAACCACAACAGGAGCAGCAAGGATTCGACACCAAGTACCCACACCAGGCATACGCACACTACACACACCTACGGCATCGACCCCAGCACCCACACCAGGCATACGCACACTACACACACCTACGGCATCGACCCCAGCATACACACACGGCATACGCACACCCCATACACACACCTACGGCATCGACCCCAGCATACACCCACGGCATACGCACACTCCATACACACACACGGAATCGACCCCAGCCCACACTAAGGCATACGCGCACAACATATATACCCGACATCGACACCAGCGTTCACACAGGCATACGCACACTACATATAAACACAAGGCAGTGACACCAGCACGTGGTAGGGAATACGCACACGACACACACCTACGGTATCGACCCCAGCACCCACACACGGCATACGCATAACCTATACACACGCGGAACCGACACCCAGCGCTCACACCGGCATACGCACACTACATATAAACACAAGGCAGTGACACCAGCACGTGATAAGGAATACGCACACGACACACACCTACGGTATCGACCCCAGCACCCACACACGGCATACGCATAACCTATACACACACGGAACCGACACCCAGCGCTCACACCGGCATACGCACACTACATATAAACACAAGGCAGTGACACCAGCACGTGATAAGGAATACGCACACGACACACACCTACGGTATCGACCCCAGCACCCACACACGGCATACGCATAACCTATACACACACGGAATCGACACCCAGCGCTCACACCGGCATACGCACACTACATATAAACACAAGGCAGTGACACCAGCACGTGATAAGGAATACGCACACGACACACACCTATGGTATCGACCCCAGCACCCCCACACGGCATACGCACACACCATACACACACACAGAATCGACCACAGCACGCACTAAGGCACGCGCGCATAACCTAAACACACACACGGGATCGACACCCAGCGCGCACTAAGTCATACGCGCACCACACACACACATACAGAATCGGCACCCAGTGTACCCACACACGTATACGCGCCCAGCATACACACACCCGGAATTGACCCCAGCACGCACTAAGGCTTACGTATACACCACACACACACGGCATTGACACCAGCGCTCACACCGGCATACACACACACTCGTATACACCCCCCACCCGAATATGAGCTTGGTAGAGCGGGGTAAGTTGGCCAACGGCCAAGTATGTAGCGTTGCGAACCAGTACCTGTTCCCTACTCCCTTAAATTTGAAACAATAAACGATTTAAATGTATCCCCGTTAGTGTTTTCTTGTATCACTCTCTTCCCTTTTCAGCGGGTAGCCGAAGCCTCTGGTTTCGGGTCACCTCACCATACGGCCCACATGGGATCGGCATGAGGGGCCAGACTAGCGAATCTTCCGAGTTTTACTCTAGATTCTGCGACGCCTGCTTCTTGGCCCGTTCCGTGTGTAGCGACAACTGGGTAATACCCGTGCGTTGCAGGTTGTGGTGGGCTCAGGTAGGGGAATCTGGGACGCATTCCGAGTCTTACTCTGTGCGCCCCGGATCCCTGCCTGGGCCCATCACACGCTTTTTCAAAAGGCGCGGCTGGTGGGTGAAAGCTGGTCGAACGGGACTAGGTGGTCGCTTGGTAAGGCTTCCGGGTCTTACCCTTAGCCGAGCCAGGCGAGCGCCTGCTCCCGATCCTCTTCACGTCCCCGAAGTCAAAGGTTCCACGCCTGGTCGGTACTGAGGAGTGGTCTGGGGAGGGGGGTGGAGGGGTCTTCCGGGTCATCACCCTGGACTCCCTACTTCCCCCCCCCCTTAGCCCACTCCGACGATGTCGATCTGAGCGACCGTACCCCCCCTCACCCCTTTCTGTTTGCGCATTGGTGTTCGACCTCGGTGCGGCTCACTCCAGGGTCCCAGCATTTGTTACAAATAATCTGTAGAAACACCCTGGACGCGATTGAGACGCCGACCTCGGCCTAGAAAACGTCCTTACAGTTTGAAAACATTAAAGACCCAAATATGAAATTACAGAGATGGAAAATCAGGCTAAACGAATTTGATTATGAAATTAAATATTTACCAGGTAAAGACAATTATGTAGCAGATGCAGGAATTATATTAGAGGAAAATTTCATGGGAGATACACAAGACAGAAAGAATATTTATGTGCAAAAAATAGTGTAGTATATTTCCCACAAAATGGTGACTACGAAATATTCCAAAAAGCTTATGTAGACATAATAAATACAGACAACTCAATTAGAACAATGAGAGAAACCACCAAATCGATTGACATCCAAACTTATTCAGACTTTAAAGAAATCATTATGAAAAACCACAAGAAGCTTTTGCACCCATTTAGAAAAGACAATAGCTATGTTTAAAACAAATTACTATTACCCAGATTACCAGAAATTAATCCAAAATATAATAAACGAATGCGAAGTTTGTAATATAGCGAAAACAGAACATAGAGACACAAAATATACCTTTGAACTAACCCCCGAAATCTACAACCCAAGAGAAAACTATGTAATATATTTTTACAGGGTGGACAACAAACAGTTTTTGTCATGCATAGATGTTTATTCTAAATACGCTACATTAGTTGAAGTAAATGGAAAAGATTGGTTAGAAGCAAAAAGGGCAATCCTCAAAATATTCAATGACATGGGAAAACCGATAGAAATAAAAGCAGATAAGGATTCAGCATTCATGTGCGCAGCTCTTAAAATATGGTTAAAATCAGAAAATGTTAAAAAAAAAATAACAACAAGCAAAAACGGAATTTCAGACGTAGAAAGATTTCATAAAACAATTAACGAAAAACTGAGAATCATAAACGCCGACACTGACCCTGAAAACAAGTTAACAAAGTTCGAAACAATCCTTTATACGTACAACCATAAAATAATACACAGCACAACAGGCAGAACCCCAGCAGAGATTTTTATTTACGCAGGAACACCAACTCATGATACCCAAGCAAAGAACATCAACAAGATCAATAAATTAAATGAAAAAAGACAAACATTTGAAATAGACACAAATTACAGAGAAATGCCTTTAGTGAAATCCAAAGTAACTAACCCTTTTAGAAAAACAGGAAAAATCAGACAAGTAGACGACAAACATTTTGAAGAAACTAACAGAGGTAGAAAAATCTTTCATTATCAAACAAAATTCAAAAAACAAACGAAAACCAACGTAAGCAAATATAACTATTCCAGGTCAACTGAAGCTGCTAACAATACACTTGTTACAATTAATAATCCTACTCACAACAATAATACCCTGTTACACCCAATCGATAGAAATCAATCAATAAAAGCGCAAAACGGATACCTTATCCTAAAAAATGGTCTACTTAGTATTACACAGGAATATGAATACCATTGCCTCACAATAAATTTAACTAAAACTGAAGAAACACTAAACAATCTACTGCAACAAGCGGAAACCTTTAGATTCTTACCACAAATAGAATTCCTAATAGAAAAACTAGACAGAGAAATGAACGGAATAAAAATAGTAAAAAGACAAAAACGAGGACTTTTCAATGTAATAGGAACGGCATATAAATACTTATTTGGCACCTTGACCGAAGAAGACAGAACAGAATTAGAAAACAAAATAAATAACTTAGAAGAAAACAGCATTCAAATAAATGAATTAAACAAGATAATAGAAGCAGTAAATCATGGCCTAAACATAAAAGAAAACATGTCAGAAGATTCACAACAGGATAAAAAACTAAATCTAATACTATTTAACTTACAACAATTCACAGAGTATATTGAAGATATCGAAATGGGCATGCAATTGACAAGATTAGGTATCTTTAACCCAAAACTACTTAAACACGACTACTTAGAAAATGTAGATACAGAAAAGCTATTAAATATAAAAACCTCAACTTGGCTCAAATCAGATACGAACGAAATCTTAATAATCTCACACATACCAAAAAAGCTAACACAAAATCCTTTATACACAATAATTCCTTACCCAGACGAAGACAAAAACATTTTAACAGAAAATATACAAGATAAATATTATATCAATAAAAATAAAACATACTCAGCAACTGACAAGAAAATAATACAAAACAATGTATAGATGGTATACTTAAGCAAATAAAAATAGAATGTAAGTTCACTAAAACACACAAAAATTACGAAATAAATTGGTAGAACCTAATGTTATATTAACTTGGAATTTGCCTAAGCTAATGCTCAATCAAAATTGTACAAATCAAGAAATAGAAATAAGCGGAAACAACATAATTAAAGCTATTAACTGTTCACTTCAAATAGAAGATATGTCTGTATCAAATATACTTTCCGATTATACACAAACAATTTACATAAGTAACAACGTTACAAGAATTGAACCAATTTCATTCATACATACAAGACAACTTATAAAGAAAATACAAAAACACACAACATCCTATTAATAATAGTTTTTACCATATATACCTATATATACCATATATACCTAATATTTAAGTTTAAAAATATTCCACAAAGAATGGTCATAAAATATAAGAAAGATGAAGAACAAGAACCGACAAACGATCAAGAAATAAATTTATAATAGTAACAGACACTAAAATGTACCCAACACTAACAGCTTGAGGACAAGCCATTCTCTAGGGGATGGGGAAGTGACATATTCAGTTCTTGCAGAACTTCTATGCCAACCTCCACCCACACAAAATAATAAGAACAATACACAATGTCCACTTGAGTAAACAAATGTATAATCTTAAGCACGCACATTTATGATTTTGGCTTCTTGTAATAGAACCATAGATAATTAAGTCACACTCAGCATAAGCACGTACATCCGGCGAACAGAGTAAACAACAGTAAAACTATGCACCCCAAAAAATAACAAAGCCATTTAAATCGATCACGCCACTTTAAGAATTAGATGAGCAAAGTCCAATGTAATTTGATCCTTGAGCGAAACCCCAGTTTACGACTCCTTAGAATAAATCCACTCCAGAGAGTTGAGCATAAATAATTTAAACAAAGGAATAAGTCGCAGAACGAGGTTTCTTCAAAAATCAAAACGCTAGCATAAGTTGAGTTCTATTTTACATGTTTAACTGTAAAGACGCGTTAAATAAAGATATTTTCTATTTTTTTAAATAAACGCGACTCCAACGATTTAATTATGTATATGAATATGCGTTCGCTTATGCTTTCAGTTTTCTTTGGACTCAGGCTGTGTAAAAATTTTGTTTTATCCTTCTGCACGATCGCATATCATTGTATGTTTTGCGTAGCATTTGCTTTGTCTATCCCTGACCTTTCTTAACTATTATGAATTTTGGCAATTATAAGCAATTTTAAAATTCAAACAAAAAATTCTATTTATTATTATTTTGAATTCTTTGATAAATATGTTAATTTTGATTCGCCTTCTCACATTAAGCTCATCAAGACATTTCTTTTTTCTTTTTTCTTAAAATAAATATTATTTTTAAAGTAAAAAAACCAAAACTCCGTTTGTCAGTTATTGTCAGAGGATTAAGCTTTTAAAGTTTTCATCCTTCGTCTACTTTTTATGTCAACGGCATCGTGCACTTTATACGAAAGCCACATTGTGTTATCCTAAGCAAAACTATCAAGAAATAATCTAATATGTATTCCCTAAGTTGTCTGCAGGTATGGGACTCGGAAAGTCAATTTCTAAATATTGCATTGCCATCAGTTTGTTTAATACATTTATTATAAATGCATTCTTTAATAGTTTTTATATGTGGGCTTCTGTGAAATATGCCATGAAAAACTTGGTAGAAAATTTTAATTAACTCAAAAAATTCGTCCTGAGGGGCTTTCAGTTTTAAATTATTAGTTATAGTTTTAAAATTTTTGTTAAATAAAAAAAGTTCAGAATTTTCGCAATTTGCTAGAAGTAGGTTAGTAATAAGTAATACTCCATACATAGTTGTACGGTTTAACAGGGAGGGAAGATTAATCAAAAGGAGTCTACTTGAATACGGGGATAAGTCAACTCCAGGAACCAGACCAGGATACAGACGATTTAAAAAAAAACTTTTTGTGCTCGTCCACACAAGTACTCCGAAAGCCACAATAAAAGTTTTGATGGAAATCCAATAATATTTAATATATGAAGCAACAGAGAATGACTTACAGAATCAAATGCCTTACTAAAATCGGTGTAAACAACGTCAGTTTGCATTTTTTCCTGAAACCCTTTGATAACAAGCGAAGTGAATTCAAGAAGGTTAGTGGTAGTAAATCTACGCCTATCAAAACAATGTTGATAAGGCGATATAATTGAACTACATGTGTGTTGCAGTTGAGAACATATAATTTTTTCAAAGACTTTTGTATATGTACATATTTATGAATATATGTGTACGAATATATATGCAGACCAATTCTTAGTCGTAGAAAAATAAATTAACTCAATATATTTGAATTGAATTGATGAACTAGTAAATTTCCGATTAGGTTAAAGTTAAACATTAATAGCAAGCATGTAAGAGATGAGAGAAAAGATAGAAACGAAATGTATGATTACTGGATTACTGGAAGATGATAGGCACTGGGATTCAACTATAGCCGATGCCGTCATATGTCAAAATCCTACAAAACTGAGAGAACATTTTGCAATAATGTTAGTATTTTGTCAAATTTCAGATGCTCTTAAACTTTGGAATACTTGTAAAGAGAGTTTCTCAGAAGATATTTTAAGAGCCGTTCATTTTTCACAAGACAGAAATATTGATGAAAGTATTGTGAATAATGTATTAAACAAATGTCTTATTTACATTGAAGATATTGTACTGCCTATTGTTGGTCAAAACTTTCCGGACAAAGAGTTTTTATGTGTTAAAATATTACTAAACGGCCGTTCACTTTATGTTACTTGTTCTTATATTCCTCCTCATTCTGATACTAACATTTACTCATCCCATCTTAGTGCCATGCAACTCGTTTCGTCATTGTTGACAGATATGGATAATTAGATAGTGGTTGGTGATTTTAATCTGCCACATGTTGTATGGTCTGTGAATGACACATCTTCGGCGATATTACCAGTCACTTCTTAGATTTTATCGATGGCCTACTGGAGTAAGGCCTATCGCAAGTTAACAGGGTGCATAACTGTAGTGGTAGAATGTTGGACTTGATATTTGTTTCGGACTCAGATTTGAGTAATGCTTGTGAATACCCCCTCTAGTGCTTCCGGAAGACACCTACCATCCAACCTTAGAACTATCCATTCGCTTTTGGATATTTGCGTTCCCCTCACTTATTCTTCAAGTGTTAATAAGCCACCTTGGTTTACGAGGGAACTATCGAAATTGAAAAACGCAAAGACAAAAACTTATAAAAAATTTAAAAAATCGTGAACCACTTTAGATTTATCTTCGTATTTAGTAGCAAAATCTAGTTTTCTTTTTGTTAACACATCTTGTTATAATAATTATCTTAATCGTTGTAGACTAAACTTCTCAAGTGACCCTAAACATTTTATAAATTTGTTAACTCTAAACGTAAGACTTCTTGCTTGCCATCCTCAGTATACCTTGATGATACAATAGCAAGTTCTGATCAGGCAGTAGCCGATCTATTCGCTGAGTATTTTCAATCAGTATATTCAACGAATTTACATAGAACTAGCAATTCCTATCTTTTTCAAGTTCAATCGTCTAATTGCATATATATCCCAGTTATAACTGAGTGTACGCTTCTAAGTGACCTTAACTCTATCACTGCCTGGTCCTGATTGAGTGCCAGGTTGTATTCTTAGATACTGTGCGGATTCACTTTGTAAACCATTACATAAATTATTTAACTTGTCGGTTGACACAACAGTGTTTCCTGCTATATGGAAGGTATATTTTTTCCACTCCATAAAAATTCTTCTAAGTCTAACGTTAAAATTATAGGGGCATATCCAAGTTGTCCGCCATTCACAAAGTCTTTGAAAAAATTATATGTTCTCAACTGCAACACACATGTAGTTCAATTATATCGCCTTATCAAGTGATCTACTACAACTAACCTTCTTGAATTCACTTCGCTTGTTATCAAAGGGTTCCAGGAAAAAATGCAAACTGACGTTGTTTGCACCGATTTTAGTAAGGCATTTGATTCAATTAGTCATTCTCTGTTGCTTCAAAAATTAAATACTTTGATTTCCATCAAAACTCGTATTGTGGCTTTCGGAGTTCTTGTGTGGCCGAACACAAAAAGTTGTTTTTAAATCGTCTGTATCTAAACCTAATTTTGTTACTGAAAACGTCGGGGGGTGGAATCTTTGTATGGCGCACACACGACAAGAAAAAATATTTGCAACCGCAAATGAATTAAATGAAATAACACTTAGAACTTTTTGGGTTATTTGAGCGTGGGCGTAGAACTTCTTTAATTTGGTTGAAAATCAGTACTGACTTACAAGCCTACTGAGCATGCTCAGCAAGCTAATAACATTATGTTAACATTAAAAGCATGAAATGAACGGAGAGAGTGCGAGCTTTTATGCAAGCTTCAGGTGGGGAGCTGCAGATGCCGCTGCCTACTTTCCGGCTTGAAAATTCCGCCCCCATTGCAATATAGTTGCAAATGAATGGAATAGGACTTGGGGAGCGGACCTTATTGGCTGCAGACTCCAGACAGGATCCACCCAAACGTTGTGTTGTGAGCCACTGGCCTATGTTCGCTCGGAAGCACTCCTGGCTGAATAATGTTGCCGTATACATCGGCACCCAACACCAAACTCACTGTAGACGGCAGAAACCATCTTGAGTCAGCCAACACAATGTTAGGAACGCTTTCCCTGAAACGTTCCTCAACCGGCACCTTTGGTGTTTGGAAATTGAGGTTCTGGATAACCTCCATGTGACAGTCCCTCTCGAAGGTGCCGTTCTTGGATTTGATGCGAGCACTGACCCTGTCAACGAGCCTGGTGGCGGAGAGGCCTAGAGCCTTTGCCCAGGAGGCATCGACGCGGCAGTGTGGACTGCACGGGTCGACCAGTGCCCGCATCTCGAAGGTTTTCTCACCGACAGTGACAAGGACTATCACTGTCGGCAAGACTGCTAGCTCCAGAGTGGATGGTGGTGCTGGGTGTCGTTGCACTCGGACCGGAGAGTGTCTCCTCGTATGACGCGGTGAGTCCTGAGACCGGCTCCTTGGTCGAGCACCTTGTGGGGAGGCCGGAGAGTCATTCTCATTTAGGTGGAGCAAGGTGTGGTGCTCACCATCGCAGACGCGGCACCTCACTCCACTGCGACACGTTCGCCCGGAGTGCTGATGCGCCAGGCAGTTGGGGCAGTACTTGTTGATAAGTACTGCCCGCAGACGCTTCTCAGCGTCGAGATGTATAAACCGAATGTTGTCTGAGAAAATATAAACAAAAAGGAATTAGACAACAAACTCTTATTGAAATAAATAGTTAGTCACGGCATTGGAGGTTTGGGTTCGGGATGGATTGGAAGGAGGATAAGCTTGGCCACTGGCCTTTTTATAATCCCTCGGGTTGTGAGTACATCGACCACCCGGACCCGGTCATCCTGCCCCGCATGAGTTTCCTGGACGCGACCCAAACGCCATTCGTTGGATGGAAGGTTATCCTCCTTGACAACTACCATGTCGCCTTGTTGCAGGTTCCTCTCGGGTAGTTGCCACTTTGTCCTTTTGTGGAGCTCCTTCAAGTACTCTTCTTTCCAACGGAAACAAAAGTGTTGGTTAAGAGCCTTGAGCCGTTGCCACCAATTAGAATTGACGCAGCGTCTCCCTCGATTTCTGGCTCACTAACGGCGAGGAGTGGGCCTCCTACCAGGAAGTGCCCTGGTGTTAGCGCCAGCAAGTCTGTCACATCCTCGTATGGGGAAATTGGTCTTGAATTCAGGCAGGATTTTGATCTTTGAAAGGAGGGTGGAGAGTTCTTCAAAGGTATATTTGAAGGTTGCGGTCGACTTGTAAAATAGCGCTTTGAAGCTTTTGACACCAGCCTCCCACAAGCCGCCCAAATGTGGCGCACTTGGTGGATTGAAGTGCCACGAAAGACAGTGGTGACTGTATGACGTCTCGACGCGCGCTTTTGTAGCCGCCAAGAAGTCACGAGTGATTCAATGTAATAGGAACGGCATATAAATACTTATTTGGCACCTTGACCGAAGAAGACAGAACAGAATTAGAAAACAAAATAAATAACTTAGAAGAAAACAGCATTCAAATAAATGAATTAAACAAGATAATAGAAGCAGTAAATCATTCACAACAGGATAAAAAACTAAATCTAATACTATTTAACTTACAACAATTCACAGAGTATATTGAAGATATCGAAATGGGCATGCAATTGACAAGATTAGGTATCTTTAACCCAAAACTACTTAAACACGACTACTTAGAAAATGTAGATACAGAAAAGCTATTAAATATAAAAACCTCAACTTGGCTCAAATCAGATACGAACGAAATCTTAATAATCTCACACATACCAAAAAGCTAACACAAAATCCTTTATACACAATAATTCCTTACCCAGACGAAGACAAAACATTTTAACAGAAAATATACAAGATAAATATTATATCAATAAAATAAAACATACTCAGCAACTGACAAGAAAATAATACAAAACAAATGTATAGATGGTATACTTAAGCAAATAAAAATAGAATGTAAGTTCACTAAAACACACAAAATTACGAAATAAATTTGGTAGAACCTAATGTTATATTAACTTGGAATTTGCCTAAGCTAATGCTCAATCAAAATTGTACAAATCAAGAAATAGAAATAAGCGGAAACAACATAATTAAAGCTATTAACTGTTCACTTCAAATAGAAGATATGTCTGTATCAAATATACTTTCCGATTATACACAAACAATTTACATAAGTAACAACGTTACAAGAATTGAACCAATTTCATTCATACATACAAGACAACTTATAAAAGAAAATACAAAAACACACAACATCCTATTAATAATAGTTTTTACCATATATACCTATATATACCATATATACCTAATATTTAAGTTTAAAAATATTCCACAAAGAATGGTCATAAAATATAAGAAAGATGAAGAACAAGAACCGACAAACGATCAAGAAAATAAATTTATAATAGTAACAGACACTAAATGTACCCAACACTAACAGCTTGAGGACAAGCCATTCTCTAGGGGATGGGGAAGTGACATATTCAGTTCTTGCAGAACTTCTATGCCAACCTCCACCCACACAAATAATAAGAACAATACACAATGTCCACTTGAGTAAACAAATGTATAATCTTAAGCACGCACATTTATGATTTGGCTTCTTGTAATAGAACCATAGATAATTAAGTCACACTCAGCATAAGCACGTACATCCGGCGAACAGAGTAAACAACAGTAAAACTATGCACCCCAAAAAATAACAAAGCCATTTAAATCGATCACGCCACTTTAAGAATTAGATGAGCAAAGTCCAATGTAATTTGATCCTTGAGCGAAACCCCAGTTTACGACTCCTTAGAATAAATCCACTCCAGAGAGTTGAGCATAAATAATTTAAACAAAGGAATAAGTCGCAGAACGAGGTTTCTTCAAAAATCAAAACGCTAGCATAAGTTGAGTTCTATTTTACATGTTTAACTGTAAAGACGCGTTAATAAAGATATTTTCTATTTTTTTTAAATAAACGCGACTCCAACGATTTAATTATGTATATGAATATGCGTTCGATTATGCTTTCAGTTTTCTTTGGACTCAGGCTGTGTAAAAATTTTTGTTTTATCCTTCTGCACGATCGCATATCATTGTATGTTTTGCGTAGCATTTGCTTTGTCTATCCCTGACCTTTCTTAACTATTATGATTTTTGGCAATTATAAGCAATTTTAAAATTCAAACAAAAAATTCTATTTTATTATTATTTTGAATTCTTTGATAAATATGTTAATTTTGATTCGCCTTCTCACATTAAGCTCATCAAGACATTTCCATCCTCCATTAACTTAAGTTTTTATCAACTATTATTTAGTTTTAGTCAGATTATATAAAGTAGCTTATTATTGTAATATTTTTGTTGTTTTTATTTATTTATTTTCTTTTTTCTTTTTTCTTAAAATAAATATTATTTTTAAAGTAAAAAAAACCAAAACTCCGTTTGTCAGTTATTGTCAGAGGATTAAGCTTTTAAAGTTTTCATCCTTCGTCTACTTTTTATGTCAACGGCATCGTGCACTTTATACGAAAGCCACATTGTGTTATCCTAAGCAAAACTATCAAGAAATAATCTAATATGTATTCCCTATGTTGTCTGCAGGTATGGGACTCGGAAAGTCAATTTCTAAATATTGCATTGCCATCAGTTTGTTTAATACATTTATTATAAATGCATTCTTTAATAGTTTTTATATGTGGGCTTCTGTGAAATATGCCATGAAAAACTTGGTAGAAAATTTTAATTAACTCAAAAAATTCGTCCTGAGAGGCTTTCAGTTTTAAATTATTAGTTATAGTTTTAAAATTTTTGTTAAATAAAAAAGTTCAGAATTTTCGCAATTTGCTAGAAGTAGGTTAGTAATAAGTAATACTCCATACATAGTTGTACGGTTTAACAGGGAGGGAAGATTAATCAAAAGGAGTCTACTTGAATACGGGGATAAGTCAACTCCAGGAACCAGACCAGGATACAGACGATTTAAAAAAAACTTTTTGTGCTCGTCCACACAAGTACTCCGAAAGCCACAATAAAAGTTTTGATGGAAATCCAATAATATTTAATATATGAAGCAACAGAGAATGACTTACAGAATCAAATGCCTTACTAAAATCGGTGTAAACAACGTCAGTTTGCATTTTTTCCTGAAACCCTTTGATAACAAGCGAAGTGAATTCAAGAAGGTTAGTGGTAGTAAATCTACGCCTATCAAAACAATGTTGATAAGGCGATATAATTGAACTACATGTGTGTTGCAGTTGAGAACATATAATTTTTTCAAAGACTTTTGTATATGTACATATTTATGAATATATGTGTACGATATATATGCAGACCAATTCTTAGTCGTAGAAAAATAAATTAACTCAATATATTTGAATTGAATTGATGAACTAGTAAATTTCCGATTAGGTTAAAGTTAAACATTAATAGCAAGCATGTAAGAGATGAGAGAAAAGATAGAAACGAAATGTATGATTAATGGATTACTGGAAGATGATAGGCACTGGGATTCAACTATAGCCGATGCCGTCATATGTCAAAATCCTACAAAACTGAGAGAACATTTTGCAATAATGTTAGTATTTTGTCAAATTTCAGATGCTCTTAAACTTTGGAATACTTGTAAAGAGAGTTTCTCAGAAGATATTTTAAGAGCCGTTCATTTTTCACAAGACAGAAATATTGATGAAAGTATTGTGAATAATGTATTAAACAAATGTCTTATTTACATTGAAGATATTGTACTGCCTATTGTTGGTCAAAACTTTCCGGACAAAGAGTTTTTATGTGTTAAAATATTACTAAACGGCCGTTCACTTTATGTTACTTGTTCTTATATTCCTCCTCATTCTGATACTAACATTTACTCATCCCATCTTAGTGCCATGCAACTCGTTTCGTCATTGTTGACAGATATGGATAATTAGATAGTGGTTGGTGATTTTAATCTGCCACATGTTGTATGGTCTGTGAATGACACATCTTCGGCGATATTACCAGTCACTTCTTAGATTTTATCGATGGCCTACTGGAGTAAGGCCTATCGCAAGTTAACAGGGTGCATAACTGTAGTGGTAGAATGTTGGACTTGATATTTGTTTCGGACTCAGATTTGAGTAATGCTTGTGAATACCCCCTCTAGTGCTTCCGGAAGACACCTACCATCCAACCTTAGAACTATCCATTCGCTTTTGGATATTTGCGTTCCCCTCACTTATTCTTCAAGTGTTAATAAGCCACCTTGGTTTACGAGGGAACTATCGAAATTGAAAAACGCAAAGACAAAAACTTATAAAAATTTAAAAAATCGTGAACCACTTAAGATTTATCTTCGTATTTAGTAGCAAAATCTAGTTTTCTTTTTGTTAACACATCTTGTTATAATAATTATCTTAATCGTTGTAGACTAAACTTCTCAAGTGACCCTAAACATTTTATAAATTTGTTAACTCTAAACGTAAGACTTCTTGCTTGCCATCCTCAGTATACCTTGATGATACAATAGCAAGTTCTGATCAGGCAGTAGCCGATCTATTCGCTGAGTATTTTCAATCAGTATATTCAACGAATTTACATAGAACTAGCAATTCCTATCTTTTTCAAGTTCAATCGTCTAATTGCATATATATCCCAGTTATAACTGAGTGTACGCTTCTAAGTGACCTTAACTCTATCACTGCCTGGTCCTGATTGAGTGCCAGGTTGTATTCTTAGATACTGTGCGGATTCACTTTGTAAACCATTACATAAATTATTTAACTTGTCGGTTGACACAACAGTGTTTCCTGCTATATGGAAGGTATATTTTTTCCACTCCATAAAAATTCTTCTAAGTCTAACGTTAAAAATTATAGGGGCATATCCAAGTTGTCCGCCATTCACAAAGTCTTTGAAAAAATTATATGTTCTCAACTGCAACACACATGTAGTTCAATTATATCGCCTTATCAAGTGATCTACTACAACTAACCTTCTTGAATTCACTTCGCTTGTTATCAAAGGGTTCCAGGAAAAAATGCAAACTGACGTTGTTTGCACCGATTTTAGTAAGGCATTTGATTCAATTAGTCATTCTCTGTTGCTTCAAAAATTAAATACTTTGATTTACATCAAAACTCGTATTGTGGCTTTCGGAGTTCTTGTGTGGCCGAACACAAAAAGTTGTTTTTAAATCGTCTGTATCTAAACCTAATTTTGTTACTGAAAACGTCGGGGGGTGGAATCTTTGTATGGCGCACACACGACAAGAAAAATATTTGCAACCGCAAATGAATTAAATGAAATAACACTTAGAACTTTTGGGTTATTTGAGCGTGGGCGTAGAACTTCTTTAATTTGGTTGAAAATCAGTACTGACTTACAAGCCTACTGAGCATGCTCAGCAAGCTAATAACATTATGTTAACATTAAAAGCATGAAATGAACGGAGAGAGTGCGAGCTTTTATGCAAGCTTCAGGTGGGGAGCTGCAGATGCCGCTGCCTACTTTCCGGCTTGAAAATTCCGCCCCCATTGCAATATAGTTGCAAATGAATGGAATAGGACTTGGGGAGCGGACCTTATTTGCTGCAGACTCCAGACAGGATCCACCCAAACGTTGTGTTGTG
This sequence comes from Scaptomyza flava, assembly GCA_030179655.1. Lineage (NCBI taxonomy): Eukaryota > Metazoa > Arthropoda > Insecta > Diptera > Drosophilidae > Scaptomyza > Scaptomyza flava. The sequence continues at coordinate 118,697 of JARNME010000371.1, read as the reverse complement.
AGCCATTGGCCTATGTTCGCTCGGAAGCACTCCTGGCTGAATAATGTTGCCGTATACATCGGCACCCAACACCAAACTCACTGTAGACGGCAGAAACCATCTTGAGTCAGCCAACACAATGTTAGGAACGCTTTCCCTGAAACGTTCCTCAACCGGCACCTTTGGTGTTTGGAAATTGAGGTTCTGGATAACCTCCATGTGACAGTCCCTCTCGAAGGTGCCGTTCTTGGATTTGATGCGAGCACTGACCCTGTCAACGAGCCTGGTGGCGGAGAGGCCTAGAGCCTTTGCCCAGGAGGCATCGACGCGGCAGTGTGGACTGCACGGGTCGACCAGTGCCCGCATCTCGAAGGTTTTCTCACCGACAGTGACAAGGACTATCACTGTCGGCAAGACTGCTAGCTCCAGAGTGGATGGTGGTGTTGGGTGTCGTTGCACTCGGACCGGAGAGTGTCTCCTCGTATGACGCGGTGAGTTCTGAGACCGGCTCCTTGGTCGAGCACCTTGTGGGGAGGCCGGAGAGTCATTCTCATTTAGGTGGAGCAAGGTGTGGTGCTCACCATCGCAGACGCGGCACCTCGCTCCACTGCGACACGTTCGCCCGGAGTGCTGATGCGCCAGGCAGTTGGGGCAGTACTTGTTGATAAGTACTGCCCGCAGACGCTTCTCAGCGTCGAGATGTATAAACCGCTGGCATTTCTTAAGGGCATGGACACCCCGGCAGACTCGGCAGCGGAAAGACGCGACACCGCGTGGACGACTAGCCTGTTTTTGCGTCTTGGATGTGGGTGCCATGGCTCTTCGAATGTTGTCTGAGAAAATATAAACAAAAAAGGAATTAGACAACAAACTCTTATTGAAATAAATAGTTAGTCACGACATTGGAGGTTTGGGTTCGGGATGGATTGGAAGGAGGATAAGCTTGGCCACTGGCCTTTTTATAATCCCTCGGGTTGTGAGTACATCGACCACCCGGACCCGGTCATCCTGCCCCGCATGAGTTTCCTGGACGCGACCCAAACGCCATTCGTTGGATGGAAGGTTATCCTCCTTGACAACTACCATGTCGCCTTGTTGCAGGTTCCTCTCGGGTAGTTGCCACTTTGTCCTTTTGTGGAGCTCCTTCAAGTACTCTTCTTTCCAACGGAAACAAAAGTGTTGGTTAAGAGCCTTGAGCCGTTGCCACCAATTAGAATTGACGCAGCGTCTCCCTCGATTTCTGGCTCACTAACGGCGAGGAGTGGGCCTCCTACCAGGAAGTGCCCTGGTGTTAGCGCCAGCAAGTCTGTCACATCCTCGTATGGGGAAATTGGTCTTGAATTCAGGCAGGATTTTGATCTTTGAAAGGAGGGTGGAGAGTTCTTCAAAGGTATATTTGAAGGTTGCGGTCGACTTGTAAAATAGCGCTTTGAAGCTTTTGACACCAGCCTCCCACAAGCCGCCCAAATGCGGCGCACTTGGTGGATTGAAGTGCCACTAAAGACAGTGGTGACTGTATGACGTCTCGACGCGCGCTTTGTAGCCGCCAAGAAGTCACGAGTGATTACTCTGGAGGCTCCAACAAACTTTTTCCATTGTCGGAGTAGACTTTGGACGGACAGCCGCGTCTTTCTATGAAGCGAGCAAACGCTGCCAGGAATTTGTCCGTAGTCAAGTCAGAAGTGGCTTCAAGATGGATTGCCTTCGTGCTGAAGCACACAAAGACACACACATAGCCTTTGGTTATGAGGCAAGTACGACCAGTGTAGTTCTTTATTTCGAGCGGTCCAGCAAAGTCGATGCCCGTGTGTGTAAAAGGACGTGAAAATGTCGGTCTTTCCTCCGGTAGGCTACCCATAAGCTGAGTCTCGAGTTTTTTCTTAAACACTACACAGGCTCGACAGGAGTTGGTCACGGATGTGATCAGAGTCTTGAGCTTAGAGATCCAGTACCTAGAACGAATGAGACGCATCATTAATTGATTTCCACCATGCAGCGAAATCTGATGCAAAAACTTGACAAGGAGACGGCTGAACGAACACGAGTATGGGAGTATAACAGGGTGCCGCTCGTCATAGTTCAGGTTGCTGGATTTGCAGATGCGACCGGATGCTCGCATAATGCCCTTTGGATCAAGAAACGGATTGCATTTTAGAATGTTGCTGGCAAGCTGTGCTTGTCACGAAGGCAATCATATTCCTTTGGAAAGGAATTCCGTTGAGTAATGAAAACGAGTCGCTCTTGAGCTTCTAGAAGCTCACTATTTGGAGTTGGTGTGTTGGAAACAACAGCGAGGATTGGCGACATCGCTTAGCGAATCTGAACACGTATGCGGTAACTCTTAAAGCCCGGCCAAAATTGGAGAAACGTTCTAGTGGATCGAACGACGGAACTAGTTCTGCAATGTGGGCCTTAACTGGACGCTGCTCTAATTCAGTCTCAAGATTGGAATCCGATAGAATTGGCCATTGTTCTCGAGGGAGACGTAACCAGTCAGGACCGTTCCACCACAGATGGCTGTCCTTTAGCTCTTGTGGTGACACCCCACGACTAGCTAAGTCCGCAGGATTGTGCTCCGACCGCACGTGCGACCACGCTTGACAGTCAGTAAGCTGGCCGATCTTGGATATGCGGTTGGCGACGAACGTTGTCCAGAAGCAGGGTGATCTGCGGAGCCAAGCCAAAACGATTGTTGAGTCTGTCCAATAGAAGGTTTCGGGCTTCGCTATGGGCATCTGAGGAATGATAGCTAAAGATAACTCAGCCAGAAGGACAGCCCCACACAGCTCGAGTCTCGGCAGCGACACTGTCTTGACTGGAGCTACTCTCGTCTTGGACGTCAGTAGGTGGACTGAGACCTCGCACCCTACTTATACGCGAACATATAACGCTGCTCCGTACGCCTTTTGGGAGGCATCGCAGAAGCCATGGATCTGAATGGACGCTTTCGGTTGAAAAGAAATCCACCTAGGAACTCGAATTTCTCCAAGACGGGGATGATTGGCAGTAAAATCTTCCCAACGCTGAACAAGTTGGGAAGGCATTGGGTCGTCCCAGCCAAGCTCATGGAGCCAGATTTCCTGCATGAAAACCTTTGCGCGAACGATGACGGGAGATAGCCATCCTGCTAGATCAAAGAGCTTAGCTATCTCGGACAGGACTTCACGTTTGGTGACTGTGTCCTTTATAGGAATATCGGAAGGTGCGAAGAAGAACTCGTCTGTGTCAGCTTGCCACCGGATCCCCAAGGTTTTAGCAACGCTAGCTTCTTCGAATTCCAGGAAATCCTCGCGTAAAAGGTGGTCCTTAGGAATACCGCGGAGGACTTCCTTCTCATTTGAGGTCCATTTCCGTAGCGGAAAGCCTGCTGAGTCCATAGCTCCTTGAAACTCCTTGATGCTAGCGATTGCACACTGCTTCGTATGAGCTCCAGCTAACACATTGTCGACATACATGTAGTTGGAAATTATGTCACTAGCCCTCGAAAATTGAGCTAGCACATCTTGAGCGAGCTGTTGCAAAACTCGAATTGCCAGGAACGGTGCGCAATTGACCCCAAACGTGACAGTGTTGAGCTCATAGTCACAGAGCTCTTGATCCTTATTCCGATGGAGGATCCTTTGGAAAGGAGTGTGATCTGGCCTCACAAGGATTTGCCGATACATCTTGGTGATATCAGCGTTGAAACCATAACGGAAAAAACGCCACTTCAAAATCTGAATAGTCAGATCAGATTGGAGAACTGGGCCTGTATGAAGGACATCATTCAAGCTCTTTCCGTTAGTGGATTGACTGAAAGCGTTAAATACTACGCGAGCTTTTTTCAGGCTTAAGAACAGCATGATGTGGAAGATAAAAGTTTAAAGTACTAAAGAAGGGGGGACTTGTCGCATATGACTTAAGTCCAAGTATTCCTGGATCACAGAGTACGACTCCTTTAGAGGAAAGTTTCTGTTTAAACGAATCTCGTTTCTAAGAAACTAAGCTAGTGCGATTGACCTTCAATGTCCTAAATTGATGTGATTAGGATTTTTGAATGGAAGAGTGACACTGTATTTGCCACTTTTATCCCTAGACGTGGTGCGGATAAAGTTGTCCTCGCATATGGCGTCAGACTCCTTCACCGGCTTTACTGGAAGATCCTCCACCTCCCAAAACTTTGTGAGGAGGTTTTCCAACCGTTGGTCAGCCTTGACCGTGACACGAGTGGAAAATGCCGATATAACCGAAAATGGTTTCTTGACCCAATAACGCACCACAGATGTTTGGAATGAAGCCACCAAGAAGAATGGATGGAAGGATATCTGCGCCTAACAGCACATCTATCTGCGAACTCCTATAGAAAGAAGGGTCAGCCAGTGGAATATTGGGCAGGTCTCTCACGGAAGTCTCGGGGATCCCTGCCACACTTGGAAGTACAAACGCCGACGCTTCAATGCGAACTCGCGGCCTTGTAGGGGATCCTATATTGAAGTGACATAACTTCTCAGGATTGGCTGCCACTGCTTGATTTAGTCCGGCCACTTGGGCTGTCACACGTTTATAAGGAAGCTTGATGATTCTAAGCATTCGCTCTGAAATGAATGTTGCTTCGGAGCCAGAATCAATCAACGCACGAGCCTTATAACACGTGCCTAGGTGGCATATGTTAATTATGGCCGTGCCGAGCCAAACACCTTGCGTGTTGGACGTGAAATAATTGTGGATATTAGCCGGACTTTGATTTGAAGTGGACTGTATATCTGTAGTTGGAATGTGTGGAGTAGCAGCCGAGCTTAAGGATGCTCCGGAAACAACTTGGGAAGGAGGGACGCCACGATGCAACAGAGTGTTGTGGCGACCTTGGCGTGTGTAACAGTTAAAGCTACTTGTGCAGTCTTTAAGCTGATGCCCTCTGGCGAAGCAATTTAAACAAAGTTGAAGCTGCCTTATGTAGGAGGCCCTATCGTTAACTGCCATTTGCAGAAACTTTGGACATAAACGGATGGAGTGGTTCTCTTTGGAAAATAGTTTGCAGGTCAAAGTTTGCTGGGAAGGTTGCGCATTCACTTTGACCTTTGCTTCGAAAGAGTTAATTTTTTTCTGGGCTGCCTCTTTACGATGAAATTGAGCTTGGACTCCCGTGTTAGTCCTTATGTCTTCTATCGCTTCCAGCGTGCGATGACGCTCGCTCAGGAAACTGTCGAATTCGACCCAAGTCGGGATATCGGATTTATTGTGGAGTGACTGTTCCCATAAGGATAGGGTAAGTTTCGGCAGTCTGGACGAGCAGAGGAAAACGAGTAAACAACCCCAGTTTTCAATGCTGACCTTGGCCAACTTTAAAGCTGTCAAACATCCCTGGATTGTACTCTGGAGCTCTTTCAAAGCATTCCCGGACTCTTGGGAAACTGATGGCAGATTATATAGAATCTTAAGCTGGCTGTTCACCAACAGCCGCTTATTTTAGCGTCGCTTGTCTTAGCGTTGAGGTGGAACAGTTTCTCGACTTGGGTCAATCGCGGATTATCGATATAAATTGCAGTGAAAAGATCACGGAAGGTCGGCCAGCGCAGATAGTCTCCATCGTCAACCTCAATGTCAATTGGGGGGAGACTATAGCCTCTGGATACAGACTGGACCATGGGCTGTGCTTGCTTTTTGGTCGAAGCAGCGTCAATACTTTCACTCAATTGAGCGACACAGCGTTCATAAACGGAATAGCAATGCTCATACTTCGCTTGCATGATTTCAAAATCACCGCTGGAACCGGCGCCTTGGGACACGTGCTCGAAAGCAAACTCTACTTTCTCCCATATGGATCGAATCTGGTCCCGAAGCACTTGAAGTGTAAACAGGGATGCGCCTTCCGAGCCTGCAAATCTTGCCTCAAATTGGCTAAGTCTGTCCGACACAGCGATAAAATCCTTGAGGATTATGTCTGATTCGGTCACAACTTTTTGGGATGTTTGTCTGGTTACGCGTGCGGTATCTTGCGGAATTGCCAAACTCTCGGATTTGGATTCGGATATGGAAACAGACGATTTTTATCTGGACACGGATGACGCGGACAAGCTGCGAACACTTGACAAGGATGAACGAGGAACTTTAGACAATGAAGGACGCGGTTTCGGTTTTTCCTTCTGTGCCTTTGACATAATAAGCTCTCTATGGAGCTGGAGACTTATGCAGTGAGAAGCAACAACAAAAAAAATTGTTACCGTGAGAACAGAAAAAACTGCCAAAGACAATGTATTATTTGGACGGAATATGTCTTTACAGAGTATTTATTTTTACGGAGATAAAAAATATCAAAACATCTTTTGTGTATTGAATTAAATTTATTTTTTACATATATTATATAATAAATGATGGAATAAAAAAAATTACCACTAAATAAAAAAAATTTTTTTAATATAATTTTTATTTTTTGTATAAATGGTTTTATTTTTTGTGTGTACTAAGAATAATATTTTTTTTTTTAATAAATACATTTTTTTTTGTGTATAAATGTAAAACAGGTAAAAAGTTTTTTTTTTGTGTATAAAGGGTTTTTGTTGCGTGTGGAAAAATATTCAAAACATTTTATATCTTAAAATTATTTTAAATTTATTGTATTTTTTGTAGTGTATAAATGACACAAAAAAGGGTTTTTGTATATTTCATATATATAATGTAAAGCAATTTTTTTTTTTTTATATACCAAAAAATAGTGTACAAAAATATTTAAGTAATATATTCTTAGTCGGATATGCCCCACTTGCGGAAAGGGTATTTTTTAGAATTATGTCGCAAGCTTATTCGAAAAAAGTATATACCCCACTTGGTGGAAAAGAGCAGGGTATGTAAAACCGTTGGTTACTGGCATATGCTGCGGAATGAGCAGAATCGGAACGGCTTGGAGTCAGTGACCAACATATATACGTATGTTTGTGTGTGCGGAGTGTCACCGTTGATTTATGTCTGTATATATTCACTTATTTGGTGGATGATTTTTCAACCAATTATTCTTTTATATGCACTTATGGAAAACCAAAAGTCGTGGCGGATAGAGGAAGATGGAAACACTTGTTAGTTTTCGTTTTAGTGGCGCAAAAAGAAAATTGGAATTATATACATATAAATATGTATGTAAAATATACATACATGTATAGAGGCAACGGACGAAAGGAAAATGCACAAGAATTATTTTTATTAGGAAAGCTTAAACGGGCTGCGTTTAAGACTTAATAAAAAATACTTGCACATGTATATAAATAATATAAAATAGGAATTTATATTACTTATCTGGTTTAAAAAAAGTGGACAAAATGCTTGTAGATGTGTAGTCGATGAAAGTCCACCGTAGCTTGCTGGGGCGAGCGATAATTATTAATCCTTTATTATCCGGCTCGAAGGACCATGAAAACGTCGGGGGGTGGAATCTTTGTATGGCGCACACACGACAAGAAAAATATTTGCAACCGCAAATGAATTAAATGAAATAACACTTAGAACTTTTTGGGTTATTTGCGCGTGGGCGTAGAACTTCTTTTATTTGGTTGAAAATCAGTACTGACTTACAAGCCTACTGAGCATGCTCAGCAAGCTAATAACATTAAGTTAACATTAAAAGCATGAAATGAACGGAGAGGGTGCGAGCTTTTATGCAAGCTTCAGGTGGGGAGCTGCAGATGCCGCTGCCTACTTTCCGGCTTGAACAGTTACCTCTGGTGTACCCCAGGGTAGTCATCTTGGTCCTTTGCTATATAATCTGATTATTAACGATCTTCGCGCTGTTATTACTAACTCCTATGTATATATGTTTGCTGATGATGTGAAGCTATGTTTCACCTATAAAGACGCGTCCCTGTGTAATTATTATTATTATTATTATATTGGGGGTAAATACACTGCGACCAAATAGATCTATTGTGCCCCCTTCTTGGCCTATAGCTCTTCCATCAGGCCCAGGTGTTGCATAAAAGCAAGTACCTTTGTTGGGTCGATGGTTTCTAAATCGCTAAGTTGCACAATATGTTTTCCTAGAAAACTACTTCTTTTCCTTACTAAGGCTACGCATTCTGCTATAATGTGCAAGGAGGATTCTCCTGCCATTACGCAGAATCTGCAAATCTCGCTGCTGACTATACCTAGCTTTGCGAGGTGACCTTGTAGTCTACAATGTCCTGTCAAAAGACCGGTGAGTATCCTGAGTCTATTTTTACCCATTGATATTACTTGCTTAAACCGTTTAAGGTTATAGCTACCCAAGAGAATCTTTGCTTGTCTGAGTCCTGGTGTCCTTGCCCAGCTCGTTCTTCGCAGAAGTCTCTCTTCATTCCTAAGCTCTTGCCGTATTGTGCTTCTTCCTATACCACAGTACGGCTCGGGTCCTATTAGGGGAGTCGCTGCCCCCAGTCTTGCTTGCTTGTCTGCCTTTTCGTTCCCCGCTATTTCGACATGTTCAGGGACCCATCTTAGGGCAAGCCTATTTTGTGATCCCAGAGTGTCTAGCTTGGATCGTACCTCACGAACTACCTTTGACCTGATTTCGGTCTTACTAAGTGCCATTATTGCTGCTTTACTATCGGATAGGATGGCTATATCCCTATTCCGATAGTTACGCTTTAGATTAAAGTCCACACACCTCCCGATTGCACAAACCTCAGCTTGGAATATGCTGGTGTGCATACCTAGGGGCTCGTGGTATATTAGCCGAGGGCCTACCACACCAAGACCGGAGCCTTGTTGCGTTAGGGATCCATCGGTGTACCATTTTATGGTGTGTGGCTTCATGTTATGGACCTCTTCCAGAGATGTCCACTCCTTTTTATTACAGAGGTGAACTTGAAACTTTTGACCGAACATGTGTTTCATTTCATCCTTGGCTGTGCCAGAAGGGGAAGTTCACCCGATAGCAAATCTGCCTCTACTCGACTAAGAATGTGTCCTCTCCCAACTCCTTCACCGGACATTCTTAAGAGGGTTGCCTTTTGTTGCAGCCTAATTGTGTGATGGAGTGGCGTTATCTCCAATAGAACCTCAAGCGCTGATGTGGGACAGGTCCTCATCGCTCCCGTGACTCCTACACATGCCATTCTTTGTAGCTTTTGAAGCTGCTTCTGCACAGTGATTTGCTGTGCCTTATCCCTCCATGCAATCACTCCATACGTGAGCATGGGCCTTACTACCATAAGGTATAGCCATCTTATTATTTTTGGTGATGTTCCCCATGACTTCCCGGCTATGCTACGACACGTATACAGCGATCTGCAGCACTTTGCGATCGTATTCTGAACATGGGTGCCAAAGTTTAATTTACTGTCGAAACTGACCCCAAGGTACTTAACTTCCTTGCTTATTTCTATTGGACTCCCCGCGAGCCTAATCTCCCTCATCCTTTGTAGCTTGTATCTTCTGGTGAACGGAACGATGATTGTTTTAGTAGAGTTTAAGTTGAGACCAACCTCCCTACACCAATCATGCGTAATCCTAAGTCCCAGTTGAACATTATCACAAAGAGTTTCTTCATACTTGCTCCGAGCTATTATCACAATGTCTTCTGCATAGCCTTGACATTGAATACCCCTGTTCGCAAGTCTACTTAATAGTTCGTCTACTAGTATACTCCATAAGAGGGGTGATAAAACCCCCCTTGAGGACAGCCCCTTGTGGTTGTTACTGTTACGGTACTATCTTGCATAGATGCCGTAGCCTGTCTGGACCCTAATAAGGATGAAATCCATCTACTAGTTGTACTGTCCAGCCCTCTTCTATTCAAGGTAGCTTTGACAGCATCATGTGATGTGTTGTCGAAAGCACCTTCAATGTCTAAAAATGCACAAACTGCTACTTCTTTGTTTACTACTGCCGCCCGCAGAATACGGTGCAGCTCATACAGGGCAGTGTCCGTAGACCTGCCTGTTCTGTATGCGTGCTGCGTTGCCTGCAGTGGACTCTGTGTGAGCAGAGTACTCCTTATGTTATAATCCACCAGCTTTTCTAACGTTTTCAACAAAAACGATGTTAAGCTGATGGGTCTGAAGGACTTTGGGTTGGTGGTATCTGTCTTCCCTACCTTGGGGATGAAGACCACCCTAGCTCTACTCCAAGTGCTTGGTATATGACCAAGTGCTAGGCTACTGACCAGGATTTTCCTTAGAATGGGTAGGAGTATTCCCTGTCCCTGCTGAAGGAATACCGGTGATATGCAATCTAGACCAGGAGATTTGTAAGGCTGGAAGCTTCTAATTGCCCATTTTATTTTCTTCACTGTGACCACCGACTTGGCACATGCCCAGTCAATGGCCGTTGGTCTGTGTTGACCTCCTGTTTCAAGCGATTCGCACGGTTGCCAGGGGATACTTCCTGGGAAGTGCGTCTCAAACAGAAGCTCTAACCTTTGCATATTGGTGCTCGTATATGTATTATCTTTACGCTTCAAGGCTAAATTAGCCTCCGGCGCCCGTTTTGATAATGCTCTATGGAGCCGGGCACCTTCACTCGTGCTTGTTATGCTTTCGCAGAAGTCCCTATAGTTCCTGCGCTTGGCCTTCCTAATCTCCTTGCTGTAGGAGGTGAGGCTTTCGCGGTATGTATCCCATGACCCGTCCCTCTTAGCTTTATTGAAGAGATGACGTGTGGTGATACGCAGTCTCACAAGACCGTCATTCCACCATGGGGCATCTTTTTCTTTACGCGTTTTCCCTAGTGAGCAGCTTTCTTCATATGCATCATTAATGCTACTATTTAGATTTCTAACAACTCTTTCTAGGTCACTCGTGCATCTGGGTATTCCAGAGTTTTCAGTGGCTAGGTTAGGTTCTAGGGTAGACCTAAATTTTTCCCAGTTCGTTTTTCTGGGGTTACGAGTTGGTATACTACTATCCGTATTAACCTTAAGTTTGAATAGGATAATCCTGTGATCGGACATGGATTCTTCTGAAGAGACATGCCATTCTCTGAAATGTGGCCTAAGAGACCGACTAATCAGAGTAATGTCTAATACCTCTTCTCTAACTCTAGTTACAAATGTCGGTGTCGATCCGACATTACCAATTTCTAAGTTATACTTGAATATAAAGTTGGTAAGACACTCACCCCTTTTGTTGATGTCCGTGCTGCCCCATATGGAGTGGTGCGCATTGGCATCGCAGCCGATTATAACCGGCAGCTTCTCTTTCCTGCAGTGGTCCATCAGCTTTTCTATTTCCGGTGGCGGGCAGTCCACATCACCAGCAAAATAGGCAGATGCCACCACAATAGGGGGGCGTTTCCAATTGCCCTTACGCAATAGGTACGCAGTCCCTAGTGAGGAATTCTGAAAGAATAGTAAAATTAATACATTTCCTTACCATAATGCATGCTCTAGGTGTAGGATCTCTTTGATCCCAGATTACCTTTGAGTCAGCGGTGTACAGGCCTTTTATGCCATTGTTTACCCATGGCTTCTGTACCAGGGCTAGCCCAAGATGTTGGGTGATAAACATCCTGGCCAAGACAGCAGAGGCTGCCTTAGCCCGATGGAGGTTTATCTGGGCTAGCCCAGTGACGGTGACGTTTGATGTCACCATCACTCATCCGCCGCTCCAGCTCCTGGTGATGTAGGTTGGGAGCTGCCCACATCACCGCTGCCCGTCATGGTGACGTCAGCTTCTGCCGTTTCAAGCTCCTCAGCGAGCTCTTGCGAGGACATCGGCACCTCATCATCCATCCCTTCCAGCTCTGCTGGACCGAGCGTCATCTCCGCCAGGTCCTCATCCTCGGCCAGATCATCACCCACCTTGCAGTGCAGTGGAGCCCCTTTCCACGACTGCAGTCTTGGCACCATGGTCCTCAGCCACTTCGCTGAGTGATCGTCGGAACATTCAATGACCAGGTAGCAGACCCGGAAATGAATGCCCGCGTACGCGACCACGGTGTCCCATCCTGTGAGGATCACCTCATCCAGGATGGCCTATTCCAATGCGGACAAGTCCCCATGGCTGAGCATTACCTGCGGGTATTCCACAGGTAACACGGCCACCTTGACTTTTTTTGCAATCGCTGCATACGATGTGCGAGTCTCGGTGGACACTGGAGAGGAAGACCTCATTTCTGTTGCTACGGCGGATGCCGACGTGCTGGGACGCTCCTCTGGGCATGCCCTCTTGGGGGTGGCAGTGGGTGGCGTCAAATTACTGCTCAGGCGTTTGGGGGCTGGTCCCCGTACCTGGCTCACCGAGTCTCTTCCAGCCGTTACCATGCGCAGTGCCTCAGCAGGGGGTAGTCCCTGCTGCAGGTACCTGAGGTACCATTTGGTTTTTGAGCCGTTCAGTGTTTTTCGGTTTGGGTCATCCAAACCACCCGGCTCTCCCGATTTTGGCAGCTGCGCTTTGGCTGCTGATGCTGCATGCCATGTCGCCTAACAGCGACACGGTGACATGGGGCTTCCCTCGTCGTAGGTGCGCGCGCTGTATCTGTTGCCGCATGCGGCCTTCTTGTTTGCTGCGCCTGGTTAGGGCGCCGTGGGGTTGGTCCCACATTGGAGGGCCGCTCCCCGTCAAGGAGGCGGTCCTCAAAGTGTCACGCGACACTGGCAGCAGGGGTATCCTGTTGCACACCTAAATACTTTTTATTTTTATACTTTTCATGTTCCCACGAGTTGCGGAGAAATATGGGGTCCAACCGGGCAGAGATCCGCAGTACCCGGGTAAGGCTAAATAGAACAGGCGGTCGCCATCTGCCTGAGCTCACCGTTAGCGACTGGGCTAGTTTTAATCCGGGCCCCGGCCAGGTTGACTATCGGAACGGTTCGAATGACACCTTAGTCCAGCCCGGAGTGAGATATTGGGGAAGGGATGAAGAAGGGTACGTGTGAGGGAGTTGGGAGTGTGTGAGGCTATGCTTTGAAGACGGCGACACAAGCGTCTTGTCGATACGGTGAACGGTACCGTACCCGCTGTTTGTCAAGGACTGCTTATTTGCAAGAATTCTCGCTTATTCGCAGCTAACCTCATAAAGAGGCCGTTCGCTATCCGCAACCCGCGACCTGCCTGGTGGCCTCAGCTTAGCCCCCTCTGAACTATCCCACAAGTTCTTTAGACCAGGCCCTGTGTAATTTACTACAGTAGGATTGGGTGCATTGTCGGCCTGGTGTGGTTTTAACTTACTCAATTTAAATTGTTCTAAATGTTAAGTCATGTCTTTTTGTAGAAGTACCGCTCATACTGCTCACTACTTGCTTGATGCTTCACCACTTGTCCTCGTGTTTGAAATTAAAGATTTAGGCATTATTCTTGATCCTAAATTAAAGTTTGACGCTCATATTTTGTATATGGTCAATAAGGCCATTAATGTTTTTGGCTTCATCAAGCGGTGGTCGAAAGAGTTAAATGATCCGTACACCACTAAAACGCTTTATACATCCTTAGTTCGTCCCATCCTGGAGGATGGATCTTGTGTGTGGTCTCTACAATACTCGATTCACCAGGATAGAATTGAATCAGTGCAGAAGAAATTTCTTCTATTTGCACTTAGAAGTTTTAACTGGGTTCCTGGAGTTGACTTACCCCCGTATTCAAGTAGACTCCTTTTAATAAATCTTCCCTCCCTGTTAAACCGTAAAACTATGCATGGAGTATTATTTATTACTAACCTACTTAATGGTGAAATCGACTCATCAGTTCTTTTGAGTCGAATTAAATTTAATGTCCCAATTAGATCTTCACGTAACTTTTTACCCCTTAGCCTTGATCGTTGCTTCAGCAACTATTTAATTCATGAACCATTTCGTGTTATATGCTCTGACTATATCAAACTTTATTCTCTTTTCTCCTTGGAGGCCTCAACTCCAGTACTAAAAAGATCGATCCTTTTTGCTTTATCTAATCGTAGCCACTAATTACTAATCTAACGCTGGTCTGATTGGGTTTTTCTGGGTTTTCCATTCTCGCAACAAATGTTGGACTGCTCAATTTTTTATGAATTTCCCAGAGCTTTAACGTTAACTTTAATTATTTTTTCAGATTAATATTTTATTCTATATTTACTTAATTCAATTATTTTAACTATTTTTTAATTTAAATTAATTTTGATTTCTTTTAATGTCAGCTGCTCTTAGTGTAAGTGACAATAAATAAATAAATAAATATGAAAAAAATATTACGGACTTCCGCTACCAATTAGATCCAAGGAATTTGTTCCAAATATTGAATATCATAGAGAAACAAATTATGAAAATTGCAATAGTTTTGTTGTTAAAAATAAGCTACTCCTTACTGCTGAGCAAAAACAACTATACGAAAAGATACTACATAGCGTTGAAGCATAAAGGGGAGAAATCTATTTTTAGATGCACCTGGTGGAACAGGTAAAACGTATCTGTTAAATTTATTATTGGCAAAGGTACGGCAAAGTAAAAAAATTGCATTGGCCGTTGCTTCTTCCGGTATCGCAGCCACTTAGTTAATGGTGGTCGCTCAATTTCAAAGCAATCTAATATTGCTGCTGCACTCAAAGATTGCAAGCTTATTGTTTGGGATGGGTGTACTATGGCCCATAAAGGTGCTTTTGAAACTGTAGATCGATCTTTGAAAGACATTCGAGATAGTGAATACTTAATGGGTGGCATAACTGTTCTCTTAGCTGGTGATTTTCGACAAACTCTTCCAGTGATCCCCAGAGGAACAAGAGCAGATGAAATAAATGCGTGCTTAAAGTCTTCAATTTTGTGGCCCAAAATATAGAAAATTGCATTAACGAAGAATATGCGAGTGCACTTAAAAGGTGATAGCATAGCTGGTGAATTTGCAGAAATGCTTCTTCAAATAGGAAATGGATTATTTCCAACCCATGATGGCAAAATAACTTTACCATCAACTTTGTGTCATGTTGTGAAAAGTATTGAAGAGCTAACTCTAAAAATATTTCCGGGTATTAGAAATATCTCTCAAAAATCACTGGAATGGTTTTCAGAACGTGATATTTTGACTGCGAGAAATGACAATGCATTGGAAATAAACGAGTTTTTTATAAAATCATTTCAAAGTGAAGAAATGACATATAACTCTATTGATTCTGTGACTGAAATCGAAGCTGCCAAAACTGTGCAATGGTACAATATTGCAAGTTAAAGTCCTTCATAAGAATGTTGTCGAAGCAATTATCTTTACTGGCAATGGTATAGGGGAAACGATACCGAGAATTCCCTTAATACCTTCTGATTCCGAATTGCCAATTCAAATTAAAAGATTGCAATTTCCTTTAAAAGTTTTCTTTGCCATAACAATTAATAAATCACAGGGAAAAACTCTTAAATTAGCCGGACTAGACTTAAGACACGACTGTTTTTCTCATGGCCAATTTTATGTAGCCTGCTCAAGAGTCAGTTCACCAAAAAGTTTAGTTGTATTAGCGCCTGACGGAAAAAACAAGTAATGTCATTTATGAAGAAGCTCTTAAAAGTTGTTAATAATTGCAAATTAAATTCAATAAGTGGATAAGGCCTGCTGGGGAAACCACAATAAAAAATGACGCGGCTGATTCTCTACCTCAATGGTTGCGTGGAAAGAGAATATTAAATACTTTTTCTAAGTAGCGCAGCGAAGTAAGCGGGCCACTTACTACTAATGTATATATTTATTTACTCAATATATAACAAATTATATAAATACTAGGTGACTCCCCCATTTCGAAAATATCTTTACTGTTTAATTATTCGCCAGGATATAATGACAGATAAGTCAAAGTTAATGTAATAGGTGGACGTGGAACCCTACCTAGCGTTGCTGTGGTGCGTAGTAACGTCTTCTCTATGTACACTGCGCGTCATCAGGTTAGCGCCCCCTTTTACACTCACCGCCAATGCTCAATAAAGTCTAAACCATCGGAGCTCCAGCTTTAACATTTTTTTTTATATTCTCTTTGAAATAAAACAACAATGACTAATGTAACAATTAGAAATATATTTAATAAGAGTTTTTAAGAAAAGAACAAAAAAAAATTCTGCACTGCGTCCTCGGCTTCCCCTCGACTTTAAGCTTTCAGATTGTGTTAGATCACACGCATAGGCTAATTGAATTATACGGTATTTCGTTCACTACAAAATAAATTTAATTAATTTTATAGCGGTAATTATGCTGTTAAAATGTACCTTATATGACACGTTCGTAGATTTACCATAGCAGTGCCATCTATTGATTACTTACTCAACCCAGTCGAAAGGTATCGACATCTGTTAGAATCATTTGGAGTTAACAGATAATTGAGACTGTCAAATAATAACAGACAAATAATTAGCAATAAATTAAAATTGCGACTATAATTTGAGATTTAAACTATCCTATCTCTTAAGTTTGATCGAACTGCACTTGGTGCAGTTCTTTATTATAATCGGTTAAGTGGTTTAGGAGTCCATTGAGGACAAACATTGTGACACGAGATTTATATAAATGTATTAGATATGTGTGCGTGTGTTCGCGCTGAGACCAAGCAATAATGCCACTTTTTGGCGCGAGTTCTTTTTTTACTCCACTAGTTCTCTTGAACCTTTTCGATTGAACTAACTCGTTGATAGTTGTTGACTTATCGATTTATCGATGAACTTGTGGTGGTCAGGCACCACAGTACCCCCTTCTAGAGTTGCAGTTGGGAGAGATACTTTGCTGGAAATATGACGCGTCTTCCGGATTTAGTCGTTTTTCCATTACAGCTAGCTAGCTGGTGCCGCTAGCGTTGGTGGTGCATATGATACCTTTTGGAAATTCTCCATCGAAGGAGCTGCTGAGTTGAAAATGTAAGCTGGTTTGAGTCGGTCGATTGAAACCTTTGAATCTTTTGAATGTCCTTGATAACGAAGTATTTATCGTGTTTCGCCAACACCTCAAAAGGTCCTTCGTAGTTGGGTTCAAACGGTTGTTTAATTCGATCTATTCGATCGAAAACGTGCTTACACTGGTATAGCTCAGGATGAACAAATTCTTGCGGTGTATGATGGTGCGATTTCTTTTTGTAGGTGATTGTGACATTGTCTTTCGATGAGCTTCAGCGAACTCTGATTCGGTCGGTGGCTGTGTGCATGGTGATAGGAATCCACCAGGGATTCGCAACGATGTACCGTAGACCATTCTGCAGGACTGAGTCCGATGTTGTTTTTTATTGTGGTACGAAATCCCAGCAAAACAAAATGCAATGCCGAGCTCCAGTTGAATGGATCAGAACATTTATTGCTGTCTTTAAAGTTCTGTGCCATCGCTCTATCATACCATTTGCTTGCGGGTGGTATGCCGTTGTCCGGAGATGTTTGAATCCACATAACTTAGCCAGTTCTTTGAATATGGTCGATTCGAATTGGCGTTCGGAGGTGATGTTTAGCGGAATCCCGTATGATGAAAACCAGCCAGAAATTAATGCGTTCGCTACTGACTGTGCTGTTACGTCGGCAAGGGGAAACGCAGTCAGCCATCTTGTGAAACGATCGATGCAAGTAAGGCTATATCGAAATCCGTTCGACGTCGGCAGCGGGCCAACAATATCAATATTAATGTGCTCGAAACGGGCATCAGTATCAGCATATTCACCTATTGGCGATCTCGTGTGGCGCTGTATTTTGGCTTTTTGGCAAAGCAGACAGGACCGTACTATTTTGGCAACTTCGTTTGCCATGTGTGGCCAGACATAATGCTTCGATACTAGTTTGTTTGTAGCCTTAACACCTGGATTACTCAGCGAATGCAAGCTCTGTACCGTGGCAATACAATTGCATGGTTGAGCCTGGTATACTGAGTTTCGTTAGTGTGATGCGATTTTCTATACCTGAACCAAATCAAAGTCAATACTTTCGATAGCATTGATGCGTGAGAGAAGATCTGCAATGTTGTTTCTGCACCAGAGATGTGTCGTATATCGGTGCTAAATTGACTTATAAAATCCAGCTGCCGGGCTCGTCGTGGTGATGCCTTTTCGCTGTTTTGTTTAAATGCAAAATGTGATCGGTAAAAATTACGAAATCTCTGCCTTCCAACGCGTACTTGAAGTGAAGAATAGCTTGATAGCAGTCAGCTCTATCTATCTATCTATCTCTATCGTAAGTACTATACTTTTTTTTCGCAGGTGAAAATTTCTTGGAAAAAAATCCCAATGGCTGAACTTGTCCGTTGTCTATTTGATGCAATACGGCACCCATGGCGTCATCGGATGCATCAGTGGTGATTGTGATGCGCGTGTTTGGTAACATGTAATTAAGCAATGTTGCAGAAGCCAAATCGTTTTTGCATGAGTCGAACGCTTGTTCTGCTTCGGTGGACCAATTAATAGCAGTTTTATCGTTTTTTTTTTTTGTTGCCTTGAATCAGCAACTGAAGTATTTTTGATTATCCGTTGCTCGTGGGATGAATGGGCGATAAAAGTTAATCATACCGAGAAACTTCTTTAAATCCTTAGCGATGAGGGGTTTCTTGTACATTTAAGGCTTCCACTTTGGCTTCAGACGGTCGAAGTCCCTGTTGGCTGACCTCATGACCAAGATTTTCCGAACTGGCACTTTTCAAAATTCACGGCGAGTTGAGCATGTCGAAGTCGATCGAAATGATGCGGAGGTGTTGCGCATGTTGCTTTGTAGATTCCGAAGCGATTAAGATGTCGTCTATGTACGCAAAATCAAGACCGCGGATGACCACATTAATATAGCGATGAAACGTCTGCGCTGCGTTTCGCAATCCAAATGTCATAAACAAGAATTCGAACAGGCCAAAGGGCGTCATAATGGCTGTTTTCGGAACATCTAGTGGGTCAAAGGGAATTTGATGGTATACTTTCTGTAGATCGATTTTGGAAAATATCTTTTTACCATATAATATGCTTTTTATGTCTAGAATATAGGGTATTGGATTTCTATCGGGTACAGTTACTCTGGGTAATCTCCACAAGGTCGCCACTCTCCGTTGGTTTTTTGTACCATGTGTAGTGGGCTGGACCAATTTCTATTTGAAGGACGCCAGAGGCATGTTTGCTGTGTTAAAAATGCTTCTATGTGTTTGTTGTAAAGCTTTCATATAACACTTTAGTACTTTACGCACATAGCATAGCTACTGAATACCCTAATTGTAAAGAAGTTGTAGAAAACTTAATTTCTGTTAAAAGGTTGCAAGAGGCTGGTGTTGTCTTAGATGAAGAAGGAAATGTTAGAAATAAAAAGAAAGATTATTGTGTTACTTACCTAATTAAACACAAATCGGATGTGTTCAATATGTTTAAAGATTTTGTGGCAAAAAGTGAAACACATTTAATCTAAAGGTAGTGAATCTTTACATTGACAATGGTAGGGAATATTTATCTAGTGACATGCGTGAGTTCTGTGTTCAGAAAGTAATAAGCTACCATTTAACTGTTCCATATACTCCACAATTAAATGGAGTTTCAGAAAGAATGATTAGAACAATTACCGAAAAGACTCGTGCTATGGTCAGCGGTGCAAAATTAGATAAGTCCTTTTGGGGTGAAGCTGTATTAACGGCAACTTATATAATAAATAGGATTCCAAGTAAGGCACTTGGAGATCGAGCAACAACGCCATATGAGATGTGGCATAATAGAAAGCCGGTTTTAAAATATTTAAAAATATTTGGTTCAACCATGCATGTTCATAATAAAAATGGAAAACGAAAATTGATGAAAAATCATTTAAAAGTATTTTTGTCGGATATGAACCAAATGGCTTTAAATTATGGGACGTGTAAAATGAAAAAGTTATTGTTGCTAGAGACGCAGTCGTAGATGAAACAAATATGGTTAATTCTAGAGCTGGTAAAAGTGAAATCCCGAACGATAGTAAGGATAGAAGTAAGAATATAAAACTCCTGAAAGAAAGTAAGGAAAGTAACATTTCGAATGAGAGTAAGGAAGATGATAAAATTAACTTCCAGAATGAGAGTATGGAAAGTATTGAACCAAAATCCTGAATGAGAGTAAGGAAGATGATAATACTAAATTCCAGAATGAGAGTATGGAAAGTAGTGAACCAAAGATCCAGAATGAGAGTACGGAATGTTATGTACCAGAATTCCTGAAAGAGAGTAAGGAAGTTCAACAGCCTAGAAAAATATTAAATAAATCGCTAGAAGAAGCGATAGATTAAAGAATAAGCCACATAAATCATTTAATGGAGATAAATATTTAATAGATAATTATGCTTTAAATGCCCATGCTGTATTTAATGACATTCCAAACTCGTTTGACGAAATACAAAATAGAAGGATAAGTCCTCATGGGAAGAAGCTATTCAAGCGGATTTGTCTGCCCATGAATTCAATAAGACATGGACTATTGTTGAGAGGCCTGAAACTAAAAATATTGTAGATAGCAAATGGGTATTCACTCTAAAACAGAATGAGATGGGAAATCTAGTAAGATATAAAGCAAGGTTGCACGGGGCTTTACACAAAAGTACCAAATAGATTATGATTAAACGTTCGCCCCAGGTGCAAGAATATCTAGTTTCCGGTTTATATTATATATTGCAAACCAGTATAACTTTAAAGTACATTACATGGATGTTAAAACTGCGTTTCTAAATGGTACACTGAAAGAGGAAATATGCATGAAAGTTCCTCAAGGAATTGTTTGCAAGAATGAAAATGTATGTAAATTAAATAAAGCGATTTATAGACTCAAACAAGCAGCTAGATGCTGGTTTGAAGTATTTGAACAAGCATTGAAAGAATGCGGATTTAAGAATTCACCTGTTGATAGATGTATATACGTTCAAGATAAGGGCGATATAAAAAGGAATTTATATGTATTGTTATATGTGGACGATTTAGTTATAGCGGCATCAGATATAGATATCCTAAAGAGATTTAAACAATACCTTATGACAAAGTTTAGAATGACTGATTTAGGTGAAATACGGTATTTATTGGAATGAAAATAGAAATAAGTCAAGATCAGATATCTTAAGTCAATCTGCTTATATAAAAAAACTCTAAGTAAATTTAACATGGAAGAATGTAAGCCTATGAGTACTCCACTCCCTAGTAAATTAAATTATGATATGTTAAACTCAGACGAAATATACGATGCTCCATGTCGCAATTTAATTGGTAGTTTAATGTACATAATGCTTTGTACACGTCCTGATATTACTACTGCCGTAAACATCTTGAGTAGATATACCCATAAAATAATATTGAATCATGGCAAGGTTTTAAAAGAATACTGAGGTATCTTAAAGGCAGTATTAATATGAAAATACATTTTAAGAAGAATTTAGATTATGAACATATATTGTTGGTTATGTTGACTCAGATTAGGGAGGAAACGAGAATGATAGAAAAAGTACAACAGGTTATATTTTCAAAATGTTCAATTCGAATCCTATTTGTTGGAATACAAAAGTGCAGAATTTAGTGGCAGTCTCATCCACTGAAGCAGAATATATGGCTTTATTTAAAGCTGTGAGAGAAGCATTATGGCTGAAGTCTCTCTTAGAAAGTGTTGGCGTAAAACTCGATAAGCAAATAAAAAATATTTGAAGACAACCAGGGTTGTATTAGTATAGCTAGCAATCCTACATGCCACAAGAGGTCAAAACATATCGATATTAAATATCATTTTGCTAGAGAGCAGATACAGAATAATATTATATCCATTGAGTATATTCCTACAGAGAATCAGCTGGCAGACATATTTACAAAACCCTTACCTGCTGGAAAATTCATCGAATTAGGAAACAGATGGGACTACACCAAGAAGACTGAAGAACTAAACAACAGAGATGAGGATACTTCGCAGATATTTATAAACGACATATCTTATAGATTTAATAACTGAAGCTTATTAATTTGATTTAATTTGAATTATCTCTAACCACTATGAAACTAGTATATAATGAAGTTAACCTGAAAATATTGAAGTCACATGTTAAGTTTAAATGATCTGATTGGGTTTTATCTGTGTTTGTTATACTCCCCAGAATGCACACAAGTCGCATGAATTGAGGAAAATAGTTTCAAATACTAAAATGTAATTTTTGAGGGGGCGTGTTGGATATAACATCACTCCTCACTAGGATGTTATGTTAACAGCAAAAATAACATTACAGAAATCCCATAACTTATGTACCGGCACACTGTATTGTATCGTTCTTCTTTTGCCAATTTTTGTATAAGTGGCTGGTTGTGTGCGCATTGAAAGAAATATAAAACGTGAAATATAAAAGGAATCATTTAATATAAACTTAAAACTACTGCGCATTATTAATTAAAAGAAACTAGCTGGACAACACAATAAATATTTCAACAAGAACGTTGTCTACCATAAGTGCATATAAAAGAATAATTGGTTGAAAAAGCCGTTCCGATTCTTCTCATTCCGCAGTGTATGCCAGTAACCAACGTTTTACATACCCTGCTCTTTTCCACCAAGTGGGGTATATACTTTTTTCGAATAAGCTTGCGACATAATTCTAAAAAATACCCTTTCCGAAAGTGGGGCATATCCGACTAAGAATATACTACTTAAATATTATTGTACACTATTTTTTGGTATATAAAAAAAAAAAAAATTGCTTTACATTATATATATATAAAATATACAAAAACCCTTTTTTGTGTCATTTATACACTACAAAATATATAATAAATTTAAAATAAATTTTAAGATATAAAATGTTTTGAATATTTTTCCTCACGCAACAAAAACCCTTTATACACAAACAAAGAAACTTTTTACCTTTTTACATTTATACACAAAAATAAATGTATTTATTAAAAAAAAAAATATTATTCTATGTACACACAAAAAAATAAATTAAATTCAATACACAAAAGATGTTTTGATATTTTTTTCTCCGTAAAAATTAATACTCTGTAAAGACATATTCCTTCCAAATAATACATTTGGGGTGTTCAGCAGCTCGTTTCATGGTTTCACGTTTCAAAGATGAAACGTCCCGCAACAACAACATACATAGAAAATGACTTGAAACGTTGAAACACCCCAGCCTATGTATACAAAAGTGTTTCAAGTTTCAACAAAGTAAAGATGGGAAGAGCACGATATTTAGTCGATATTTGCTATCGATGCTCAGTTTTTTTTAGTATATTTGGTGTATTTTTGTGCAAAATAGTGTGAACACATATGATAAATGGCCGCCAAATGTTAAAAGCATGTGATTGAGAAACTAATTCAAACAACGAGCTCTTCTCACACTCAATATCCTCTATTTATCTAATAACTTGCTTTGCTAAAGCATCGCATAGCATATCTTTAGAACTTTTAAATGGCATTTTTTACAAATAAAGTATAGCCGCAGTAAACAGCAACAGTGACAAAAATTGAAGAATAAGAAATGTAAACAAACAACAGCTGACTGCACAAACATGAATCGCATTGACACCCAAAATGCCGTTCACGAGTTAATCGTTTCAACTTGAAACATGAAACGATGAAACAGAGCTGTTGAACACCCCAACTGTCTTGGCAGTTTTTTTCTGTTCTCACGGTAACAATTTTTTTTTTTTTTTGCTTCTCACTGCATAAGTCTCCAGCTCCATAGAGAGCTTATTATGTCAAAGGCACAGAAGAAAAACCGAAACCGCGTCCTTCATTGTCTAAAGTTCCTCGTTCATCCTTGTCAAGTGTTCGCAGCTTGTCCGCGTCATCCGTGTCCAGACAAAAATCGTCTGTTTCCATATCCGAATCCAAATCCGAGAGTTTGGCAATTCCACAAGAAGCCGCACGCGTAACCAGACAAACATCCCAAAAAGTTGTGACCGAATCCAGACCAGACAAACATCCCAAAAAGTTGTGACCGAATCAAACATAACCCTCAAGGATTTTATCGCTGTGTCGGACAGACTTAGCCAATTTGAGGCAAGATTTGCAGGCTCGGAAAGCGCATCCCTGTTTACACTTCAAGTGCGTCGGGACCAGATTCGATCCATATGGGAGAAAAGTAGAGTTAGCTTTCGAGCACGGGTCCCAAGGCGCCGGTTCCAGCGGTGATTTGAAATCATGCAAGCGAAGTATGAGCATTGCTATTCCGTTTATGAACGCTGTGTCGCTCAATTGAGTGAAAGTATTGACGCTGCTTCGACCAAAAAGCAAGCACAGCCCATGGTCCAGTCTGTATCCAGGGGCTATAGTCTCCCCCCAATTGACACTGAGGTTTTCGATGGAGACTATCTGCGCTGGCCGACCTTCCGTGATCTTTTCACTGCAATTTATATCGATAATCCGCGATCGACCCAAGTCGAGAAACTGTTCCACCTCAACGCTAAGACAAGCGGCGAGGCAAAGGGTATCGTTTCGAAATCCCCACTGACACATGACGGTTTTCAGTCTGCGTGGCAGAATCTTTCAGAAAGATTCAAAAATAAGCGGCTGTTGGGGAACAGCCAGCTTAAGATTCTATTTAATCTGCCATCAGTTTCCCAAGAGTCCGGGAATGCTTTGAAAGAGCTCCAGAGTACAATCCAGGGATGTTTGACAGCTTTAAAGTGGCCAAGGTCAGCATTGAAAACTGGGATTGTTTACTCGTTTTCCTCTGCTCGTCCAGACTGCCGAAACTTACCCTATCCTTATGGGAACAGTCACTCCACAATAAATCCGATATCCCGACTGGGTCGAATTCGACAATTTCCTGAGCGAGCGTCATCGCACGCTGGAAGCGATAGAAGACATAAGGCCTAACACGGGAGTCCAAGCTCAATTCATAGTAAAGAGGCAGCCCAGAAAAAAATTAACTCTTTCGAAGCAAAGGTCAAAGTGAATGCGCAACCTTCCAAGCAATCTTTGACCTGCAAACTGTGTTCCAAAGAGAACCACCCCATCCGTTCATGTCCAAAGTTTCTGCTAATGGCAGTTAACGATAGGGCCTCCACACTTCGTTTTTTCGCTGCAGCGCACGCAAATTGTGCTTGTATGCGTGTTAAAACTGTGACAATATTTGTGTGGCCCACCACTGGCGTAAAGTGTTTTATATAATACAGTGTAGTTAGTGAGTGCACTTTTTACGTTTCTTTTGTCGTATAAGTGCTAAGTCAGCAGTTTGCAAGTTCGATGACAATACAATCGATATTGAAATTGAAATGATAAAATTGTTAAACTGAAAATAATAAAATAAACTAAAGCGTTTATATCATTCTCTCGCACTCTATTTGCTTTTGTCGCTTCTGACACTTTTAAAAACATCAGTTTTTCAGTTTCAATTGATGATAAAAATTACTATGTCATTTTTGTGGATTAGTATACACATTATTGTGTTACTTACCTAATTAAACACAAATCGGATGTGTTCAATATGTTTAAAGATTTTGTGGCAAAAAGTGAAACACATTTTAATCTAAAGGTAGTGAATCTTTACATTGACAATGGTAGGGAATATTTATCTAGTGACATGCGTGAGTTCTGTGTTCAGAAAGTAATAAGTTACCATTTAACTGTTCCATATACTCCACAATTAAATGGAGTTTCAGAAAGAATGATTAATGATAAGTCCTTTTGGGGTGAAGCTGCATTAACGGCAACTTATATAATAAATAGGATTCCAAGTAAGGCACTTGGAGATCGAGCAACAACGCCATATGAGATGTGGCATAATAGAAGCCGGTTTTAAAATATTTTAAAATATTTGGTTCAACCATGTATGTTCATAATAAAAATGGAAAACGAAAAATTGGTGAAAAAATCATTTAAAGTATTTTTGTCGGATATGAACCAAATGGCTTTAAATATGGGACGTCGAAAATGAAAAATTATTGTTGCTAGAGACGTAGTCGTAGATGAAACAAATATGGTTAATTCTAGAGCTGGTAAAAGTGAAATTCCGAACGATAGTAAGGATAGAAGTAAGAATATAAAACTCCTGAAAGAAAGTAAGGAAAGTAACATTTCGAATGAGAGTAAGGAAGATGATAAAATTAACTTCCAGAATGAGAGTATGGAAAGTATTGAACCAAAAATCCTGAATGAGAGTAAGGAAGATGATAATACTAAATTCCAGATGAGAGTATGGAAAGTAGTGAACCAAAGATCCAGAATGAGAGTACGGAATGTTATGTACCAGAATCCTGAAAGAGAGTAAGGAAGTTCAACAGCCTAGAAAAATATTAAATAAAATCGCTAGAAGAAGCGATAGATTAAAGAATAAGCCACATAATCATTTAATGGAGATAAATATTTAATAGATAATTATGCTTTAAATGCCCATGCTGTATTTAATGACATTCCAAACTCGTTTGACGAAATACAAAATAGAAAGGATAAGTCCTCATGGGAAGAAGCTATTCAAGCGGATTTGTCTGCCCATGAATTTAATAAGACATGGACTATTGTTGAGAGGCCTGAAACTAAAAATATTGTAGATAGCAAATGGGTATTCACTCTAAAACAGAATGAGATGGGAAATCTAGTAAGATATAAAGCAAGGTGGCACGGGGCTTTACACAAAAGTACCAATAGATTATGATTAAACGTTCGCCCCAGGTGCAAGAATATCTAGTTTCCGGTTTATATTATATATTGCAAACCAGTATAACTTTAAAGTACATTACATGGATGTTAAAACTGCGTTCTAATGGTACACTGAAAGAGGAAATATGCATGAAAGTTCCTCAAGGAATTGTTTGCAAGAATGAAAATGTATGTAAATTAAATAAAGCGATTTATAGACTCAAACAAGCAGCTAGATGCTGGTTTGAAGTATTTGAACAAGCATTGAAAGAATGCGGATTTAAGAATTCACCTGTTGATAGATGTATATACGTTCAAGATAAGGGCGATATAAAAAGGAATTTATATGTATTGTTATATGTGGACGATTTAGTTATAGCGGCATCAAATATAGATATCCTAAAGAGATTTAAACAATACCTTATGACAAAGTTTAGAATGACTGATTTAGGTGAAATACGGTATTTTATTGGAATGAAATAGAAATAAGTCAAGATCAGATATCTTTAAGTCAATCTGCTTATATAAAAAAAACTCTAAGTAAATTTAACATGGAAGAATGTAAGCCTATGAGTACTCCACTCCCTAGTAAATTAAATTATGATATGTTAAACTCAGACGAAATATACGATGCTCCATGTCGCAATTTAATTGGTAGTTTAATGTACATAATGCTTTGTACACGTCCTGATATTACTACTGCCGTAACATCTTGAGTAGATATACCCATAAAATAATATTGAATCATGGCAAGGTTTTAAAAGAATACTGAGGTATCTTAAAGGCAGTATTAATATGAAAATACATTTTAAGAAGAATTTAGATTATGAACATATATTGTTGGTTATGTTGACTCAGATTAGGGAGGAAACGAGAATTATAGAAAAAGTACAACAGGTTATATTTTCAAAATGTTCAATTCGAATCCTATTTGTTGGAATACAAAAGGGCAGAATTCAGTGGCAGTCTCATCCACTGAAGCAGAATATATGGCTTTATTAAAGCTGTGAGAGAAGCATTATGGCTGAAGTCTCTCTTAGAAAGTGTTGGCGTAAAACTCGATAAGCAAATAAAAAATATTTGAAGACAACCAGGGTTGTATTAGTATAGCTAGCAATCCTACATGCCACAAGAGGTCAAAACATATCGATATTAAATATCATTTTGCTAGAGAGCAGATACAGAATAATATTATATCCATTGAGTATATTCCTACAGAGAATCAGCTGGCAGACATATTTACAAAACCCTTACCTGCTGAAAATTCATCGAATTAGGAAACAAGATGGGACTACACCAAGAAGACTGAAGAACTAAACAACAGAGATGAGGATACTTCGCAGATATTTTAAACGACATATCTTATAGATTTAATAACTGAAGCTATTAATTTGATTTAATTTGAATTATCTTTAACCACTATGAAACTAGTATATAATGAAGTTAACCTGAAATATTGAAGTCACATGTTAAGTTTAAATGATCTGATGGGTTTTATCTGTGTTTGTTATACTCCCCAGAATGCACACAAGTGCGCATGAATGAGGAAAATAGTTTCAAATACTAAAATGTAATTTTTGAGGGGGCGTGTTGGATATAACATCACTCCTCACTAGGATGTTATGTTAACAGCAAAAATAACATTACAGAAATCCCATAACTTATGTACGGGCACACTGTATTGTATCGTTCTTCTTTTGCCAATTTTTGTATAAGTGGCTGGTTGTGTGCGCATTGAAAGAATATAAAACGTGAAATATAAAAGGAATCATTTAATATAAACTTAAAACTACTGCGCATTTATTAATTAAAAGAAACTAGCTGGACAACACAATAAATATTTCAACAAGAACGTTGTCTACCATAAGTGCATATAAAAGAATAATTGGTTGAAAAAGCCGTTCCGATTCTTCTCATTCCGCAGTGTATGCCAGTAACCAACGGTTTTACATACCCTGCTCTTTCCACCAAGTGGGGTATATACTTTTTTCGAATAAGCTTGCGACATAATTCTAAAAAATACCCTTTCCGAAAGTGGGGCATATCCGACTAAGAATATACTACTTAATATTATTGTACACTATTTTTTGGTATATAAAAAAAAAAAAAATTGCTTTACATTATATATATATAAAATATACAAAAACCCTTTTTTGTGTCATTTATACACAACAAAAAATATAATAAATTTAAAATAAATTTTAAGATATAAAATGTTTTGAATATTTTTCCTCACGCAACAAAAACCCTTTATACACAAACAAAGAAACTTTTTACCTTTTTACATTTATACACAAAAATAAAATGTATTTATTAAAAAAAAATATTATTCTATGTACACACAAAAAAATAAATAAATTCAATACACAAAAGAGTGTTTGATATTTTTTTCTCCGTAAAAATAAATACTCTGTAAAGACATATTCCTTCCAAATAATACATTTGGGGTGTTCAGCAGGTCGTTTCATGGTTTCACGTTTCAAAGATGAAACGTCCCGCAACAACAACATACATAGAAAATGACTGAAACGTTGAAACACCCCAGCCTATGTATACAAAAAGTGTTTCAAGTTCAACAAAGTAAAGATGGGAAGAGCACGATATTTAGTCGATATTTGCTATCGATGCTCAGTTTTTTTTAGTATATTTGGTGTATTTTTGTGCAAAATAGTGTGAACACATATGATAAATGGCCGCCAAATGTTAAAAGCATGTGATTGAGAAACTAATTCAAACAACGAGCTCTTCTCACACTCAATATCCTCTATTTATCTAATAACTTGCTTTGCTAAAGCATCGCATAGCATATCTTTAGAACTTTTAAATGGCATTTTTTACAAATAAAGTATAGCCGCAGTAAACAGCAACAGTGACAAAAATTGAAGAATAAGAAATGTAAACAAACAACAGCTGACTGCACAAACATGAATCGCATTGACACCCAAAATGCCGTTCACGAGTAATCGTTTCAACTTTGAAACATGAAACGATGAAAACAGAGCTGTTGAACACCCCAATTGTCTTTGGCAGTTTTTTCTGTTCTCACGGTAACAATTTTTTTTTTGTTGCTTCTCACTGCATAAGTCTCCAGCTCCATAGAGAGCTTATTATGTCAAAGGCACAGAAGAAAAACCGAAACCGCGTCCTTCATTGTCTAAAGTTCCTCGTTCATCCTTGTCAAGTGTTCGCAGCTTGTCCGCGTCATCCGTGTCCAGACAAAAATCGTCTGTTTCCATATCCGAATCCAAATCCGAGAGTTTGGCAATTCCGCAAGAAGCCGCACGCGTAACCAGACAAACATCCCAAAAAGTTGTGACCGAATCCAGACCAGACAAACATCCCAAAAAGTTGTGACCGAATCAAACATAACCCTCAAGGATTTTATCGCTGTGTCGGACAGACTTAGCCAATTGAGGCAAGATTTGCAGGCTCGGAAAGCGCATCCCTGTTTACACTTCAAGTGCGTCGGGACCAGATTCGATCCATATGGGAGAAAGTAGAGTTAGCTTTCGAGCACGGGTCCCAAGGCGCCGGTTCCAGCGGTGATTTTGAAATCATGCAAGCGAAGTATGAGCATTGCTATTCCGTTTATGAACGCTGTGTCGCTCAATTGAGTGAAGTATTGACGCTGCTTCGACCAAAAAGCAAGCACAGCCCATGGTCCAGTCTGTATCCAGGGGCTATAGTCTCCCCCCAATTGACACTGAGGTTTTCGATGGAGACTATCTGCGCTGGCCGACCTTCCGTGATCTTTTCACTGCAATTTATATCGATAATCCGCGATCGACCCAAGTCGAGAAACTGTTCCACCTCAACGCTAAGACAAGCGGCGAGGCAAAGGGTATCGTTTCGAAATCCCCACTGACACATGACGGTTTTCAGTCTGCGTGGCAGAATCTTTCAGAAAGATTCGAAAATAAGCGGCTGTTGGTGAACAGCAGCTTAAGATTCTATTTAATCTGCCATCAGTTTCCCAAGAGTCGGGAATGCTTTGAAAGAGCTCCAGAGTACAATCCAGGGATGTTTGACAGCTTTAAGTTGGCCAAGGTCAGCATTGAAAACTGGGATTGTTTACTCGTTTTCCTCTGCTCGTCCAGACTGCCGAAACTTACCCTATCCTTATGGGAACAGTCACTCCACAATAAATCCGATATCCCGACTTGGGTCGAATTCGACAATTTCCTGAGCGAGCGTCATCGCACGCTGGAAGCGATAGAAGACATAAGGCCTAACACGGGAGTCCAAGCTCAATTTCATAGTAAAGAGGCAGCCCAGAAAAAAATTAACTCTTTCGAAGCAAAGGTCAAAGTGAATGCGCAACCTTCCAAGCAATCTTTGACCTGCAAACTGTGTTCCAAAGAGAAACACTCCATCCGTTCATGTCCAAAGTTTCTGCAAATGGCAGTTAACAATAGGGCCTCCACACTTCGTTTTTTCGCTGCAGCGCACGCAAATTGTGCTTGTATGCGTGTTAAAACTGTGACAATATTTGTGTGTGCCCACCACTGGCGTAAAGTGTTTTATATAATACAGTGTAGTTAGTGAGTGCACTTTTTACGTTTCTTTTGTCGTATAAGTGCTAAGTCAGCAGTTTGCAAGTTCGATGACAATACAATCGATATTGAAATTGAAATGATAAAATTGTTAAACTGAAAATAATAAATAAACTAAAGCGTTTTATATCATTCTCTCGCACTCTATTTGCTTTTGTCGCTTCTGACACTTTTAAAAACATCAGTTTTTCAGTTTCAATTGATGATAAAAATTACTATGTCATTTTTGTGGATTAGTACCTAATTACCTAATTAAACACAAATCGGATGTGTTCAATATGTTTAAAGATTTTGTGGCAAAAAGTGAAACACATTTTAATCTAAAGGTAGTGAATCTTTACATGACAATGGTAGGGAATATTTATCTAGTGACATGCGTGAGTTCTGTGTTCAGAAAGTAATAAGTTACCATTTAACTGTTCCATATACTCCACAATTAAATGGACTTTCAGAAAGAATGATTAGAACAATTACCGAAAAGACTCGTGCTATGGTCAGCGGTGCAAAATTAGATAAGTCCTTTTGGGGTGAAGCTGCATTAACGGCAACTTATATAATAAATAGGATTCCAAGTAAGGCACTTGGAGATCGAGCAACAACGCCATATGAGATGTGGCATAATAGAAAGCCGGTTTTAAAATATTTTAAATATTTGGTTCAACCATGTATGTTCATAATAAAAATGGAAAACGAAAATTTGGTTGAAAAATCATTTAAAAGTATTTTTTGTCGGATATGAACCAAATGGCTTTAAATTATGGGACGTCGAAAATGAAAAATTATTGTTGCTAGAGACGTAGTCGTAGATGAAACAAATATGGTTAATTCTAGAGCTGGTAAAAGTGAAATTCCGAACGATAGTAAGGATAGAAGTAAGAATATAAAACTCCTGAAAGAAAGTAAGGAAAGTAACATTTCGAATGAGAGTAAGGAAGATGATAAAATTAACTTCCAGAATGAGAGTATGGAAAGTATTGAACCAAAAATCCTGAATGAGAGTAAGGAAGATGATAATACTAAATTCCAGAATGAGAGTATGGAAAGTAGTGAACCAAAGATCCAGAATGAGAGTACGGAATGTTATGTACCAGAATTCCTGAAAGAGAGTAAGGAAGTTCAACAGCCTAGAAAAATATTAAATAAAATCGCTAGAAGAAGCGATAGATTAAAGAATAAGCCACATAAATCATTTAATGGAGATAAATATTTAATAGATAATTATGCTTTAAATGCCCATGCTGTATTTAATGACATTCCAAACTCGTTTGACGAAATACAAAATAGAAAGGATAAGTCCTCATGGGAAAGAAGCTATTCAAGCGGATTTGTCTGCCCATGAATTTAATAAGACATGGACTATTGTGGAGAGGCCTGAAACTAAAAATATTGTAGATAGCAAATGGGTATTCACTCTAAAACAGAATGAGATGGGAAATCTAGTAAGATATAAAGCAAGGTGGCACGGGGCTTTACACAAAGTACCAAATAGATTATGATTAAACGTTCGCCCCAGGTGCAAGAATATCTAGTTTCCGGTTATATTATATATTGCAAACCAGTATAACTTTAAAGTACATTACATGGATGTTAAAACTGCGTTTCTAAATGGTACACTGAAAGAGGAAATATGCATGAAAGTTCCTCAAGGAATTGTTTGCAAGAATGAAAATGTATGTAAATTAAATAAAGCGATTTATAGACTCAAACAAGCAGCTAGATGCTGGTTTGAAGTATTTGAACAAGCATTGAAAGAATGCGGATTTAAGAATTCACCTGTTGATAGATGTATATACGTTCAAGATAAGGGCGATATAAAAAGGAATTTATATGTATTGTTATATGTGGACGATTTAGTTATAGCGGCATCAAATATAGATATCCTAAAGAGATTTAAACAATACCTTATGACAAAGTTTAGAATGACTGATTAGGTGAAATACGGTATTTTATTGGAATGAAAATAGAAATAAGTCAAGATCAGATATCTTTAAGTCAATCTGCTTATATAAAAAAACTCTAAGTAAATTAACATGGAAGAATGTAAGCCTATGAGTACTCCACTCCCTAGTAAATTAAATTATGATATGTTAAACTCAGACGAAATATACGATGCTCCATGTCGCAATTTAATTGGTAGTTTAATGTACATAATGCTTTGTACACGTCCTGATATTACTACTGCCGTAAACATCTTGAGTAGATATACCCATAAAATAATATTGAATCATGGCAAGGTTTTAAAAGAATACTGAGGTATCTTAAAGGCAGTATTAATATGAAAATACATTTAAGAAGAATTTAGATTATGAACATATATTTGTTGGTTATGTTGACTCAGATTAGGGAGGAAACGAGAATTATAGAAAAGTACAACAGGTTATATTTTCAAAATGTTCAATTCGAATCCTATTTGTTGGAATACAAAAGGGCAGAATTCAGTGGCAGTCTCATCCACTGAAGCAGAATATATGGCTTTATTTAAAGCTGTGAGAGAAGCATTATGGCTGAAGTCTCTCTTAGAAAGTGTTGGCGTAAAACTCGATAAGCAAATAAAAAATATTTGAAGACAACCAGGGTTGTATTAGTATAGCTAGCAATCCTACATGCCACAAGAGGTCAAAACATATCGATATTAAATATCATTTTGCTAGAGAGCAGATACAGAATAATATTATATCCATTGAGTATATTCCTACAGAGAATCAGCTGGCAGACATATTTACAAAACCCTTACCTGCTGGAAAATTCATCGAATTAGGAAACAAGATGGGACTACACCAAGAAGACTGAAGAACTAAACAACAGAGATGAGGATACTTCGCAGATATTTTATAAACGACATATCTTATAGATTTAATAACTGAAGCTTATTAATTTGATTTAATTTGAATTATCTTTAACCACTATGAAACTAGTATATAATGAAGTTAACCTGAAAATATGAAGTCACATGTTAAGTTTAAATGATCTGATTGGGTTTTATCTGTGTTTGTTATACTCCCCAGAATGCACACAAGTCGCATGAATTGAGGAAAATAGTTTCAAATACTAAAATGTAATTTTTGAGGGGGCGTGTTGGATATAACATCACTCCTCACTAGGATGTTATGTTAACAGCAAAAATAACATTACAGAAATCCCATAACTATGTACGGGCACACTGTATTGTATCGTTCTTCTTTTGCCAATTTTTGTATAAGTGGCTGGTTGTGTGCGCATTGAAAGAAATATAAAACGTGAAATATAAAAGGAATCATTTAATATAAACTTAAAACTACTGCGCATTTATTAATTAAAGAAACTAGCTGGACAACACAATAAATATTTCAACAAGAACGTTGTCTACCATAAGTGCATATAAAAGAATAATTGGTTGAAAAAGCCGTTCCGATTCTTCTCATTCCGCAGTGTATGCCAGTAACCAACGGTTTTACATACCCTGCTCTTTCCACCAAGTGGGGTATATACTTTTTTCGAATAAGCTTGCGACATAATTCTAAAAAATACCCTTTCCGAAAGTGGGGCATATCCGACTAAGAATATACTACTTAAATATTATTGTACACTATTTTTTGGTATATAAAAAAAAAAAAATTGCTTTATATTATATATATATAAAATATACAAAAACCCTTTTTGTGTCATTTATACACTACAAAAAATATAATAAATTTAAAATAAATTTAAGATATAAAATGTTTTGAATATTTTTCCTCACGCAACAAAAACCCTTTATACACAAACAAAGAAACTTGTTACCTTTTTTACATTTATACACAAAAATAAAATGTATTTATTAAAAAAAAAAAATATATTCTATGTACACACAAAAAAATAAATTAAATTCAATACACAAAAGATGTTTTGATATTTTTTTTCTCCGTAAAAATAAATACTCTGTAAAGACATATTCCTTCCAAATAATACATTTGGGGTGTTCAGCAGGTCGTTTCATGGTTTCACGTTTCAAAGATGAAACGTCCCGCAACAACAACATACATAGAAAATGACTTGAAACGTTGAAACACCCCAGCCTATGTATACAAAAAGTGTTTCAAGTTTCAACAAAGTAAAGATGGGAAGAGAGCACGATATTTAGTCGATATTTGCTATCGATGCTCAGTTTTTTTTAGTATATTTGGTGTATTTTGTGCAAAATAGTGTGAACACATATGATAAATGGCCGCCAAATGTTAAAAGCATGTGATTGAGAAACTAATTCAAACAACGAGCTCTTCTCACACTCAATATCCTCTATTTATCTAATAACTTGCTTTGCTAAAGCATCGCATAGCATATCTTTAGAACTTTTAAATGGCATTTTTACAAATAAAGTATAGCCGCAGTAAACAGCAACAGTGACAAAAATTGAAGAATAAGAAATGTAAACAAACAACAGCTGACTGCACAAACATGAATCGCATTGACACCCAAAATGCCGTTCACGAGTTAATCGTTTCAACTTGAAACATGAAACGATGAAACAGAGCTGTTGAACACCCCAATTGTCTTTGGCAGTTTTTTCTGTTCTCACGGTAACAATTTGTTTTTTTTGTTGCTTCTCACTGCATAAGTCTCCAGCTCCATAGAGAGCTTATTATGTCAAAGGCACAGAAGAAAAACCGAAACCGCGTCCTTCATTGTCTAAAGTTCCTCGTTCATCCTTGTCAAGTGTTCGCAGCTTGTCCGCGTCATCCGTGTCCAGACAAAAATCGTCTGTTTCCATATCCGAATCCAAATCCGAGAGTTTGGCAATTCCGCAAGAAGCCGCACGCGTAACCAGACAAACATCCCAAAAAGTTGTGACCGAATCCAGACCAGACAAACATCCCAAAAAGTTGTGACCGAATCAAACATAACCCTCAAGGATTTTATCGCTGTGTCGGACAGACTTAGCCAATTTGAGGCAAGATTTGCAGGCTCGGAAAGAGCATCCCTGTTTACACTTCAAGTGCGTCGGGACCAGATTCGATCCATATGGGAGAAAGTAGAGTTAGCTTTCGAGCACGGGTCCCAAGGCGCCGGTTCCAGCGGTGATTTTGAAATCATGCAAGCGAAGTATGAGCATTGCTATTCCGTTTATGAACGCTGTGTCGCTCAATTGAGTGAAAGTATTGACGCTGCTTCGACCAAAAAGCAAGCACAGCCCATGGTCCAGTCTGTATCCAGGGGCTATAGTCTCCCCCAATTGACACTGAGGTTTTCGATGGAGACTATCTGCGCTGGCCGACCTTCCGTGATCTTTTCACTGCAATTTATATCGATAATCCGCGATCGACCCAAGTCGAGAAACTGTTCCACCTCAACGCTAAGACAAGCGGCGAGGCAAAGGGTATCGTTTCGAAATCCCCACTGACACATGACGGTTTTCAGTCTGCGTGGCAGAATCTTTCAGAAAGATTCGAAAATAAGCGGCTGTTGGTGAACAGCCAGCTTAAGATTCTATTTAATCTGCCATCAGTTTCCCAAGAGTCCAGGAATGCTTTGAAAGAGCTCCAGAGTACAATCCAGGGATGTTTGACAGCTTTAAAGTTGGCCAAGGTCAGCATTGAAAACTGGGATTGTTTACTCGTTTTCCTCTGCTCGTCCAGACTGCCGAAACTTACCCTATCCTTATGGGAACAGTCACTCCACAATAAATCCGATATCCCGACTTGGGTCGAATTCGACAATTTCCTGAGCGAGCGTCATCGCACGCTGGAAGCGATAGAAGACATAAGGCCTAACACGGGAGTCCAAGCTCAATTTCATAGTAAAGAGGCAGCCCAGAAAAAAATAACTCTTTCGAAGCAAAGGTCAAAGTGAATGCGCAACCTTCCAAGCAATCTTTGACCTGCAAACTGTGTTCCAAAGAGAACCACTCCATCCGTTCATGTCCAAAGTTTCTGCAAATGGCAGTTAACGATAGGGCCTCCACACTTCGTTTTTCGCTGCAGCGCACGCAAATTGTGCTTGTATGCGTGTTAAAACTGTGACAATATTTGTGTGTGCCCACCACTGGCGTAAAGTGTTATATATAATACAGTGTAGTTAGTGAGTGCACTTTTTACGTTTCTTTTGTCGTATAAGTGCTAAGTCAGCAGTTTGCAAGTTCGATGACAATACAATCGATATTGAAATTGAAATGATAAAATTGTTAAACTGAAAATAATAAAATAAACTAAAGCGTTTATATCATTCTCTCGCACTCTATTGCTTTTGTCGCTTCTGACACTTTTAAAAACATCAGTTTTTCAGTTTCAATTGATGATAAAAATTACTATGTCATTTTTGTGGATTAGTATACACATTATTGTGTTACTTACCTAATTAAACACAAATCGGATGTGTTCAATATGTTTAAAGATTTTGTGGCAAAAAGTGAAACACATTTTAATCTAAAGGTAGTGAATCTTTACATTGACAATGGTAGGAATATTTATCTAGTGACATGCGTGAGTTCTGTGTTCAGAAAGTAATAAGTTACCATTTAACTGTTCCATATACTCCACAATTAAATGGAGTTTCAGAAAGAATGATTAGAACAATTACCGAAAAGACTCGTGCTATGGTC
Organism: Scaptomyza flava; assembly: GCA_030179655.1. NCBI lineage: Eukaryota > Metazoa > Arthropoda > Insecta > Diptera > Drosophilidae > Scaptomyza > Scaptomyza flava. The sequence continues at coordinate 81,221 of JARNME010000371.1, read as the reverse complement.
AGCGGTGCAAATTAGATAAGTCCTTTTGGGGTGAAGCTGCATTAACGGCAACTTATATAATAAATAGGATTCCAAGTAAGGCACTTGGAGATCTAGCAACAACGCCATATGAGATGTGGCATAATAGAAAGCCGGTTTTAAAATATTTTAAAATATTGGTTCAACCATGTATGTTCATAATAAAAATGGAAAACGAAAATTTGGTGAAAAATCATTTAAAAGTATTTTTGTCGGATATGAACCAAATGGCTTTAAATTATGGGACGTCGAAAATGAAAAATTTATTGTTGCTAGAGACGTAGTCGTAGATGAAACAACTATGGTTAATTCTAGAGCTGGTAAAAGTGAAATTCCGAACGATAGTAAGGATAGAAGTAAGAATATAAAACTCCTGAAAGAAAGTAAGGAAAGTAACATTCGAATGAGAGTAAGGAAGATGATAAAATTAACTTCCAGAATGAGAGTATGGAAGTATTGAACCAAAAATCCTGAATGAGAGTAAGGAAGATGATAATACTAAATTCCAGAATGAGAGTATGGAAAGTAGTGAACCAAAGATCCAGAATGAGAGTACGGAATGTTATGTACCAGAATCCTGAAAGAGAGTAAGGAAGTTCAACAGCCTAGAAAAATATTAAATAAAATCGCTAGAAGAAGCGATAGATTAAAGAATAAGCCACATAAATCATTAATGGAGATAAATATTTAATAGATAATTATGCTTTAAATGCCCATGCTGTATTTAATGACATTCAAAACTCGTTTGACGAAATACAAAATAGAAAGGATAAGTCCTCATGGGAAGAAGCTATTCAAGCGGATTTGTCTGCCCATGAATTTAATAAGACATGGACTATTGTTGAGAGGCCTGAAACTAAAAATATTGTAGATAGCAAATGGGTATTCACTCTATATAAAGCAAGGTGGCACGGGCTTTACACAAAAGTACCAAATAGATTATGATTAAACGTTCGCCCCAGGTGCAAGAATATCTAGTTTCCGGTTTATATTATATATTGCAAACCAGTATAACTTTAAAGTACATTACATGGATGTTAAAACTGCGTTTCTAAATGGTACACTGAAAGAGGAAATATGCATGAAAGTTCCTCAAGGAATTGTTTGCAAGAATGAAAATGTATGTAAATTAAATAAAGCGATTTATAGACTCAAACAAGCAGCTAGATGCTGGTTTGAAGTATTTGAACAAGCATTGAAAGAATGCGGATTTAAGAATTCACCTGTTGATAGATGTATATACGTTCAAGATAAGGGCGATATAAAAAGGAATTATATGTATTGTTATATGTGGACGATTTAGTTATAGCGGCATCAAATATAGATATCCTAAAGAGATTTAAACAATACCTTATGACAAAGTTTAGAATGACTGATTTAGGTGAAATACGGTATTTTATTGGAATGAAAATAGAAATAAGTCAAGATCAGATATCTTTAAGTCAATCTGCTTATATAAAAAAACTCTAAGTAAATTTAGCATGGAAGAATGTAAGCCTATGAGTACTCCACTCCCTAGTAAATTAAATTATGATATGTTAAACTCAGACGAATATACGATGCTCCATGTCGCAATTTAATTGGTAGTTTAATGTACATAATGCTTTGTACACGTCCTGATATTACTACTGCCGTAAACATCTTGAGTAGATATACCCATAAAATAATATTGAATCATGGCAAGGTTTTAAAAGAATACTGAGGTATCTTAAAGGCAGTATTAATATGAAAATACATTTTAAGAAGAATTTAGATTATGAACATATATTTGTTGGTTATGTTGACTCAGATTAGGGAGGAAACGAGAATTATAGAAAAAGTACAACAGGTTATATTTTCAAAATGTTCAATTCGAATCCTATTTGTTGGAATACAAAAGGGCAGAATTCAGTGGCAGTCTCATCCACTGAAGCAGAATATATGGCTTTATTTAAAGCTGTGAGAGAAGCATTATGGCTGAAGTCTCTCTTAGAAAGTGTTGGCGTAAAACTCGATAAGCAAATAAAAAATATTTGAAGACAACCAGGGTTGTATTAGTATAGCTAGCAATCCTACATGCCACAAGAGGTCAAAACATATCGATATTAAATATCATTTTGCTAGAGAGCAGATACAGAATAATATTATATCCATTGAGTATATTCCTACAGAGAATCAGCTGGCAGACATATTTACAAAACCCTTACCTGCTGAAAAATTCATCGAATTAGGAAACAAGATGGGACTACACCAAGAAGACTGAAGAACTAAACAACAGAGATGAGGATACTTCGCAGATATTTTATAAACGACATATCTTATAGATTTAATAACTGAAGCTTATTAATTTGATTTAATTTGAATTATCTTTAACCACTATGAAACTAGTATATAATGAAGTTAACCTGAAAATATGAAGTCACATGTTAAGTTTAAATGATCTGATTGGGTTTTATCTGTGTTTGTTATATTCCACAGAATGCACACAAGTCGCATGAATTGAGGAAAATAGTTTCAAATACTAAAATGTAATTTTTGAGGGGGCGTTTTGGATATAACATCACTCCTCACTAGGATGTTATGTTAACAGCAAAAATAACATTACAGAAATCCCATAACTTATGTACGGGCACACTGTATTGTATCGTTCTTCTTTTGCCAATTTTTGTATAAGTGGCTGGTTGTGTGCGCATTGAAAGAAATATAAAACGTGAAATATAAAAGGAATCATTTAATATAAACTTAAAACTACTGCGCATTTATTAATTAAAAGAAACTAGCTGGACAACACAATAAATATTTCAACAAGAACGTTGTCTACCATAAGTGCATATAAAAGAATAATTGGTTGATAAAATCATCCACCAAATAAGTGAATATATACAGACATAAATCAACGGTGACACTCCGCACACGCAAACATACGTATATATGTGGTCACTGACTCCAAGCCCTTCCGATTCTGCTCATTCCGCAGCGTATGCCAGTAACCAACGGTTTTACATACCCTGCTTTTTACACCAAGTGGGGTATATACTTTTTTCGAATAAGCTTGCGACATAATTCTAAAAAATACCCTTTCCGAAAGTGGGGCATATCGACTAAGAATATATTACTTAAATATTATTGTACACTATTTTCTGGTATATAAAAAAAAAAATTGCTTTACATTATATATATATAAATATACAAAAACCCTTTTTTGTGTCATTTATACACTACAAAAATATAATAAATTTAAAATAAATTTTAAGATATAAAATGTTTTGAATATTTTTCCTCACGCAACAAAAACCCTTTATACACAAACAAAGAAACTTTTTACCTGTTTTACATTTATACACAAAAATAAAATGTATTTATTAAAAAAAAAAATATTATTCTATGTACACACAAAAAAATAAATTAAATTCAATACACAAAAGATGTTTTGATATTTTTTTTCTCCGTAAAAATAAATACTCTGTAAAGACATATTCCTTTCAAATAATACATTTGGGGTGTTCAGCAGGTCGTTTCATGGTTTCACGTTTCAAAGATGAAACGTCCCGCAACAACAACATACATAGAAAATGTCTTGAAACGTTGAAACACACCAGCCTATGTATACAAAAAGTGTTTCAAGTTTCAACAAAGTAAAGATGGGAAGAGCACGATATTTAGTCGATATTTGCTATCGATGCTCAGCTTTTTTTTAGTATATTTGGTGTATTTTTGTGCAAAATAGTGTGAACACACATGATAAATGGCCGCCAAATGTTAAAAGCATGTGATTGAGAAAACTAATTCAAACAACGAGCTCTTCTCACACTCAATATCCTCTATTTATCTAATAACTTGCTTTGCTAAAGCATCGCATAGCATATCTTTAGCACTTTTAAATGGCATTTTTTTCTGTTCTCACGGTAACAATTTTTTTTTTTTTTTTGCTTCTCACTGCATAAGTCTCCAGCTCCATAGAGAGCTTATTATGTCAAAGGCACAGAAGAAAAACCGAAACCGCGTCCATCATTGTCTAAAGTTCCTCGTTCATCCTTGTCAAGTGTTCGCAGCTTGTCCGCGTCATCCGTGTCCAGACAAAAATCGTCTGTTTCCATATCCGAATCCAAATCCGAGAGTTTGGCAATTCCGCAAGAAACCGCACGCGTAACCAGACAAACATCCCAAAAAGTTGTGACCGAATCAAACATAACCCTCAAGGATTTTATCGCTGTGTCGGACAGACTTAGCCAATTTGAGGCAAGATTTGAAGGCTCGTAAAGCGCATTCCTGTTTACACTTCAAGTGCGTCGGGACCAGATTCGATCCATATGGGAGAAAGTAGAGTTAGCTTTCGAGCACGGGTCTCAAGGCGCCGGTTCCAGCGGTGATTTTGAAATCATGCAAGCGAAGTATGAGCATTGCTATTCCGTTTATGAACGCTGTGTCGCTCAATTGAGTGAAAGTATTGACGCTGCTTCGACCAAAAAGCAAGCACAGCCCATGGTCCAGTCTGTATCCAGGGGCTATAGTCTCCCCCCAATTGACACTGAGGTTTTCGATGGATGACTATCTGCGCTGGCCGACCTTCCGTGATCTTTTCACTGCAATTTATATCGATAATCCGCGATCGACCCAAGTCGAGAAACTGTTCCACCTCAACGCTAAGACAAGCGGCGAGGCAAAGGGTATCGTTTCGACGGTTTTCAGTCTGCGTGGCAGAATCTTTCAGAAAGATTCGAAAATAAGCGGCTGTTGGTGAACAGCCAGCTTAAGATTCTATTTAATCTGCCATCAATTTCCCAAGAGTCCGGGAATGCTTTGAAAGAGCTCCAGAGTACAATCCAGGGATGTTTGACAGCTTTAAAGTTGGCCAAGGTCAGCATTGAAAACTGGGATTGTTTACTCGTTTTCCTCTGCTCGTCCAGACTGCCGAAACTTACCCTATCCTTATGGGAACAGTCACTCCACAATAAATCCGATATCCCGACTTGGGTCGACTTCGGCGTAAAGTGTTATATATAAAGGGCTATTTACTCTCGACATAACTTAACATAACATAACTTAATTTAATTTAACTTAATTTATAGAAAATATGCGTTTACTCTCAACATAACTTAACATAAGAAATCAACGTGTCAGTGCTGTAGAATTATGTTAGCAGTGTTGTTAAACAAAGGAAAATAAACAGCTGTTATCACATATCAACAACATCTGCATTCAACTTATTTTGCGCTCGTTGGCTTATTTTTAAAAAAATTAATCATGGATGAAGTTGCAGTGGTATTTGGTATGTACCTAAACATCGTAGCTTTATATAAAAAGCAGAAAGACCAAGAAAAAAAAAAGCGGCGTTGGGCAGTACGTCCAATAAATCGGAACTGGCACACGAGTGGGTACTTCACCAAAAATTTTACAGCCATCAGAGATTTGGATGAAGAACAGTTTTTTATTCATACCCGAATGTCTAAAAAACTGTTCCAGTTAATAATAAGTTTGTTGCGAGACAAACTCAGGAAGCCGCGACAGCGCATCAGTACAGAAGAGCGTCTTGAAATTACATTGTTGTAAGTTTATTTTCATATATGAACATAAATTAAGTGTATGTACTTTATTTGTTATAATTGTTTATTTTAAAGATTTTTAGCTCATGGCACAAGTTTGCAATCGATTGCTTGGAGTCATAAGCTTGGAAAAACTACAGTGTGGAAAATTATTTTTGAAACTTGCGAAGCTTTATGGGATGTTCTTTCAGGTAGTTGTTAAGTTATGCATGTACTTAATTTATTGGTTCGAATATTTTTTAACCAATATGTTATTTCAGGCATATATCTGGCACCTCCAACCGAGTCGCAATATAAAGACATTGCGGCTGATTTCGCAACTTTATGGAACTTGCCGAATTGCGTTGGTGCTGTGGATGGAAAGCACATCGCAATAAAGTGCCCAAAGAATAGTGGCAGCATATATTTCAATTATAAAAAAACATTTAGCATTGTTTTAATGGCGGTCTGCGACGCTAGATACACTTTCATTGCTACTAGTGTGGGAAGCTACGGCAGTGAAAATGATGCAGGTATTTAGTTCACTTTCATTTCTTGTATAAACATATTTAATTATAATGTTATTATGTTTAACAGGTGTTTTCAGCTTATCCGATTTTGGCCAAAAACTTTTTGATGGAACTTTACCATTGCCGCCAAGCAAAGCTCTACCCAACTGTAGCGATACAGCACCATTCCCACATTTTTTTGTTGGCGATGCTGCTTTCCCGTTGAGGAAAAATCTCATGAAGCCAATATCACCACCACGTGCAGGGGCAACATTGTCGCTTGAAGACAATGTTTACAATTATCGCATTTCAAGGGCACGTCGAACTATTGAAAATAGTTTTGGTATATTGACCGCTCGTTGGCGTATTTTGAATACAACGTTGGAGTTCATGCCAGCCAACTGTGAAAAGATTGTGCTGACGTGTGTGGCATTGCACAATTTTATTATGCTGAACGATTTGGACCGTTGGTACTGTCCTCCAACGTTTGTTGATCAAGATGCGTCTGACAACAGCATTATATTGGGTGGTTGGCGAACAGAAATGCAGTCCTGCAACAGCGTTCGTGAATACATATCGCATAGCCGCAGAAGCTCCAATTATGCTTTGTCACTCAGGAACAAATTGCGTACTTATTTAATGAATGAAGGAGCAGTACCTTTCCAACCGAAATAAAATATTTTAACATTAAAACAATGATAATTAAATTTTTTCTATTTATTGGTTGTCGGTTAGCAATTGCATAATTTTCGACGCAACATACATTTTTTTTTTTTGGAGACATTGCCGACAACGACTTTTTAACAATGTTTCCCATGTTGGCTGCCACCTCATCCTCAGCTTCTTTATGCTTTAAGGACTCGATATATTCTTTGAATGCTGCTGTTGCCTGTGACATTTCATTGTCCGCGGTGTTGTCTGTCCTTCGTTTCTTAGACGGATGTAGCGATGCCGCAGGTTCAGTTTCGTGCGCATCAGCTGCAAATGATGATGACGTTTCCATTATTATGTCATCGACATCTAATGTTGTTGAAAAAACGTCATCACTTTCCCATAATAGTGTGGGCGACTCCTCTGACGCATTGAAATTTGACCTTTGCCTAAACAATAAAAGCATTTTTATTGTACAAAATATAACAAATTGTAAATAAGTAATTACCGGCGTTTTGCAAATGTTTTTTTTAAAAACTGCAAACTTTGGAAATGCAGCCATTCCGATGCCATGCCAACTCCACTACCTGAAGGCTCCACAATCCTCAACTCCCTCGTAAACCGCTGCCTCAGGCTATTCCAACGCGTTTCACAGACATCAACTTTAACAAACAAACATATCAATGCAAAATCAAATTCAACAATTTCTATCAATATACTAACCATTGCAACCAAGTTCTTTGGCAATTGCAGCCCAAACTTCTCTTTTTTATTTATATTTTTATAGTCTTTTGACTTCTGTCATAAATTAAAGCATTCGCTTCAACTAAAATAATTAGCGCGTGCTCATCCATTTCCAAAGTTGAATTTGTAAACAATTGGTAAAGAGCGCCTAACGTTTTGTAACACAGTTTTTGATCAGCTGTTTGACTTTCATGTTAATGAACACTGCTCAGCTTAAAAAAATTATGTTGAAATCTGCAATCTGCAGGTTCCAAATTAAGTTATGTTATGTTATGTTGAGAGTAAACGCTAACATTGAGAACCATAAGGTAGATTGAGTCAGCTGACTCTTATGTTATGTTATGTTAAGTTATGTCGAGAGTAAATAGCCCTTAATACAGTGTAGCTAGTGAGTGCACTTTTTACGTTTCTTTTGTCGTATAAGTGCTAAGTCAGCTGTTTGCAAGTTCGATGACAATACAATCGATATTGAAATTGAAATGATTAATTGTTAAACTGAAAATGATAAAATAAACTAAAGCGTTTTATATCATTCTCTCGCACTCTATTTGCTTTTGTCGCTTCTGACACTTTTAAAAACATCAGTTTTTCAGTTTCAATTGATGATAAAAATTACTATGTCATTTTTGTGGATTAGTATACACATTATTGTGTTACTTACCTAATTAAACACAAATCGGATGTGTTCAATATGTTTAAAGATTTTGTGGCAAAAAGTGAAACACATTTTAATCTAAAGGTAGTGAATCTTTACATTGACAATGGTAGGGAATATTTATCTAGTGACATGCGTGAGTTCTGTGTTCAGAAAGTAATAAGCTACCATTTACTTGTTCCATATACTCCACAATTAAATGGAGTTTCAGAAAGAATGATTAGAACAATTACCGAAAAGACTCGTGCTATGGTCAGCGTTGCAAAATTAGATAAGTCCTTTTGGGGTGAAGCTGTATTAACGGCAACTTATATAATAAATAGGATTCCAAGTAAGGCACTTGGAGATCGAGCAACAACGCCATATGAGATGTGGCATAATAGAAAGCCGGTTTTAAAATATTTAAAAATATTTGGTTCAACAATGTATGTTCATAATAAAAATGGAAAACGAAAATTTGATGAAAAATCATTTAAAAGTATTTTTGTCGGATATGAACCAAATGGCTTTAAATTATGGGACGTCGAAAATGAAAAATTTATTGTTGCTAGAGACGTAGTCGTAGATGAAACAAATATGGTTAATTCTAGAGCTGGTAAAAGTGAAATTCCGAACGATAGTAAGGATAGAAGTAAGAATATAAAACTCCTGAAAGAAAGTAAGGAAAGTAACATTTCGAATGAGAGTAAGAAAGATGATAAAATTAACTTCCAGAATGAGAGTATGGAAAGTATTGAACCAAAAATCCTGAATGAGAGTAAGGAAGATGATAATACTAAATTCCAGAATGAGAGTATGGAAAGTAGTGAACCAAAGATCCAGAATGAGAGTACGGAATGTTATGTACCAGAATTCCTGAAAGAGAGTAAGGAAGTTCAACAGCCTAGAAAAATATTAAATAAAATCGCTAGAAGAAGCGATAGATTAAAGAATAAGCCACATAAATCATTTAATGGAGATAAATATTTAATAGATAATTATGCATTAAATGCCCATGCTGTATTTAATGACATTCCAAACTCGTTTGACGAAATACAAAATAGAAAGGATAAGTCCTCATGGGAAGAAGCTATTCAAGCGGATTTGTCTGCCCATGAATTTAATAAGACATGGACTATTGTTGAGAGGCCTGAAACTAAAAATATTGTAGATAGCAAATGGGTATTCACTCTAAAACAGAATGAGATGGGAAATCTAGTAAGATATAAAGCAAGGTGGCACGGGGCTTTACACAAAAGTACCAAATAGATTATGACTAAACGTTCGCCCCAGGTGCAAGAATATCTAGTTTCCGGTTTATATTATATATTGCAAACCAGTATAACTTTAAAGTACATTACATGGATGTTAAAACTGCGTTTCTAAATGGTACACTGAAAGAGGAAATATGCATAAAAGTTCCTCAAGGAATTGTTTGCAAGAATGAAAATGTATGTAAATTAAATAAAGCGATTTATAGACTCAAACAAGCAGCTAGATGCTGGTTTGAAGTATTTGAACAAGCATTGAAAGAATGCGGATTTAAGAATTCACCTGTTGATAGATGTATATACGTTCAAGATAAGGGCGATATAAAAAGGAATTTATATGTATTGTTATATGTGGACGATTTAGTTATAGCGGCATCAGATATAGATATCCTAAAGAGATTTAAACAATACCTTATGACAAAGTTTAGAATGACTGATTTAGGTGAAATACGGTATTTTATTGGAATGAAAATAGAAATAAGTCAAGATCAGATATCTTTAAGTCAATCTGCTTATATAAAAAAAACTCTAAGTAAATTTAACATGGAAGAATGTAAGCCTATGAGTACTCCACTCCCTAGTAAATTAAATTATGATATGTTAAACTCAGACGAAATATACGATGCTCCATGTCGCAATTTAATTGGTAGTTTAATGTACATAATGCTTTGTACACGTCCTGATATTACTACTGCCGTAAACATCTTGAGTAGATATACCCATAAAATAATATTGAATCATGGCAAGGTTTTAAAAGAATACTGAGGTATCTTAAAGGCAGTATTAATATGAAAATACATTTAAGAAGAATTTAGATTATGAACATATATTTGTTGGTTATGTTGACTCAGATTAGGGAGGAAACGAGAATTATAGAAAAAGTACAACAGGTTATATTTTCAAAATGTTCAATTCGAATCCTATTTGTTGGAATACAAAAGGGCAGAATTCAGTGGCAGTCTCATCCACTGAAGCAGAATATATGGCTTTGTTTGAAGCTGTGAGAGAAGCATTATGGCTGAAGTCTCTCTTAGAAAGTGTTGGCGTAAAACTCGATAAGCAAATAAAAATATTTGAAGACAACCAGGGTTGTATTAGTATAGCTAGCAATCCTACATGCCACAAGAGGTCAAAACATATCGATATTAAATATCATTTTGCTAGAGAGCAGATACAGAATAATATTATATCCATTGAGTATATTCCTACAGAGAATCAGCTGGCAGACATATTTACAAAACCCTTACCTGCTGGAAAATTCATCGAATTAGGAAACAAGATGGGACTACACCAAGAAGACTGAAGAACTAAACAACAGAGATGAGGATACTTCGCAGATATTTTATAAACGACATATCTTATAGATTTAATAACTGAAGCTTATTAATTTGATTTAATTTGAATTATCTTTAACCACTATGAAACTAGTATATAATGAAGTTAACCTGAAAATATTGAAGTCACATGTTAAGTTTAAATGATCTGATTGGATTTTATCTGTGTTTGTTATACTCCCCAGAATGCACACAAGTCGCATGAATTGAGGAAAATAGTTTCAAATACTAAAATGTAATTTTTGAGGGGGCGTGTTGGATATAACATCACTCCTCACTAGGATGTTATGTTAACAGCAAAAATAACATTACAGAAATCCCATAACTTATGTACGGGCACACTGTATTGTATCGTTCTTCTTTTGCCAATTTTTGTATAAGTGGCTGGTTGTGTGCGCATTGAAAGAAATATAAAACTTGAAATATAAAAGGAATCATTTAATATAAACTTAAAACTACTGCTGCATTTATTTATTAAAAGAAACTAGCTGGACAACACAATAAATATTTCAACAAGAACGTTGTCTACCATAAGTGCATATAAAAGAATAATTGGTTGAAAAAATCATCCACCAAATAAGTGAATATACAGACATAAATCAACGGTGACACTCCGCACACGCAAACATACGTATATATGTTGGTCACTGACTCCAAGCCGTTCCGATTCTTCTCATTCCGCAGTGTATGCCAGTAACCAACGGTTTTACATACCCTGCTCTTTTCCACCAAGTGGGGTATATACTTTTTTCGAATAAGCTTGCGACATAATTCTAAAAATACCCTTTCCGAAAGTGGGGCATATCCGACTAAGAATATACTACTTAAATATTATTGTACACTATTTTTGGTATATAAAAAAAAAAAAATTGCTTTATATTATATATATATAAAATATACAAAAACCCTTTTTTGTGTCATTTATACACTACAAAATATATAATAAATTTAAAATAAATTTTAAGATATAAAATGTTTTGAATATTTTTCCTCACGCAACAAAAACCCTTTATACAAACAAAGAAACTTTTTACCTTTTTTACATTTATACACAAAATAAAATGTATTTATTAAAAAAAAAAATATTATTCTTTGTACACACAAAAAAATAAATTAAATTCAATACACAAAAGATGTTTTGATATTTTTTTTCTCCGTAAAAATAAATACTCTGTAAAGACATATTCCTTCCAAATAATACATTTGGGGTGTTCAGCAGCTCGTTTCATAGTTTCACGTTTCAAAGATGAAACGATTAACTCGTGAACGGCATTTTGGGTGTCAATGCGTTGAAGGACCGAAACCGCGTCCTTCATTGTCTAAAGTTCCTCGTTCATCCTTGTCAAGTGTTCGCAGCTTGTCCGCGTCATCCGTGTCCAGACAAAAATCGTCTGTTTCCATATCCGAATCCAAATCCGAGAGTTTGGCAATTCCGCAAGAAACCGCACGCGTAACCAGACAAACATCCCAAAAAGTTGTGACCGAATCAGACATAACCCTCAAGGATTTTATCGCTGTGTCGGACAGACTTAGCCAATTTGAGGCAAGATTTGCAGGCTCGGAAAGCGCATTCCTGTTTACACTTCAAGTGCGTCGGGACCAGATTCGATCCATATGGGAGAAAGTAGAGTTAGCTTTCGAGCACGGGTCCCAAGGCGCCGGTTCCAGCGGTGATTTTGAAATCATGCAAGCGAAGTATGAGCATTGCTATTCCGTTTATGAACGCTGTGTCGCTCAATTGAGTGAAAGTATTGACGCTGCTTCGACCAAAAAGCAAGCACAGCCCATGGTCCAGTCTGTATCCAGGGGCTATAGTCTCCCCCCAATTGACACTGAGGTTTTCGATGGAGACTATCTGCGCTGGCCGACCTTCCGTGATCTTTTCACTGCAATTTATATCGATAATCCGCGATCGACCCAAGTCGAGAAACTGTTCCACCTCAACGCTAAGACAAGCGGCGAGGCAAAGGGTATCGTTTCGAAATCCCCACTGACACATGACGGTTTTCAGTCTGCGTGGCAGAATCTTTCAGAAAGATTCGAAAATAAGCGGCTGTTGGTGAACAGCCAGCTTAAGATTCTATTTAATCTGCCATCAGTTTCCCAAGAGTCCGGGAATGCTTTGAAAGAGCTCCAGAGTACAATCCAGGGATGTTTGACAGCTTTAAAGTTGGCCAAGGTCAGCATTGAAAACTGGGATTGTTTACTCGGATTCCTCTGCTCGTCCAGACTGCCGAAACTTACCCTATCCTTATGGGAACAGTCACTCCACAATAAATCCGATATCCCGACTTGGGTCGAATTCGACAGTTTCCTTAGCGAGCGTCATCGCACGCTGGAAGCGATAGAAGACATAAGGCCTAACACGGGAGTCCAAGCTTAATTTCATCGTAAAGAGGCAGCCCAAAAAAAAATTAACTCTTTCGAAGCAAAGGTCAAAGTGAATGCACAACCTTCCAAGCAAACTTTGACCTGCAAACTGTGTTCCAAAGAGAACCACCCCATCCGTTCATGTCCAAAGTTTCTGCAAATGGCAGTTAACGATAGGGCCTCCACACTTCGTTTTTTTCGCTGCAGCGCACGCAAATTGTGCTTGTATGCGTGTTAAAACTGTGACAATATTTGTGTGTGCCCACCACTGGCGTAAAGTGTTATATATAATACAGTGTAGCTAGTGAGTGCACTTTTTACGTTTCTTTTGTCGTATAAGTGCTAAGTCAGCTGTTTGCCAGTTCGATGACAATACAATCGATATTGAAATTGAAATGATTAATTGTTAAACTGAAAATAATAAAATAAACTAAAGCGTTTTATATCATTCTCTCGCACTCTATTTGCTTTTGTCGCTTCTGACACTTTTAAAAACATCAGTTTTTCAGTTTCAATTGATGATAAAAATTACTATGTCATTTTTGTGGATCAGTATACACATTATTGTGTTACTTACCTAATTAAACACAAATCGGATGTGTTCAATATGTTTAAAGATTTTGTGGCAAAAAGTGAAACACATTTTAATCTAAAGGTAGTGAATCTTTACATTGACAATGGTAGGGAATATTTATCTAATGACATGCGTGAGTTCTGTGTTCAGAAAGTAATAAGCTACCATTTAACTGTTCCATATACTCCACAATTAAATGGAGTTTCAGAAAGAATGAGTAGAACAATTACCGAAAAGACTGCTATGGTCAGCGGTGCAAAATTAGATAAGTCCTTTTGGGGTGAAGCTGTATTAACGGCAACTTATATAATAAATAGGATTCCAAGTAAGGCACTTGGAGATCGAGCAACCACGCCATATGAGATGTGGCATAATAGAAAACCGGTTTTAAAATATTTAAAAATATTTGGTTCAACAATGTATGTTCATAATAAAAATGGAAAACGAAAATTTGATGAAAAATCATTTAAAAGTATTTTTGTCGGATATGAACCAAATGGCTTTAAATTATGGGACGTCGAAAATGAAAAATTTATTGTTGCTAGAGACGTAGTCGTAGATGAAACAAATATGGTTAATTCTAGTGCTGGTAAAAGTGAAATTCCGAACGATAGTAAGGATAGAAGTAAGAATATAAAACTCCTGAAAGAAAGTAAGGAAAGTAAAATTTCGAATGAGAGTAAGGAAGATGATAAAATTAACTTCCAGAATGAGAGTATGGAAAGTATTGAACCAAAAATCCTGAATGAGAGTAAGGAAGATGATAATATTAAATTCCAGAATGAGAGTATGGAAAGTAGTGAACCAAAGATCCAGAATGAGAGTACGGAATGTTATGTACCAGAATTCCTGAAAGAGAGTAAGGAAGTTCAACAGCCTAGAAAAATATTAAATAAAATCGCTAGAAGAAGGGATACATTAAAGAATAAGCCACATAAATCATTTAATGGAGATAAATATTTAATAGATAATTATGCATTAAATGCCCATGCTGTATTTAATGACATTCCAAACTCGTTTGACGAAATACAAAATAGAAAGGATAAGTCCTCATGGGAAGAAGCTATTCAAGCGGATTTGTCTGCCCATGAATTCAATAAGACATGGACTATTGTTGAGAGGCCTGAAACTAAAAATATTGTAGATAGCAAATGAGTATTCACTCTAAAACAGAATGAGATGGGAAATCTAGTAAGATATAAAGCAAGGTTGCACGGGGCTTACACAAAAGTACCAAATAGATTATGATTAAACGTTCGCCCCAGGTGCAAGAATATCTAGTTTCCGGTTTATATTATGTATTGCAAACCAGTATAACTTTAAAGTACATTACATGGATGTTAAAACTGCGTTTCTAAATGGTACACTGAAAGAGGAAATATGCATGAAAGTTCCTCAAGGAATTGTTTGCAAGAATGAAAATGTATGTAAACTAAATAAAGCGATTTATAGACTCAAACAAGCAGCTAGATGCTGGTTTGAAGTATTTGAACAAGCAATGAAAGAATGCGGATTTAAGAATTCACCTGTTGATAGATGTATATACGTTCAAGATAAGGGCGATATAAAAAGGAATTTATATGTATTGTTATATGTGGACGATTTAGTTATAGCGGCATCAGATATAGATATCCTAAAGAGATTTAAACAATACCTTATGACAAAGTTTAGAATGACTGATTTAGGTAAAATACGGTATTTTATTGGAATGAAAATAGAAATAAGTCAAGATCAGATATCTTTAAGTCAATCTGCTTATATAAAAAAAACTCTAAGTAAATTTAACATGGAAGAATGTAAGCCTATGAGTACTCCACTCCCTAGTAAATTAAATTATGATATGTTAAACTCAGACGAAATATACGATGCTCCATGTCGCAATTTAATTGGTAGTTTAATGTACATAACGCTTTGTACACGTCCTGATATTACTACTGCCGTAAACATCTTGAGTAGATATACCCATAAAATAATATTGAATCATGGCAAGGTTTTAAAAGAATACTGAGGTATCTTAAAGGCAGTATTAATATGAAAATACATTTTAAGAAGAATTTAGATTATGAACATATATTTGTTGGTTATGATGACTCAGATTAGGGAGGAAACGAGAATGATAGAAAAAGTACAACAGGTTATATTTTCAAAATGTTCAATTCGAATCCTATTTGTTGGAATACAAAAGGGCAGAATTCAGTGGCAGTCTCATCCACTGAAGCAGAATATATGGCTTTGTTTGAAGCTGTGAGAGAAGCATTATGGCTGAAGTCTCTCTTAGAAAATGTTGGCGTAAAACTCGATAAGCAAATAAAAAATATTTGAAGACAACCAGGGTTGTATTAGTATAGCTAGCAATCCTACATGCCACAAGAGGTCAAAACATATCGATATTAAATATCATTTTGCTAGAGAGCAGATAGAGAATAATATTATATCCATTGAGTATATTCCTACAGAGAATCAGCTGGCAGACATATTTTCAAAACCCTTACCTGCTGGAAAATTCATCGAATTAGGAAACAAGATGGGACTACACCAAGAAGACTGAAGAACTAAACAACAGAGATGAGGATACTTCGCAGATATTTTATAAACGACATATCTTATAGATTTAATAACTGAAGCTTATTAATTTGATTTAATTTGAATTATCTTTAACCACTATGAAACTAGTATATAATGAAGTTAACCTGAAAATATTGAAGTCACATGTTAAGTTTAAATGATCTGATTGGGTTTTATCTGTGTTTGTTATACTCCCCAGAATGCACACAAGTCGCATGAATTGAGGAAAATAGTTTCAAATACTAAAATGTAATTTTTGAGGGGGCGTGTTGGATATAACATCACTCCTCACTAGGATGTTATGTTAACAGCAAAAATAACATTACAGAAATCCCATAACTTATGTACGGGCACACTGTATTGTATCGTTCTTCTTTTGCCAATTTTGTATAAGTGGCTGGTTGTGTGCGCATTGAAAGAAATATAAAACGTGAAATATAAAAAGAATCATTTAATATAAACTTAAAACTACTGCGCATTTATTAATTAAAAGAAACTAGCTGGACAACACAATAAATATTTCAACAAGAACGTTGTCTACCACGAGCGTTGCACAAACTATTTATTTGCTGTTCGATGCGTTCGAGTCGATTGTTAAAATCTGAAGTGTTGTTTTGTGTGTTATTAGTTTTCGCCTCTACAGCCCGTACGTTGTGGAATTCGCCGACTTCCATTATCTTATCTGCGAGCTTAGCGAGATCTGTAAGGCCAACGTCCGACGCTTGTAAAATTGCCTGTACTTGTGTAGGTAAACGCTGCAACTATAAAGATTTTAAAAATCCGTCGTTGACTTTATTTTTTGCAAGCGAACTTAATTCGTTAAGCAGCTGAGTGAGCAGATCGATCTCAGAAAGCAATTTTTGAATTTTCTTTTGTTCGTAGCGTTCCAAAGTGCACGTCTTGAGGTGATCGTATTTACCAGTTTGTGGTTGATTTAAAATAGCGTCAGAAATTCGAACCAAAACTAACGAATCTATTGAAGCGAGGATTGTATTAAACTTTGTTTAGTCTGTCGTAATTCCCGCCAACGTAAATTGTGCTTTCACTTGAGACAGCCATAATTCGGGGTGCTCAGGCCAAAACGGTGGCACTTTAACTGCTATGCGATTTATAGTTACATCTGAGTTATTTTGGTGTGCACCGTTTTGCACATTAACGGGGTCAGGCTGTCGTAGATTGTTAGCGGCGTCTCGGGGCGGCGAATCGTTTTCATCTGCCATCGTCGTGCTGGGTCTCAGTAAATGATCATAAATGTTTTTTACAATCACGGCGGGGTCACAAATTTAGTGTTAATGTTACAAACTAATAATATATATATTCATTTACTCAATATTTAACAAATGATATAAATATATGTTTGCGTGTGTTCGCGCTGAGACCAAGCAATAATTCTACTTTTCGACTCGAGTTCTTTTTCTACTCCACTGGTTCTCTTGAACCCTTTCGATTAAACTAACTCGTTGATAGTTGTTGACTTATCGAACTATCGATGAACTTGTGGTGGTCAGGCACCACTAATATTAAGATTTTTAGTAGACGTAAGAAACGCTTTTTCAATCGTATCTCAAATTAAAGGCCAAATAAATATAGAACTTTTTTTTTTTGGTTGTTTTTACTTACAACTTAAATAATTGACAGAAATGTCGAAAGGAGAGAGAGCTTGAGAGCTCAACATGACTTCCGCTACCTTAACTGGATAAATTTGAAGTGCGGAAAATGCCAGGCATAACAAAAATTAAAAGCAACCTTAGCTACAAAATAAAAAGCAAACAGTTGAAGTGAAAACGCTTTAACGTCTTACGTAATCAACAAAGAAGGATCTCTCTTTTATATATAAAATATTTGTGCAGTTGAATTTATGTAATTCTTATCCTTTTGAAGTATTTAAAACTTCTTATGTCATCTTCCGTGACCCGACCATAAACGTTATTTTAGCTTTCAGTCTCTCTCTCTTTCTGTCAGTTTTTCTCACAAATAATAGTGTTATGATGTTTGGGGGCTTTGTTTGTGTAGTGGCGAAAAGCTGGGATAAAACTTCTTGCTTATGTTTTTTGTCGTACAAACAAACTAAAATTAACTAAATTTTGCCCTAGCTGAGTGCCGAAAACATTTAAGCTGCCTTCACACGGTCGGTTCTTCTGTAGCTTTTTTTAACCGACCAAAAAGGTTGACATTCACATTATTCGCATCGGTTAAATCCAAAATCCCATCACTTTTTGTTGTTACACAATCTGGTCACACTTCCCTAGATATATAAGTTTGTTTACATTATTTTTTGCCAACAATTACTAAAAAATACCAAAAACGCCTTTTTTACGTTAACATGTTCGTGGCACAAATTTAACCGACTCAAAAAGAGCAGAAATAAAACACGTTCTATTTTTCTCATTTTGAGTCGGTTTTTGATCGGACCTAAAAATTTTTGTATATTCACACGAGAGCGCTGGCTTAAAAAAAAAAACAAGTAAGAAGGCTCTAGTCGGGAGAGCCCGACTAGAAGATACCCTTAACCCAGTTTCAATAAATATATTAAATTTATATAAGTCTTTGGTATACTGACTTAACTTCAATCGATTAAATTCGATATCTCCGGTGTTTCTTAACCGATTTAGACGAAATTTTCAGAAAAGTTCTATTATTACCTATTATTCAACCCTCATTTTTAGATTTTCCAAATATTTTATTGTTATCGATATTATGTGTATATCGGAAACCAGAATAGTTATCGATAATTTGAAGCAAACTTGTTCTGTTTATGGTATAGGAGAACTTAAATACAAAATCTGAAGTCTCTAGCTCTTGTAGTCTCTGAGATCCACGCGTTCATACAGACGGACAGACGGACATGCTATATCGTCTCGGCTGTTGATGCTGATCAAGAATATATGTACTTTATGGGGTCGGAGATGCTTCCTTCTGCCTGTTATATACTTTTGCACAAAACCATTATACCCTTATTTACCCATTTTATGGGTTAAGGGTATAAAACCGATGAAAAAACCGATCGTGTGAAGGCAGCTTAAGCAAACACAGCCGAAAAGTATGCTTTAACTTTGCGCATTACAGAAATTCACACAGACACAATAAGAGACGAACAAAAGCAGAGAAGTGTGAGAGAGAGGTGAGTGGTAGGGGAGGGGGGGGGGGGTATTTGTGGGTTGGTTATGAAGTGAATGTAAAGGAACTAGAGAAAGACTCATAACATTTATCATGACCACTTAAGGGTGCTTAAAATACACGCACCCAAAGTTAGAGAGCGCGTAAAGGTGTGCGAGGGAATGTGAGGTAGATGTGGCAAGCAACCAATAACAAGCAACATGCAACAACAACAACAACAATACGCTTTGTTAAATTAATTTAATGAACTGTCAATAATGCGCCATTATTTAATATACGCTTCACGAACACCCCAAAAACGACAAGAACAACAACAACAACACAACAAGGCCAAGTTATTGTTCTCAGATTCGTTTTGACTGTTGTCATACGCAATTATGACGAACTTGAGGAGCAGCTCATACAAATATACATCCACATCCAATTCCGCCTGACAGCAGCTGCCCCATTAGCACTTTGTAAAGCAAAGACAAATTTTTGGTTTTGCTTTGTTTTGTTTTGCTGCCGGACAAGCGAAATGTTTGATTTTAAAAGATATCTCCAAAAAGATGGTGAGAGAGAGACGGAAAAAGTGTCATAAAGCAAAGAAACAGATGGAACGGATGGAGTGGCGAGAATGAAGCACGATGAGTAGCGTGTGTGTTGGCAACGACCTTCATAAAACAAACACGCCGATAATGAGTGACAGTCGATGTGACGCACAGTGCCATCGCAGAGAGTGGAAGAAGGGCCAAGGAAACTGACACATTTTGGTGCCAGGCGCTATTTAATGGAGTTTTGCACAAAGAGTGCAACTAAATAGGCGATAATTGACATTTGATTTGATGCCGTCAATGGAAAACTTTTTAACTGTGAGTTCGTGAAAGGATTTGCCAAAAAGAAGAAGAAACCCTAAGGACTTCGTAAATACTACAAACTACGTTTCACAAACAAATGGCAGAAAATTTTGTGATTGCCTGCGAAGCCTTAACTTTAAAAGTTAAGTCATTTGAATTATTGAGCAAGCATTTAGGGTACAATGAATAATTTATTAAGTATTTTGCATTCGTTGCATTTGTCATTCGGAAAGAAAGATTTACGCCTTGAAATTATTCAAAAAAAGCATATGAAATATTAAGCTTGAAGCTTATGAATTGATAATAATACCAAGGAACTTGTCTGCATTCTTGCATAACTATTGCATTAAATTAGCAAACGATTAAAAGTTTATTAAATGTTGATAGTCAAGAGCATAAAACGAAGGTTTAAATGGCGCACTTAGTATTTGTTTTCTAACTCTTGGGTGCGTCGACCGACTTCTCCTTCACGTAACATCTTTTGACTTTCTGCACAACTGCACTTCAGAGACATTTGTCTTTTGGCTTTGTATATGGCAGACACGGTATATGCTTATACGTGCAACTAGGGACGCTGTTAGCTGGTAAGCAAGAGGGCGTGGCTGGCTTCGAACGTGGCCGTGACGGACTTGTCCATTGTCAAGGCAGCAGACAAACAACAAACAACCAAATCAAGCAAGTAGAGTATATACTAAAAAAAAGGGCGAACGTGTAGAAGGGTTTCTTTGTTTCCCGCACCTTGGCTTGATGGGGCTAAGAGGAAGAAAAGGGGTTGGCAAGCTCCACACTTGAGACACAGGCGAATTCAAGTGATCGTGTTTGATATGCACTTCACTGCCATGGGCTTAATTATTGGGCCCAAAAAGAGAAGATAATAGTGTTGAATATTAAGTCAAATATTTGAAAAAGTATTTAAATAAATAATGTTTAATTTAGGAAAAAGAGACCATATGCATTCAAAATATATAACCTTATCTTGAAAAACTGGATTCAACTAAGAGCATTAATATTGTTACACAAAGTTATAAATACAAAATAGCCCAGTTATCTTTGTAATAGATTGATTTTTTTAACTTCACGCCGGACAAATAATTTAACAACTGTACGTCATCGATTATCTGTCTCTGAACACCAGTACTTTATACACACTGTTCGCCTGTGGAACAACCTTCCACACGACCTAAAGATAATTAGAAGCGCACCACAATTTAAAAGCAGCCTTCTGCTGCATTTACAAAATAATATCTAACTAAAATAATTCTAATATATATATATATAAACACTCAAACTAAGCTTACAAATGCTAATCTTCTTAAGGGGAAGACTGTTCTTCCAAATTTCTTCTTTTATTTTTTTTTATAATTTAAATTATTTGTATTTTTTAAATTATTTGAATAATTTAAATTACTTCTCTCTATTTTCTTCTTTTTCTTTTCTTTGCTTTTTATTTTTAATTAATTAATTAATAATTTTGTTTTAGTGACTAGTGCCTTAAATTTAAGTTTCTTGGAACTTGTAGCACTAGGATGTTAATCAAATAAATAAATAAAAAAATAAATAAATAAATGTATTCTCGAAAAGTTTGCGAACTTAATGCGGAATTGCTTTTCGGAACTCAAACAAACGTGCACACACACACACACACACACTTACTAGTACGCTCTAATAAAATACTTGAAAGCTTGTTGTCAATTTATGCGCGACAACGTTAAAAATGAAGGAATGAGAAATGAATGTCGGATTAGTTCTGTGCTGTTGCCTTTCCACTCAGTTGTCATTACGTTTGTTGTTTTCCTTGTTGTTTTCATTCCATTTGCCATCGGATTGTTCGCATGCAACAAGCAGGCTTACAACCTAGTCAAGTCCCTTGAAGGATATTCGTCCCAGCAATTGCCATTGCATTAGTACTGCACTTCAATTGAAGGTTGTAAAGGAGATATTGCCTTTCTAACAAGCTGCTTAATAATCTCAGCTTATTCATTGGTAAGCATTGAAATGTCTTTGCCAATTGAAAGTCAATAGTTAAGAACTAATACTCGAACGGTGATTCAATGTTTTATTTATTTATTTCTTTACAGTCAGCTAAGAGCAGCTGACATTAAAATAAATCAAATTTAATTTAAATTAAAAATAGTTAAAATAATTAAATTAAGTAAAATATAGAATAATATATAAATCTGGAAAAATAATTAAAAGTTAACGTTAAACTCAGGGAAATTCAATAAAAAATTGAGCAGTCCAACATTTGTTGCGAGGATTGGGAAAAACCCAGAAAAACCCAATCAGACCAGCGTTAGATTAGTAGTTAGTGGCTACGATTAGATAAAGCAAAAAGGATTGATCTTTTTAGTACTGGAGTTGAGGCCTCCAAGGAGACAAGAGAATAAAGTTTGATATAGTCGGAACATATAACACGAAATGGTTCATGAAATAAATAGTTGCTGAAGCAACGATCAAGGCTAAGGGGTAAAAAGCTACGTGAAGATCTAATTGGGACATTAAATATAATTCGACTCAAAAGAACTGATGAGTCGATTTCACCATTAACCTTAAAACAGTAAATTGGGCACTGAGTGCCCAGAGCGGTTTTCAAGGCCGAATATCTCGTAGTGCCGGTGTCGAAACCCTTCCTTTGGTATGACTTTTTGAAAGCCTGTACTCTACGTATATTCCAAAGTTTCATAAAAATCCGCACATATTTGGCAAAGTTATGAACGAAATCATGAAATGTGCCCCTAAACCGTAAATACGGGCACTCAGTGAACATACTTTTTTTTCAAGTAGTTTGTATGAAAAATTTGTTTTTAGCCCCTGAATTATGCTTGTATAGGGTTTTTTTTTGCTTGACACGTGTTACTTCTTCTACCTAGACCGGTTTTTTTGCTTGACACATGTTTACTTCTTCTACCTGCACTTTTTTTTTTTGATACTTACAAGGGTAAAATGCTGTTTTATTTCAAAGTTTTGGTCAGTTTGATTTCAATTGTAGCAGCAGCAAGATACAATTTTTAGTTTGTGGAAGTGAAAAAAATCAAAATGAATCAAGACGCAATATTTGTACAACAAGGACAATTTGACTGAGAAAGAAGAAATGCAGTATGAAGAGTATTTAGGCCAGGACAACAATGGAATTTGTGGACGTAATTACAATTTATTATCAACAAATGAATCAAATGGCGAAGAAAATATTATCCCAAGTGATGAATGTGACTTTTGTGAAAGTGACAATGAGCCGCTTTCCAACATACGCTTTGGAGAGTACTTGGAACAAAACACTGAACTTTTGGAAGACACTGAATTAGAGGAACAACCTATACCAGTTGAGCCAAATCATGGACATAAATATTCTAGTCAAGGTAGAAACAATAATAAAGTTTGGTGGTCACAGGCAACTGCTGCTGAAAAAACAAGGAAGCAACATGCAAAAAATGTATCAAAGAAGCGATATGACACCAAGTTAGATGCGTTCAAGGACATAATGCCCAGCAACTTGATCGAAACAATTGTAATAGAAACAAACAGGAAAGCAAGAAGAGTATTTGCAGAAATCAGCCGAAGAGACACTGCCGCAGACGAGATTTATGCATACATTGCCATTATATTGTATGTAGGAGCAGAAAAATCAAACACTACATTAGGAGTTGTCAACCCTGCTATATTCGCAAATTCAATTATTAGTCGGATTCAGACAGCGACAGTGATACTAATCAGCCAACAACATCAACAGCAGCAAATAGCAGAAAACGCCGTAGAAATTCGCCAATAATTTTACAATTTTTAAGTTTTATTTCAAAAAAATATTTTATAACATATATATTATGCATGATTTTTTTGTTCATTAGGCTTAGTTATAACAATAAATAAAAAAAAATAACATTTTATCTCAAACTACCGAAATAATAGTGTTTTTATTGAAAAAATGCATGCAAAAAGACGTTTTCCCATAAGAAAAGCATTGTGGGCACTCAGTGCCCATATTTACGGTTATGTGTTGTAAAACCTATTTACGGTTTGAAGGTTAAGTAGGTTAGTAATAAATAATATTCCATGCATAGTTCTACGGTTTAACAGGGAGGGAAGATTTATCAAAAGGAGTCTACTTGAATACGGGGGTAAGTCAACTCCAGCAACCCAGTAAAAACTTCTAAGGGCAAATAGAAGAAATTTCTTCTGCACAGATTCAATTCTGTCCTGGTGAATCGAGTATTGTGGGGACCACACACAAGATCCATACTCCAGAATGGGACGTACTAAGGATGTATAAAGCGTTTTAATGGTGTACGGATCATTAAACTCTTTCGACCACCGCTTGATGAAGCCAAGGACATTAATGGCCTTATTGACCATATACGAAATATGAGCGTCAAACTTTAATTTAGGATCAAGAATAATGCCTAAATCTTTAATTTCAAACACGAGGACAAGTGGTGAAGCATCAAGCAAGTAGTGAGCAGTATGAGGAGTACCTTTACAAAAAGACATGACTTAACATTTAGAACAATTTAATTGAGTAAGTTAAAACCACACCAGGCCGACAATGCACCCAAATCCTACTGTAGTAAATTACACAGGGCCTGGTCTAAAGAACTTGTGGGATAGTTCAGAGGGGGCTAAGCTGAGGCCACCAGGCAGGTCGCGGGTTGCGGATAGCGAACGGCCTCTTTATGAGGTTAGCTGCGAATAAGCGAGAATTCTTGCAAATAAGCAGTCCTTGACAAACAGCGGGTACGGTACCGTTCACCGTATCGACAAGACGCTTGTGTCGCCGTCTTCAAAGCATAGCCTCACACACTCCCAACAGCCACACAGCACACTAAGACCCCATTTACACGCTGAAGTTTTTTCGAGAATTTTCTCTCTGAATCTTTTATTTTTAGGCAAGGGGAGTGTAGAGGGGTAAAACTTCAAGCAAAAATTCACTACCCGTTAAGTCGTGCATTTTTCTTCTAATTTTGCTTTGCCTTATTCCGATAGAATGTAGTCACAGAGTTGCACAGTGTTTGATGTGAAAAATTACGTTATTGATACGAAATATCGCACAAGCAAATATTAGCGCAAATAGTAAATATTTTGTTGTGGCTTATAATTATTAATAGAAATGTTATGGACGAAAGAATTAATTGAACTAATGTTAACTGTGTATGTTTATCGAACATAAATTTAAACCAGAGTTGCATTTTCAAAGGAAAAACTTCACTGAAAAACTTCAGCGTTAAATGAGGTCTAACATACCAACATATCAGACTTCTATTTTCGATATTAATTATATATTAAGTGATATATTGTCGAATATTCGTGCTTTCATCATTAAAATGAATAGCATCGGTCCGCTAGTGTAGCGATTGTAGGTTCTGCTATAATTGACAAAATTAAGTGTCTGAAATGACAGGTTGGTCCAGCCATCCGTCAAAGGGAATATTTTCTCCTATATTAAACACATGGAGGCGGGCTTTTTAAAAACTAGATTTTCTTAAGACTTTGTCACGTTCAACTATCGTCAGTAAACCGACTTTACAGACAATCAATGTTTTTTTGTAGCTAAGGTTGCTTTTAATTTTTGTTATGCCTGGCATTTTCCGCACTTCAAATTTAACCAGTTAAGGTAGCGGAAGTCATGTTGAGCTCTCAAGCTCTCTCTCCTTTCGACATTTCTGTCAATTATTTAAGTTGTAAGTAAAAACAAACAAAAAAAAAAAAAAGTTCTATATTTATTTGGCCTTTAATTTGAGATACGATTGAAAAGCGTTTCTTACGTCTACTAAAAATCTTAATATTAGCGGTGCCTGACCACCACAAGTTCATCGATAGTTCGATAAGTCAACAACTATCAACGAGTTAGTTTAATCGAAAGGGTTCAAGAGAACCAGTGGAGTAGAAAAAGAACTCGAGTCGAAAAGTAGCATTATTGCTTGGTCTCAGCGCGAACACACGCAAACATATATTTATATCATTTGTTAAATATTGAGTAAATGAATATATATATTATTAGTTTGTAACATTAACACTAAATTTGTGACCCCGCCGTGATTGTAAAAAACATTTATGATCATGTACTGAGACCCAGCACGACGATGGCAGATGAAAACGATTCGCCGCCCCGAGACGCCGCTAACAATCTACGACAGCCTGACCCCGTTAATGTGCAAAACAGTGCACACCAAAATAACTCAGATGCAACTATAAATCGCATAGCAGTTAAAGTGCCACCGTTTTGGCCTGAGCACCCCGAGTTATGGCTGTCTCAAGTGGAAGCACAATTTACGTTGGCGGGAATTACGACAGACCAAACAAAGTTTAATACAATCCTCGCTTCAATAGATTCGTTAGTTTTGGTTCGAATTTCTGACGCTATTTTAAATCAACCACAAACTGGTAAATACGATCACCTCAAGACGTGCACTTTGGAACGCTACGAACAAAAGAAAATTCAAAAATTGCTTTCTGAGATCGATCTGCTCACTCAGCTGCTTAACGAATTAAGTTCGCTTGCAAAAAATAAAGTCAACGACGGATTTTTAAAATCTTTATAGTTGCAGCGTTTACCTACACAAGTACAGGCAATTTTACAAGCGTCGGACGTTGGCCTTACAGATCTCGCTAAGCTCGCAGATAAGATAATGGAAGTCGGCGAATTCCACAACGTACGGGCTGTAGAGGCGAAAACTAATAACACACAAAACAACACTTCAGATTTTAACAATCGACTCGAACGCATCGAACAGCAAATAATAGTTTGTGCAACGCTCGTGGTAGACAACGTTCTTGTTGAAATATTTATTGTGTTGTCCAGCTAGTTTCTTTTAATTAATAAATGCGCAGTAGTTTTAAGTTTATATTAAATGATTCCTTTTATATTTCACGTTTTATATTTCTTTCAATGCGCACACAACCAGCCACTTATACAAAAATTGGCAAAAGAAGAACGATACAATACAGTGTGCCCGTACATAAGTTATGGGATTTCTGTAATGTTATTTTTGCTGTTAACATAACATCCTAGTGAGGAGTGATGTTATATCCAACACGCCCCCTCAAAAATTACATTTTAGTATTTGAAACTATTTT
The DNA here is from genome assembly GCA_030179655.1 of Scaptomyza flava. NCBI lineage: Eukaryota > Metazoa > Arthropoda > Insecta > Diptera > Drosophilidae > Scaptomyza > Scaptomyza flava. The sequence goes on along the minus strand of JARNME010000371.1, from coordinate 54,032 downwards.
CCTCAATTCATGCGACTTGTGTGCATTCTGGGGAGTATAACAAACACAGATAAAACCCAATCAGATCATTTAAACTTAACATGTGACTTCAATATTTTCAGGTTAACTTCATTATATACTAGTTTCATAGTGGTTAAAGATAATTCAAATTAAATCAAATTAATAAGCTTCAGTTATTAAATCTATAAGATATGTCGTTTATAAAATATCTGCGAAGTATCCTCATCTCTGTTGTTTAGTTCTTCAGTCTTCTTTCTATTGTTTCCTAATTCGATGAATTTTCCAGCAGGTAAGGGTTTTGAAAATATGTCTGCCAGTTGATTCTCTGTAGGAATATACTCAATGGATATAATATTATTCTCTATCTGCTCTCTAGCAAAATGATATTTAATATCGATATTGTAACGTACAGTCGTTGTTTTCCCCTATGGATGGAATTTTGGAACTGTCTTTTGCGTGAGGGGATCGTAGCTTATATGAGTCGGGTCGGATTCGTTTGTTACGGCTAGCAAAAACAGCCTGTAGGGGGTTCGTTGACTCATTTAAGTACACACACACGCCAACAACGACGCTATTAATATTAAATTTAAAATTTATAAATCCGTGAGCCTTTTGTTTTGTTGACACATAGAACATAATCACCAAACAGACTTCGAGTGGAATCTAAAATCGGACACACTGAGTTTAACTACGCTAAGGTAACTGCATGTTGTTGTTGCAGCATGGCTCTATACCCACCCTACCTTGAGTTTTCTAATGCCAGATTTATTTGAAAAACTCCCAAACTGACTTCGCAATCTTCTTACTATCCAGGAAACATAAGTACAAAATTTATTCTTCCATAATCAAATTTTATTCAACTTCCAAACTTAACAATAACAAAATCTGCAAAGTTACTTTGCATACTATTTTCAGAAATCATATTAAATTCATTCTTTGAATAAATAAATTAATAGTAGCTCATCATTATATAGTATGCCCCCAAAAAAAAACAATAATAAACGATACTATCACCAAATTATATTGCAATAGGTATGCATAGTATTAACAAAAAAAATGGTTATTAAAATAGGTTATACAAACAAAAATTTTTTTTTTTCGGTGTATATAATTTTCCCTTCAGGGTATCTTATAAAGTCTAATTCAAACTAAATTTATTCTTAACATAAACATTGTTTTTATTTTTAAGTCCCCATAATTTTCTTCAGTGTACCATCTTCTTCATCAACTTTTGAGATTCGGCCTAAGGCAATAAAACAGTACCACAACTTTCTTCTTCTAACTTAACTTATTATTAACTAAAGTATTTCATAATTTCTCTTAGTGCATTGCAGTTTTTATTTTGGTGCGACTCAAATCGTTATCTCTTTATCATAAGAACAGCAAAGCAAAGCAACTCACTTAAAGCTCAGCCTAAGGAAACAAGAACATGCGAAACTAACACTACGCTTATCTCATTTGGGTATATTCACATTTTCAAACTTTTCTTCAATATTTTCTGTTCTTTTAATTGCCATGACGTTAACTACTGATTAAATTCTAAATAGATTTTTAATTAAAATTTTCTTTTGTGCGAACATATGTATTCTATCCGTATTTTTATTTTATTTCAATTCTTTTTTTAACACGCTTATATTAGCTTCACTTGTATGTATGTTTGTATGTTTGTATGTATGTAACTTCCTTTTGACTAAAAGCAAGAGACTCATTCGGCCGTGGACGAGATTAGAACCCACGACCGGTAAGTCCGGGAGCGAAGACCCGCGCCTTAGACCGCTCGGCCATCGCACTAACTTGAGTTATGGGATATATTGACAGTAATAAGCCACTTGCTGGTAGTCCAAAGGAGAGTTAAAAAATAATTTTTTTTCAGCCGTGGACGGGATTTTAACCCACGACCGGTAAGTTCGGGAGCGAAGACCCGCGCCGTAGACCGCTCGGCCAACGAACGAACTTGAGGTAGAGGGATAAATGATAAATAGTTTTATTGTAAAAAAAGCGTGGGGCGCTTTGTCCATATATCTCGTACATCGAGCGCCCAACGCTTTTTTTACAGTAATACTATTTATCTTTTATTATTGTTTTAAACTTATTTGAAAAATTATAATAACTAATAATCCCGTCCACGGCTAAAAAAAAAAAAATTTTTAACTCTCCTTTGGACTAAAAGCAAGTGGCTTATTACTGTCAATATATCCCATAACTCAGGTTCGTTCGTTGGCCGAGCAGTGTAAGGCGCGTGTCTTCGCTACCGGACTCACTGGTCGTGGGTTCTAATCCCGTCCAAGGCCGAAAAAATAAATTTTTTTTCAGTAATTTTCGGATTTGGTGCCGTAAATAAGAACCGCAATAACTTTAATATACGCTATCGGAGCTGGAACCACCGCGGCTGCTGGCACCAGACTTGCCCCCCAATGGATCCTCATAAAAGGATTGAAAATGCAGTCAATTTGAATACGGGGCTTCAAATGTCAACCGTATCGTCACTATCCTCCCGTGACGAGAGTGGGTAATTTGCGCGCCTGCTGCCTTCCTTCGAAGTGGTTACCGTTTCTCAGGCTCCATCTCCGGAATCGAACCCTGATTCCACGTTACCCGCCACAACACTGATCACTATAATTACTACTATTACAAAGTCGGTAAGGCAGCGGGAGCGCGCGATTGAAATACACCACATATAAAAATGCTACTGCGCAATTTTCTGCGCATATGCGTTCTGCGCCCAAGTCAGCAGTGGCAACTCGCTACAGTCCACTACCCAAGTATCCACCCCCGCTTAAGCCTATACTACTATACCCAGTTACGTCATGTGCTGTAGTCGTTGGTCGTATCATTCATATCCTAACAATAAAGACCGAATGTTTTTCTGCTATTACAAACTACGTGTGGCTTGTAATTCTCAACTGATTTTACCTTCCACGTCATCTAGTGGTCGCTCGTATCACGGAGTTGACACAAACGTCATGGCAGGTACAAGTGATGAGTACTTTACGATGCAGGGATTCGGAATCCCAGTATCGGCGTCTGGTCAGGGTGAGAAAGCAGGCTCGCAGGCGTCGTCATCAAACGACTGCAGCTCTTTAGTAGTGGGCAACTTGGCTACTGGAGAGTATACTGTTACAAGATGTAATTATTCTAATTTATGTAATAAAGATCTCGACTCGTTTAGTAATATTTGTGGAGAATCTAATACAGAAAAGAATCGAGGATCGTTGTCCGCTAAAGGCCTGTTTACTCTCGACATAACTTAACATAACATAACGTAAGAGGCAGCTCACTTAACTTAAGGAATGTATGCGTTTACTCTCAACATAACTTAGCTTAAGAAATCAGTTTGCAGTGCTGTACAATTGTGTTAGCAGTGTTGTTAAATAAAATAAAATATATTGACCGCTCGTTGGGGCAGTTTGAATACAACGTTGCTACCAAGTTCTTTGGCAGTTGCAGTCCAAACTGCTCTTATTTTAATGTTATTTTTAAACTCTTTTTACTTTTTGTCATAAATCAAACTATGGTTTTTTACTAAATTTATTAACTTCTGCTCATCCATTTTGAATAAGTTGTTTAATTGTAGTTGACCAACGTTTTGCAAGACTGATTTCGAACAGCTGTTCGCTATTCGCGTAAATCAACACTGTTCGAATTAAGTTATTTCTGCAACCTGCAGGTTCAAAATTAAGTTATGTTCTGTTAAGTTATGTTATGTTGAGAGTAAACGCTAACATTGAGAGCCATAAGGTAGATTGAGTCAGCTGACTCTTAAGTTATGTTATGTTAAGTTATGTCGAGAGTAAACAGGCCTTAAGACAACAAGAACAGAGAATAGTAGACTAAAGTCTGTTAAAAGAACTACAGGACTCTCAAGCGAGGAATTAGAGGAGAGAAAAAAGAAAAGAAGGCTCTATATGAGAAATTACAGAGCCAAGCAGTCAAAGGAGGCGAGAGAAGCTCGTCTGCAACAACTGCGACAGCATGCAGCTGAGATACGAGCCTCGGAATCCGAATTAGCTAAAGAAGCTCGTCTGCAACAAATGCGTCAGCATGCAGCTGAGATCCGAGCCTCAGAATCCGAATTGGCCAGAGAAGCTCGTTTGCAGCAAGTGCGTCAGCATGCAGCTGAGATCCGAGTCTCGGAATCTGAAAAAAGCAAAGAGGCTCGTCTGCAACAACTGCGACAGCATGCAGCTGAGATCCGAGCCTCAGAATCCGAATTGGCCAGAGAAGCTCGTTTGCAGCAAGTGCGTCAGCATGCAGCTGAGATCCGAGTCTCGGAATCTGAAAAAAGCAAAGAGGCTCGTCTGCAACAACTGCGTCAGCATGCAGCTGAGATCCGAGTCTCGGAATCCGAATTAGCCAAAGAAACTCGTTTGCAGCAAATGCAGCAACGAAACGCTGAGTCCAGAAGATCAAGTAGAGCCAGTATAACGGGCTTTAGGCAGACAATTAACACATTTTGTGATAAAATATGTGAAATTTGCACTAAACGGTGCTATCAACATCAAATTTCTAAGTGGATTGTAGATACTAAAATGGCACCATACTTGCCTGACGAATTAAAACAAAAAAATTGCTTGGTTGTTTGTAATCGTTGCAAGACCCATTTGGCCTCAAAGAAAATATTGCACCATCTAAGTCTTATTGGAATAACCTGGATCCAGGCCCTATACCAGAAGTTATTGCCGAGTTATCACAAGCCGAGCAGAGGCTGATTTCACGCATTATACCATTCGTGAAAATCATAAAACTTAGCGGCGTATTTGGGCAATATAGTTTTCGAGGTCAGGCAGTATTGTTCGCTCAGGACGTTTTCGAAGTCACTGAAAATCTTCCGAAGATGTTACCAAGATCTACAAGTAATGCTGGAATAGTTGTCATTACTGAGCGTCTTGAAAATATTAACGTTACACGACAGTTTTCAGTATCTAGGCAAAAAGTTTATGACGCACTAACTTGGTTAGTTACTAACAATCCACTTTACAAAGACGTGATTATCGATCAAAATGTTGTTATGAACGGTGAGGATATAATTAGAGTAGAAGAAGCACCAGAGAAGATTGCTGAGGATACCAATGAAGAACCTGACGTGAATGTCAGTGCGTACATGTATATCAATGATTTTTCGAGAATTGTACGTGCTTCGTGGCATCAAGGAAACAATGCCATATTTACGTCAGGATTTGCAGGTGTACAATGCTGTACGATGGCATTGGCAAACATTCTAAGAGCCAGTATTCTCACACCACAGCATTGGTCTACAAATACCCTCAATCTTAATATAATAACAGGTGACCAGATCTACAGTAATATAAGATTTGAAACGGCGAGAAGTTTAACGGCTTATCCTATTGAGAATGATGGATATCTATCGGTGCGAAATTTCAATATGGTCAAAGATCAATTGTTCGCATTTGGCAAATGGTTTGAGATCACTTTTGACGATGAACCGAGCATATATGGAAGCTTAAACGATAAGTATAATGCAGAGCTTGGTCGCACCCTTCGTCAAGGTCTGGAAGACTTGTTCGTGTTATATAGTGCTGGCATATTAATAACAGGTGGTCAATCATTCGGAGTGATGCACTACAATGATAAATACTACTTTAGTAATTCACATTCTTGCGGTCAAAAGGGATCCAAAGCGAAAGACAGCAATGGAAAAGCTTGCATCATCGAATGCGATAATTTAGAAGAGTTTGTGAGGGTTTGTAAACGTACAACACGCAGTAGAAATGTACAGTATACTCTTGATTATGTTGACGTCGAAGTCTTTGATATAAACGATCATCCTGAGGAAACTGAAGTACAGCGGAGTATTGCGACGGTAACGGCAACGTCTGAAACGATCACTTCTCAACAAGATCCAACTGATCGAATAATCCCACTGCAGACATCAGTGATGGCACCGATTGATGTAATGCAACCCAATGTGGAAGATGAACTACAAGTTTCACGAAATCTCAATGAGATTACCCGCAAAACGAAAGACAATATCGTTAATGTAGGTCATGAACTGAAAGCAGAAGAATTTGCCTGGTGCTTCTTGTTTCCTTATGGAAATAAATATAGTTGAAAAAAACTAAAAAACACGCTTATAAAATACATCGAAATAAAAAGTGAAAAATAAATATAGTTTAAAAAAACTAAAAAACACGCTTTAAGAGCATTTCAAACTAAAAGTTAAAAATAATTTTTCAAATAAGTTTAAAACAATAATAAATGATAAATAGTATTATTGTAAAAAAAAGCGTTGGGCGCTCGATGTACGAGATATATGGACAAAGCGCTCCACGCTTTTTTTACAATAATACTATTTATCATTTATTATTGTTTTAAACTTATTTGAAAAATTATTTTAACTTTTTAGTTTGAAATGCTCTAAAGCGTGTTTTTTAGTTTTTTTAAACTATATTTATTTTTATTATTTTTTTTTTTTTTTTGTGGTTTCAATAAATTTCTTTGATTCAATAACCTTAAACTTGATTCTAGACTATTAACACTTTATTCACTTTCACCAAAACAATAAAATATAAAAATATAATTGATACGGTTTTGTTTTTTTTTCTTTACTCACCCTTTGCTGCAACGACGAAGGCCTTCTCGCTGTGCGAGGTGTTGATGTTGTTGTTGTTTTATTGGTGGTTTAATGTTTTGTTAATGTTCTTTTGTTCTTTTTTTTTCTTTCTTCTTTTTGTTAAATATATTTTAATTAAATTGTTGTGAGGTGGGTGTGTTTTATATTTTAATTCTTAATTTTACCATTTCTTTGCTACTATCTAATATTTTGCTACTTGCATACTTCACGTTAGAATTTATTTTCTCACTTGCAACTACTTTTTGCATTTTTTCTTTAATTTTTCTTCCCTGCCTCTTGGTGCCAATTCTTTTGCACTTACTTTGGAAGGTGAATTTTCTGTATTTTTTTTTAACTTTCTTTATTTTTCTTGCCGCACTTTTAATCACTCTGAGAGGCCTATGAAACACTTTTTAGGGACATTTGAAACAAAAAAATATAACTTAAAAAAACTTAAACTAGGTGTAAGGTTTCTGCCGGTAGAGAGAATAATATAGTTTTAACACGTTTTTATGATGTCTTTGCTGGATTTGGGTTTGTTAGACCCCACAGGTTTTTTTTTATATTTTAAGTTTTTGACATGCGTGACTTTAGTTGGCGTTAGGTTATGTTTCACTGATTGCACTGCACTTTGGCACGATTTTTTGGCACTATTGTGAGGTTCTCTTTGTTCTGCTGCGCTGCTACAGGTCTGGCTTGCGTTGATGTGCGATCTGCGCAGATAAAAGCTCCCAAGCTTTTTCGCCTGCACTGATACTGATCTTGTTTGGGTTGAGGTGCGATCTAAGCAAATATCAGCTGCCAAGCTTTTTCGCCTGCACTGAGGCAAAGTTTTCGCTGCAGAATTAAATATTTTTATGTTGCATTAACACAATGCCACCGTCAGAATTAATTATTCGCGCTTACCAAAAATTGCGACTGCAACCAAATCCGTATTTAAGTAGATTTCAAATCTCCGCTAATATGATTATATATATTTAAAAAAATACATTTTGCTGACCCTGTTTGCCATATAAAAAATATTTCTTTTATATTTCACGCCCCGCGTGCTTCCTGTAGGTTAAGGACGATAGAACGAAATCAAGGTTTGCGTCTGCTGCTAAGTCTGGTCCAAATCGAAAAAGATCGGATCTCGCCTAACCTGCTTCTTTATACCCCCCTTTAACCGGATATAGCCGAGTGTCTATTGTCAACTCTCTCAAAATAAACTCACCACTGCCACGGTTGCAAGCTTCGTTAACAGCAAAGTTGCATTTACTAACGATAATTAGTGACTGCGCGCCAAAATACATATTTCAAAAAAAAAAAATGTTTTATTTTGTTTTCTAATTATTTTTCCAAATTTAATGTGCCCATAACACCACTGGTTAATTCGCAGTTCTTACCGCGTCGAATTAAACAGAAAATGTTTATTGTCTCAGATCCTTAGCATGAAACGTACAAATTAATCTCCCTTGCAGGTCTTCTAAAACATAAAAAGCATTACCTTGTTTTTCTCTGACTCGAGCTTTCAAAAACTGTGGACATAATTTTGCGTTCAAACCCTTGCTAAAATTACTTTGTCCAAAGTTTCTTCGAAACACTTCTTGGCCGACTTTATATTCAACACTTTTGGTGCGTAGGTTATATTGGTTGGCCTGCCTATTGTATGCATCCTGAAGATTCTTTCGCAACTCTTGCCTTAATAATTTTAGATTGTCATCTTTTGCTAACTGAGCTGTGGGTTCATCCAACATTTGCAGGTTTCTAAGCAATTGATATTGAGAACCATGAGTTATCATGTCCAACCCAAACAATGCATGATAAGGTGAAACACCAATACTCGAGTGATACCCATTTCTTAACGCACAACTAATAGCGTGAATGTGCAAATCCCATTCACTCTGATCGGTTCCAATATATGCTCTAATAGCAGAAATTATCGATCTGTTAACTCTTTCTGATGCATTCGACTGAGGTGAATATAAAGCTGTGTACGTATGCTTGATTCCAAAAGTAGTCAGAAAAGCATTGAACTCTTTCGCTTTGAACTGCGCGCCATTATCACTAATTACCACTTCCGGTACCCCATATATATCGAAGATTTGGTCCTCCAAAAACTTTTGAATACATTTACTAGTAAATTTCTTTAGCGGATACAGCCAATGAAATTTCGATAGATGGTCAAGAACGATTAACAACCCAATATTTCCTTGCTTGCTTCTAGGATACGGTCCCAAAGGTCAATATAGAGTCGTTGAAATGGACGTGCGGACTCTGCTTTCGCTCCCATGGGTGGTTTTAGTAGCATGTTTGGTGCTTTTGTACCTTTACAAATGTCACATCCCCTTACAAATTCTCTTACTTGAGATACCATTCCTGGCCAAAATAAATGCCTACGAATCACGTCTAACGTTTTAGCCATTCCTCCATGCGCAAGAACTGATTCATGTGCACGACTAATAACTTGATAGGACAATTTAGGTGGAACCCATAATTTCCATACGTTTTGTTCTGATGCTTCTGTACCATCGCTATGCTCTGTTCGTATGTAAACGAAACCATCCACCACCTTCACATCTGGATACAAACTTATATTCTCATTAATTTTACGCTGTAGCTCCAAATATTCTTGACTTTTAAAACAAATGGAAGTTAAATTTACTTCAGGTCCAAATTGTCTAACGCATCAATCTCATCCATAAACATCCGCGATAAGGCATCTGGAACTACGTTATCACGTCCCTTCCTACTGACGTTGAATTTGTAACACTGTAATTTCATTGCCCATCGTGCCAATCTTCCCTTTAAGTCTGCTTGTCTCATCAGCCAGGCTAAACTAGAGTGGTCTGTGATCACTTCGAACTCTTGTAGCTCTAGGTAACAACGAAATTTTTCTATGCCTAATAGCACTGCCAAGCATTCACGCTTGCGTTGAGTAGAATTAAGCTTCTTTGACATGAAGGCTATAGGTTGTTCCAAACCTGCATCTGTTAACTGCACCAACACTGCGCCCACACCAAAGTCGCTAGCATCACAATGTAAATAAAACTTTCTGCTAAAATCTGGATTTCGTAAAACTGGAGCTGAAGTTAATACGGTTTTAAGCGTATTCAAAAGCTCTTGAGCCGCTTCAGTCCAAGCGAACTTCTGTTTCTGCGTAAGCAGGTCCGTTATCGATGTTGTTATTGTAGCAAAATTTTCAATAAACCTTCTATACCATCCGACTAATCCTAAAAATCTCCGGACTTGTTTTACGGACTTGGAACCGGCCACGCTAAGATTGACTCAACCTTTCCTGGGTCCGTAGATATGCCTCCACATCCAATAACATATCCTAGATACTTTACTTGTGTAACACAAAAGTGGCTTTTGTTAAAATTAAGAGTCAGCTTAGCTTTTCGAAATTGTTCTGCAAGTCTAATCAACACTGTAAGATGCGATTCAAATCTGAAGATACTACACAAAGATCATCCAAATATCCAAAACAACAATTTTTCAAATCAGCAGGTATGACTTCATCCATCAGTCGAGACATCGTCTGTGGTGCGTTGCATAACCCAAAAGGCATAACTACAAACTGATAAAGAGGACGACCCGGAATTGTGAAAGCTGTCAACTCTCTAGAAGCTTTAGTAAGCGGAACTTGCCAATACGCATCTTTGAGATCGATTTTGGATATCAAATTTGCTTTGGGCAAGCGTGCAAATATGCCATCTATATTTGGTAGCGGATATGCATCCTTCCTTGTGCATTCGTTAACTTTCCTTGCATCTAGGCATAATCTGACTTTGCCTGGTTTTATTACCAACCTCATTGGTGAACTCCATGGGCTATTTGACTTTTCTATCACTCCTAATTCAATCATACGGTCCACCTCTACATACATAAGTTTTTCTACGGCCGGTGATACTGGGTAGAATCTTTGTTTAACTGGTTTCGCATTTCCCACATCAATTTCGTGTTCGATAAGAGAAGTACGACCTAGTCCTTGACTTTCGAAACTGGGAAATAATGATAACACTGTATTTAACTGATTTTGTTGCAAGTCTGTTAGAGGATATTTAGCATCTTGAGTACTTCCAAATTGGATTCATTGTTGTCATAATCGATGGTCGAGATAATTCCTGGTGCCAACCGAAATTCTCTCTAAAAGTCCACACCTAATATAACTCTTTTATTTATAGATGGAATTACAAAGAACTTAATGGGTTTCATTAGATCCTTATAAGTAACCTCCGCACAGAAATATCCTATGACTGGATGTGCACTGCCATCCGCTGTTTTCACCGTTGATGAAATGCTTTGATATTGTGGATATTCAGACCAATCTACAGCCGCTAAGCCCGACCCCACGCAACTAATGTTAGCTCCTGTGTCAAGTAACCCTTGTTCACAAAAATCTAGAAACTTAACTTCAGCATATAATCTTCCGTCTGTTGATGAATTTACAACTGAGGAAACCAACAACTTTTTGGTTTTCCGTATACCACGATAAAAATCACGCATGCGTCGCGTAGAACGTTTCGACGCTTTTACCGATCTTTCAATTTCCTTATCTTTAAATATTCGATCCCTAACTTGCATGTATGCGCGTAACCGCTCATGATAAGGACGAATTGGACATAATTTGGGATATTTAACTGCCTCCTGAAGTAATTTACTCTCCGTTTTTTTTCACTTAAATAAGACACCTCCGGTTTTTCTTTAGCTGGCTCTGCTGAACTAGCTACCTCTCGCATAATATGGTTTTCGTTTACTGTTTCGGGGCCACTCGACTCTGATTGCCAAATGGACCCACCTGGTAGTTTTCCGCTCGTTTTGCAAGGCATACAGGACAAGTTGGTTTGTAGACTTTCTTTGCGCCACATCCGTAACAAAAGACTTTTCGTTCTTGCAAACACATATCCCAACCATGGCCTTCTTCGTCGCAGTTCCAACATCTATACACTCTCCTTGGAGCTTGAATTGCTTCTACTGCTGCATTTGGATCATCTAGAACCTCTTCTTCGACAGCAGAAACTACTCGTTTTGTAACATTTGTTACACTGTAGTTTTTTCTACCCGCTTTCCTTGTTTATCTTGCAATAAATTTCTCTCATTTGAATAGTTTTTCTGAGATGTGAAATTGAATGTATCCGAACATACAATAATTCTTGCCTGATTTCAAATAATAAATTTCTGGACACCATTTCCAATAATTGGGCTTCTTGTATTGGTACTGACATACGAGATGCGATCACCATGATTGCATCATAAAAAGCTTCAAAAGATTCTTTAGGCAGTTGCTTTCTTGCTCTAATGTCTTCCAGTACATCAAAATCGTTCGTACAGTTCGTATACTGTCTTTGTAATGCCTCACTAAACTCCCTCCAAACAAATCTGGGCGAGTCTCGACGATAGCGCCAATACCATTCTCTAGCTTTCCCAAACATACAGCATGTATATTTTTACATAACGCTTCAAAGTCGTTATCTAAGCAATCTTCGGTGAGTGAACGAATTCGGTACACAAATTCTTCTACGGTTATGCCTTTTGTTGAACCATCGAATTTAATGTTCCAATTGTGCATAATCTGTGCCACCTTATCCGCCTGAATACGACTGCTTCGACTGGATTCTCTGTCTGAAGTTAGGCTAACTCTAGGTTCTTGCGTCTCAACCTCGAAAGCTGGACTTGTTTGCCCTTGACCCTGTACGTTAAGGTTGCTCAGTCTTCGAGTAATCAATCTGTCCACGTGCTCAAATATTTGGCTATAGTCAATTTCAGCTGATCGTGAATTTGCAGGAACCCCTGCACCCAAAAGCTTACCAGACTGACCAGTTCTTGATTGTCCATGACCAGCTCTTTTTGGTCTCCCTACTTTCTTTGCACTATGGCGTTCACCATTCTCTGCATTTAAAACTTTCGACATTGCTCCTGCCTCTGCCACTTGTTCTTGCCTATGGCTGCTTTGTGACTTTGCCGTCGCCCTTGTAATATGTAATTTGCTCGTTGCTCCAGTAGATGTTTTGTCTACTCCTGCATCCGCTTCTTCTTGTCCAACCAATAATAACTCGTTAATCTTCGCAACTTGTTTACATTGCTGACATTGGTGATACTGAACTATCCAGTCCCTGATGCAACTTTCATGAAAAATATGATGGCATCCTGTTTTAAGTAGTTGTTCCTGAAGTCCAAATAAAGGTCTTTCACAAATGCTGCACACCGACATAGTTGCTGCATCATCTGCTTCCGGCAAACGCAAATTTCCATCACTTCTATTTAATCCCATTTTAATTTTCACTATTTCTCAAAATAATAACAAGTGTAAGTATGTGTAATCCTTAGATTGTTAATGTTTCCCTTCCAGTAAATGATTGCTTTCATAAGAATTGTATAAACCTTGCGTATGCTCACTACATTGTGTGTACCTGTTTATAAACTAATCTTGTTTAATAACTCTATCCTGATTACCAACTCTTAGTACAAATATAATCTCCTGAAAATCCCAATTAAAACATCTACGCTGCGGTTATTATCTCGATCTGTGTCAAAACAATAAAATTCCAATCAGTCGATTTAATAATTAAAGTCCTTCAGAAAAAAGTCAACAAATTAAACAAATATTATTCTTGAGACGCAACTGCCAAACAATTAATTTGGACGTTGTCGAAGGCTAGCCTCAACCAACGTATTCCGAAAACTATTGCTTGCTGAGTTCAAAAATAATAATTTACAAGATAATCTTAGAAATTAATGAACAAACTTGCGTGGGCTATGTTGTGGATTAATCCTCAACGCTTAGTAATTCCAGCACTCGTTTGAACACTCCCTTTTAAACAAACACAAGATTTTTTTATTTTTTTTTTTATTTTTTTATTTTTATTTTTTTTTTTTTTCAACTTCCATAGAAAATAACCAAAAGATTTGTTTACCTTAAATGCCTACAGTAGCGACCTTGCTTGACACTTAAGATTCTAGACTCCTAGGCCTATGCATTTTTTTCCGTTACTTTTGGTAAATTCTTGGATTCTCCCAGGCCACACGTTCTGGGCGCCAAAATCTAATATACTTATAATATAACAATATAATATTAATATCTAATATATATACTATAACGTACAGTCGTTGTTTTCCCCTATGGATGGAATTCGGGAACTGTCTTTTGCGTGAGGGGATCGTAGCTTATATGAGTCGGGTCGGATTCGTTTGTTACGGCTAGCAAAAACAGCCTGTGGGGGGGTTCGTTGACTCATTTAAGTACACACACACGACAACACCGACGCTATTAATATTAAATTTAAAATTTATAAATCCGTGAGCCTTTTGTTTTGTTGACACATAGAACATAATCACCAAACAGACTTCGAGTGGAATCTAAAATCGGACACACTGAGTTTAACTACGCTAAGGTAACTGCATGTTGTTGTTGCAGCATGGCTCTATACCCACCCTACCTTGAGTTTTCTAAAGCCAGATTTATTTGAAAAACTCCCAAACTGACAAATTATATTGCAATAGGTATGCATAGTATTAACAAAAAAAATGGTTATTAAAATAGGTTATACAAACAAAAATTATTTTTTCGGTGTATTCAATTTTCCCTTCGGGTTATTATATAAAGTCTAATTCAAACTAAATTTATTCTTAACATAAACATTGTTTTTATTTTTAAGTCCCCATAATTTTCTTCAGTGTACCATCTTCTTCTTCAACTTTGAGATTCGGCCTAAGGCAATAAAACAGTACCACAACTTTCTTCTTCTAACTTAACTTATTATTAACTAAAGTATTTCATAATTTCTCTTAGTGCATTGCAGTTTTTATTTTGGTGCGACTCAAATCGTTATCTCTTTATCATAAGAACAGCAAAGCAAAGCAACTCACTTAAAGCTCAGCCTAAGGCTTACGCCAAGCAAACACAGCTAATACGAAATTGAAACAAGAACATGCAAAACTAACACTACGCTTATCTCATTTGGGTATATTCACATTTTCAAACTTTTCTTCAAATATTTTCTGTTCTTTTAATTGCCATGACGTTAACTACTGATTAAATTCTAAATAGATTTCTAATTAAAATTTTCTTTTGTGCGAACATATGTATTCTATCCGTATTTTTATTTTATTTCAATTCTTTTTTTTTATTTATTTTTTTTATTTTTTTGTAGTTTCAATAAATTTCTTTGATTCAATAACCTTAAACTTGATTCTAGACTATTAACACTTTATTCACTTTCACCAAAACAATAAAATATAAAAATATAAATTGATACGGTTTGTTTTTTTTTCTTTTACTCACCCCTTTGCTGCAACGACGAAGGCCTTCTCGCTGTGCGAGGTGTTGATGTTGTTGTTGTTTTATTGGTGGTTTAATGTTTTGTTAATGTTCTTTTGTTCTTTTTTTTCTTTCTTCTTTTTGTTAAATATATTTTAAATTAAATTGTTGTGAGGTGGGTGTGTTTTATATTTAATTCTTAATTTTACCATTTCTTTGCTACTATCTAATATTTTGCTACTTGCATACTTCACGTTAGAATTTATTTTCTCACTTGCAACTACTATTTGCATTTTTTCTTTAATTTTTCTTCCCTGCTTCTTGGTGCCAATTCTTTTGCACTTACTTTGGAAGGTGAATTTTCTGTATTTTTTTTAACTTTCTTTATTTTTCTTGCCGCACTTTTAATCACTCTGAGAGGCCTATGAAACACTTTTTAGGGACATTTGAAACAAAAAAATATAACTTTAAAAAAAACTTAAACTAGGTGTAAGGTTTCTGCCGGTAGAGAGAATTATATAGTTTTAAAAACGTTTTTATGATGTCTTTGCTGGATTTGGGTTTGTTAGACCCCACAGGTTTTTTTTATATTTTAAGTTTTTGACATGCGTGACTTTAGTTGGCGTTAGGTTATGTTTCACTGATTGCACTGCACTTTGGCACGATTTTTGGGCACTATTGTGAGGTTCTCTTTGTTCTGCTGCGCTGCTACAGGTCTGGCTTGCGTTGATGTGCGATCTGCGCAGATAAAAGCTCCCAAGCTTTTTCGCCTGCACTGATACTGATCTTGTTTGGGTTGAGGTGCGATCTAAGCAAATATCAGCTGCCAAGCTTTTTCGCCTGCACTGAGGCAAAGTTTTCGCTGCAGAATTAAATATTTTTATGTTGTATTAACACAATGCCACCGTCAGAATTAATTATTCGCGCTTACCAAAAATTGCGACTGCAACCAAATCCGTATTTAAGTAGATTTCAAATCTCCGCTAATATGATTATATATATTTAAAAAAATACATTTTGCTGACCCTGTTTGCCATATAAAAAATATTTCTTTTATATTTCACGCCCCGCGTGCTTCCTGTAGGTTAAGGACGATAGAACGAAATCAAGGTTTGCGTCTGCTGCTAAGTCTGGTCCAAATCGAAAAAGATCGGATCTCGCCTAACCTGCTTCTTTTATACCCCCTTTAACCGGATATAGCCGAGTGTCTAATTGTCAACTCTCTCAAAATAATCTCACCACTGCCACGGTTGCAAGCTTCGTTAACAGCAAAGTTGCATTTACTAACGATAATTAGTGACTGCGCGCCAAAATACATATTTCAAAAACAAAAATGTTTTATTTTGTTTTCTAATTATTTTTCCAAATTTAATGTGCCCATTACACCACTGGTTAATTCGCAGTTCTTACCGCGTCGAATTAAACAGAAAATGTTTATTGTCTCAGATCCTTAGCATGAAACGTACCAATTAATCTCCCTTGCAGGTCTTCTAAAACATAAAAAGCATTACCTTGTTTTTCTCTGACTCGAGCTTTCAAAAACTGTGGACATAATTTTGCGTTCAAACCCTTGCTAAAATCACTTTGTCCAAAGTTTCTTCGAAACACTTGGCCGACTTTATATTCAACACTTTTGGTGCGTAGGTTATATTGGTTGGCCTGCCTATTGTATGCATCCTGAAGATTCTTTCGCAACTCTTGCCTTAATAATTTTAGTTTGTCATCTTTTGCTAACTGAGCTGTGGGTTCATCCAACATTTGCAGGTTTCTAAGCAATTGATATTGAGAACCATGAGTTATCATGTCCAACCCAAACAATGCATGATAAGGTGAAACACCAATACTCGAGTGATACCCATTTCTTAACGCACAACTAATAGCGTGAATGTGCAAATCCCATTCACTCTGATCGGTTCCAATATATGCTCTAATAGCAGAAATTATCGATCTGTTAACTCTTTCTGATGCATTCGACTGAGGTGAATATAAAGCTGTGTACGTATGCTTGATTCCAAAAGTAGTCAGAAAAGCATTGAACTCTTTCGCTTTGAACTGCGCGCCATTATCACTAATTACCACTTCCGGTACCCCATATATATCGAAGATTTGGTCCTCCAAAAACTTTTGAATACATTTACTAGTAAATTCTTTAGCGGATACAGCCAATGAAATTTCGATAGATGGTCAAGAACGATTTACAACCCAATATTTCCTTGCTTGCTTCTAGGATACGGTCCCAAAAGGTCAATATAGAGTCGTTGAAATGGACGTGCGGACTCTGCTTTCGCTCCCATGGGTGGTTTTAGTAGCATGTTTGGTGCTTTTGTACCTTTACAAATGTCACATCCCCTTACAAATTCTCTTACTTGAGATACCATTCCTGGCCAAAATAAATGCCTACGAATCACGTCTAACGTTTTTGCCATTCCTCCATGCGCAAGAACTGATTCATGTGCACGACTAATAACTTGATAGGACAATTTAGGTGGAACCCATAATTTCCATACGTTTTGTTCTGATGCTTCTGTACCATCGCTATGCTCTGTTCGTATGTAAACGAAACCATCCACCACCTTCACATCTGGATACAAACTTATATTCTCATTAATTTTACGCTGTAGCTCCAATATTCTTGACTTTTAAAACAAATGGAAGTTAAATTTACTTCAGGTCCAAAATTGTCTAACGCATCAATCTCATCCATAAACATCCGCGATAAGGCATCTGGAACTACGTTATCACGTCCCTTCCTACTGACGTTGAATTTGTAACACTGTAATTTCATTGCCCATCGTGCCAATCTTCCCTTTAAGTCTGCTTGTCTCATCAGCCAGGCTAAACTAGAGTGGTCTGTGATCACTTCGAACTCTTGTAGCTCTAGGTAACAACGAAATTTTCTATGCCTAATAGCACTGCCAAGCATTCACGCTTGCGTTGAGCAGAATTAAGCTTCTTTGACATGAAGGCTATAGGTTGTTCCAAACCTGCATCTGTTAACTGCACCAACACTGCGCCCACACCAAAGTCGCTAGCATCACAATGTAAATAAAACTTTCTGCTAAAATCTGGATTTCGTAAAACTGGAGCTGAAGTTAATACGGTTTTAAGCTTATCAAAAGCCTCTTGAGCCGCTTCAGTCCAAGCGAACTTCTGTTTCTGCGTAAGCAGGTCCGTTATCGATGTTGTTATTGTAGCAAAATTTTCAATAAACCTTCTATACCATCCGACTAATCCTAAAAATCTCCGGACTTGTTTTACGGACTTTGGAACCGGCCACGCTAAGATTGACTCAACCTTTCCTGGGTCCGTAGATATGCCTCCACATCCAATAACATAACATAACATAACCCAAAGTGGACAGTAAATTAACAATTTAATTTGCATTTGTTTTAAAGTGATTCCAAACACAACAAAAAACTGCAGTCCAGCATACTGAAAAATTTGCTCAACTTGCTGCCGCCTGCTTTTGTTTTGTTTTTGTGTTTTACGCTCACTCTCTCTCTCTCTTTTTTTCAAGCGCTTCGCTCCCAGTGCATTAAACCGTTTCTTGATCGTTTACTCTAACGCGCTCTTTTGTGTTGGTGTTGGTCGCGGTCAAACTCTTCTCCGTTGCTTGTTGCTTTCGGTGGTCGCGCTCGCGCCGTTTTTGTTTGTGAAGCTGTGAAGTAAGTTTTGTTTGTAGCTTTACTATTTGCACTTTAGGGTGGACCTGTATTTAATCATAACAATTTTCTGCAGCGATATTTTTTTATTTTATTTTTTATTTGTACTTTCTTCCCTTTTAATAAATTAAATAAAAATGTCTGCTGCTATGCGAATTGTCAAGTCCGCGCAAACTCAAAAATGGGTTTTGTCTGCTGCTGGATGTGCACAAATGTTGCTCATGAGCAATGTGCCGGCATTACTGGCCGTGTCTCAGACCTCATGAAGGATACTAATTTAGAGTGGCCGTGTTGGTCATGTTTGGAGAAAAAAAAAGACATTGTAAGCTTTATAAATACTCAACTTGGCTTAGAGGGCATTTTCTGCCAGTTGAATAAACTGTGTGAAAAGTTCTCATCGGTTCAAAGAAACCTTAACGAGAAAAATCTCGTAATGGATTCTCCAAAGCGTAAAAAGGCCAACGTTGGGCAGTTATCGGGCTCTGTGATGTCGGAAAATACTCCAAACGCTCCGATACCGCAGGGTAAAGTAAATAAAGTAAATAAAAATCTTCATGTCCCTCCAACTAAAATTATCGAGAACTTAGATGATATACCAATAACTCCCATGAATATTGTGTTATCTGATCCCGATCCTTCGGTTTCTTGGTGGTTAGTAGTGTTGATGTTAATCAACAAAAAAACTCTATCAAACTTAAAGAGCCAAATATTCAGTTATCCGAGACTGAGTCTTCCAAACCAGCCTCAGTGGAGGATATAATTAAAAAATTTGTTGCTGTTCCACCTAAAAAACAAATATTTGTTTCAAGGCTTCCCCCTGATTTAACATCAGATGATGTCAAGGTCTATATCAAGGCCAAATCGAATGCCAATTTCACGGTGGAGAAATTCAAATTTGCTTATGATCGGAACATTTCGTCTTTTAAAATCAGTGTTCCGAATCAAGATTTTTGCACTATATGCTGCAAAGAATTTTGGCCAGAACACATAATTGTGAAAGAGTATACTGCAAGGAAAAAAAATCGGCCCCCGATTGTATCTACCCTTCCGGTGGTTGGTTCTAAGGTAACTCTCCCAATAACTGATAGTTCAAAAAACTAACATCCTCCTTCTTACTTGGCTATCAGAATGTAAGAGGTCTTTGTAGTAAACTCACTAGTTTATACCTTAATAGTCTTTCTTTCCCCTTCCATGTCATTGCCTTTACTGAAACGTGGTTAAGGCAAGACATTCTCAATTCCGAAATTCTATGTAGTACATATTCTATTTACAGAAAGGACCGTACTCTTCGGCGTGGTGGTGGAGTGCTTATTGCTGTGAATGTAGACTTTCCTTCTGAAACAGTCGTATTAGATAGTTCTTTTGATATAGAGTTTATTGCTGTAAAGCTAAACATTTGCGGTATTAACATTTTATCACTTGTTCGTATATACCTCCTTCTTCTGATCTCTCTATCTATGAGACACATCTATCTGCTATTCATTCTGTCTCTGCCTTGCTTTCTGATCGTGATTTTCTTGTAGTTCTTGGTGATTTCAACATTGCTGAAGCTACTTGGATTTCTTGTCCTGACTCTGGTGCCCTGACTCCCACGGCCCCGAATGAATTTTTAATCGACCTACTTGGGATGTCATTGAGTCAAATTAATGCTATCCCAAATTCTCTCAATAAAGTGCTTGATCTGATTTTTGTTTTGGATTCATCATCTTCATCCGTTTCCCGTTCCCAGCCTATATCTTATCCCGAAGACTTATACCATCCTACGTTGGAGCTGTTGATTAATTTACCTTCCCGAACGCGTTGCAATTTCAGGATGCCTTTGAGTCGAGTTCGTCATTTTCGAAAAACTGATTTTGAGGGACTCGCTCTGCTTTTATCCCAAACTGACTGGTCTCCCCTCTACGAGTCTGACGACTTGGACGTGGCAATCAGTATTTTTTATAATACCTTATATTCTTTATTTGATTTATGTGTCCCGGTTGGTGAGCTAAACAGGTCTAACAAACCTGTGTGGTTTACCCGAGAGTTGACAATTCTCAAAAATCGAAAATCTAAACTCTACAAGAGATTTAGAAAAAACGGCTCATCGGTGGCCTATTCTGCATACTTGATTGCTCGTGCCAGTTTTGATATCTTAAATAACCTATGTTATAAGAATTACCTGACTCGGTGTAGATTACAGTTTCAGCAGGATCCAAAGCGATTTTTTGATTTTGTTAATGCGAAGCGTAGGTCATCAACACTCCCAGCGGAGGTATTCTTTGAGGAAACGAAGGCCAATTCTGATCAGGAGATTGCAAATATTTGCCCAATTTTTTCAAACGACTTATAGCTCATGTCAATCTCAAGTCGGTTTGCCTTACCCTTATCGGGTTAGTGGCTCGAATCGCATCTTTGGACTGAAAATCACTGAAAACTCACTTTTAAATAATCTTCATGTTTTGAAACCTATATTTTCCCCAGGACCTGACGGAGTGCCAAGCTGTGTGCTTAGACACTGCGCTCATGGTCTTTTAAAGCCGTTGCTTAAAGTGTTTAACTTGTCCCTGGAGTTAGGCTCCTTTCCAAAAATTTGGAAAGAGTCATTTATAATTCCTCTCCATAAAAAGGAAACAAATCTAATGTTCAAAATTATAGGGGTATTTCCAAGTTGTCTGCTATTCCTAAGATTTTTGAAAAATTAATAACCTCCCATCTTCAACACCTTTGTAAATCTATTATTTCACCGTGCCAGCACGGATTTATGAAACAAAGATCTACTACCACTAACTTGTTAGAATTTACTTCGTTTGTTATCAAGGGTTTTCAGGACAAATTGCAGACTGGTGTTATTTATACTGATTTTAGTAAGGCTTTCGACTCTGTAGATCATCATCTCCTAATACATAAACTTGAACTCTTGGGCTTTTCAAATATTCTAGTTCTTTGGATTAAAGACTACCTAACTCTTAGAACTCAGAGGGTTTTATTCAAAGGGTCCGTTTCCAAGACGGTTCAGGTCACTTCAGGCGTTCCTCAGGGTAGTCATCTTGGTCATTTATTATTTATTTTGTTTATAACGATCTTCCATCGGTTATAAAGTTCTCTCGGGTTTGATGTACGCTGATGATGTAAAGTTATGCACGTCAGCTGCAACTCCCCTAGCTGCTCAACAGCTTCAAAGAGATTTAGACAACTTTCAAATGTGGTGTAAAGTAAATTTTTTAAATCTTAATTACAGTAAATGTAAAGTAATGTCATTTTTTAGATGTTTGCCCTTTTTTAATATTTATTTTCTTGACAACAAACCACTAGATAGAATTGAATGGGTTGACGATTTGGGCATCCTTATGGACCCAAAGCTTAAGTTTGACAAGCATATTTCTTCAATTTCCAATCGAGCATCTGGTGTCTTGGGTTCATTAAGCGCTGGTCGAAGGAGTTTAACGATCCCTACTTAACAAAACTCTGTATACTTCTCTTGTACGACCGATTCTGGAATATGGATCTTGTATATGGTTTCCGAAATACGAAATTCATCAGAATAAAATAGAATCGGTACAAAAACAATTTCTGCTCTTCGCACTTAGAGGTCTTAACTGGGACACTAACAATAATTTGCCGTCTTATCGTAGTAGACTTTTACTAATAGATCTTCCTTCTCTGAGTGATCGTAGAATATGCTTTCATTTTCCTTTTTTCACAAATTAATTAATGGTGAAATTGATTCTTCTGAATTAAATAACCAAATTAACTTTGCTGTTCCTATTAGAAATACTAGAAATTTTGTACCTATAGCTCTTCAAACTTGTAATTCTAATTATGCTCTTCATAACCCTTTTCGTATTCTGTGTTCTATTTATAACGATCTTTCCCACTTAATACACAGTGCCACTCCTACTTGCTCTTTTAAAAAGTTAGTTTTGTGTCATTTGTCTACATGTTCGCGATCATCGTAACCGCACGATAAGCGGAGCGCCCCTCGGTCGGATGGGCGGGAGGTGGGTCGCTTTGTGCGTGGTTCCGCGCGTTAACAAGCCGGTGCTTGGTATCGTTGGGCCACTTGACTGTACTGTTCGTTAGTACATCTACGTCCAATATAATATAATATATAATATATCCTAGATACTTTACTTGTGTAACACAAAAGTGGCTTTTGTTCAAATTAAGAGTCAGCTTAGCTTTTCGAAATTGTTCTGCAAGTCTAATCAACACTGTAAGATGCGATTCAAAATCTGAAGATACTACACAAAGATCATCCAAATATCCAAAACAACAATTTTTCAAATCAGCAGGTATGACTTCATCCATCAGTCGAGACATCGTCTGTGGTGCGTTGCATAACCCAAAAGGCATAACTACAAACTGATAAAGAGGACGACCCGGAATTGTGAAAGCTGTCAACTCTCTAGAAGCTTTAGTAAGCGGAACTTGCCAATACGCATCTTTGAGATCGATTTTGGATATCAAATTTGCTTTGGGCAAGCGTGCAAATATGCCATCTATATTTGGTAATTTGTTTTGTTAAGGCGCGGGTTTTCGCTCCCGGACTCACCGATCGTGGGTTCTAATCCCGTCCACGGCCGAAAAAAAATAATTTTTTTTTTTAATTCTGCACCATGTTAATGTTCACTATAACTTACAAATAATTTTTTTTCAATAATTAATAGAACTAAAAATTAAAAATAAATATAGTTTAAAAAAACTAAAAAAACACGCTTATATAATACATCGAACTAAAAAGTGACAAATAAATACATGTCATATTGTTGCTGGGCAAAGCAAAATAGTACACAGAGTGCCTACGTCATTTTCGTATGTCGCTTGCATTAGTTAGTTTTAAGCAATATTTACCATAAAATCGCATAATTATAATAAATATATTAAAAAGTGAAGAATATGTAATAAGTTGTTTATTATAAGTAATAATGTTTATTAAAATTGTCTTAATCGTATGCATATCTCTAAATATATAAAAGAGTTTGTCCTGACGATAACAGAAGAGCCATAGCCTAATCGAAAAGAGCTAGAAGGCTGAAATTTTCACACAATTTTCCATGCAGGTAGGAGGTGAGCACTAAGAAGGGAATTTTTATTTAGACAACTCCTTCAAGTACCTCCCATACGATTTGGAGCACTTTTTACCCATTTTAAAAAACAAATTACAATTACATACAACAAGTACCCATTCCACTACTGTCGCCTGATTGTCGCACAAGCTGAGGGTTTGATCGCGAGCGAGAATACAAAAGCAAAACAAATGCGCAGTGACGCCTTCGCGTCGCACAAGCAAAGTCATTAGAAAAGGTTCGACACTTGCAAAAAAGAAAGATTTCCGCTTCTGAATGAATAAGTGCATACACAATTAAGTGAACAATGCGCTTGAAAATAATATTCCTAATTTATGTACATGTATCACTTCGCACAGTGCATATTCTTTTTTTTTCAAATTTGTGTGCTTTTGACAATTGATTTACGACCCACGTAGCGTTTGTTGTTGTTGGGCCCGCACTGCTACTTTTTATTGGTGTCATTGATTTTAAAATAACCACAACAACAACATAACAAAACTTGATGCGTCTAAAAAAATTTCCCACACCAGAATATGTTATGGGGGTGGATTCGCCTACTTGCTGCTTATATAACTTAGACAAAACGTAACACACAAGCAAAGGGCGTTCACATAAGCGCGTGTGTTGCTCTTATGATAATCAGATAATTTGAAATCTCGCTCCGATCATGCGCCTTTGTTGTTGCTCATTTACGTTCACTCTCTATTTTATGTGCGCGCTTTGCATGTCAAACAAAGAGCGTAGTTTCGCTAGATAAGAGAATTAGCCGAAATAGCCAACAACGAAGGCGCGATTTAAAATAATTTGTCATGAAGAGCGATGCGCGAGCGAATCTGAAAACAAGTAAGAAGGTTTTAGTCGAGAAATCCCGACTAAAATATACCCTGATCTCGAGTGTTTCTTAATCGATTTGGATCAAATTTTCATGGAAGTTATAAAGTTATCCATAGTTTCAACTTCTATTTTTAAACTTTCTTAATTCGAGATGTTTTTGTTACCGATTCCATATGTATATCGAAAGCAAGAATAGTTATCGATAGTTTGAAATAAAGTTGATCTACCTATGGCTTAGGAGAAGTTATGTTCAAATTTGAAGTCTCTAGCTCTTTTAGTCTTTAAGATTGACGCGTTCATACATACGGACGGAGGAACGGACAGACGGACAGAAGGTCATGGCTATATGACATGGCTGTTGATGCTGATCAAGCATATATATATTTTATATGGGGTTGGAGATGCTTCTTTCTGCCTGCTCAAAACAATTATACCCTGTATACAAAAATTTAATATTTTACGCATCGATTGCTTTCAAATTTTGTAGCAACAGTAAGAGAACAGAGAGAAGAACAAAGAAGAATAAATATGACTGTTCATGGTACTCACTGCAAAAAGCATGCACAGCTGAGGGAATATATACATGTCTGCATCACAAAGAGCGGCTTAAAGCTTAATCAGCGCGCGCGTCGCTCTTATGACTGACTGACTATAAAATAATTTGAATGCAATCATGCGTCTTTGTTGTTATTTACGCTAACTGTTTTGTTTATGCGCGCGCTTTAGTGCATTTAAAAATCAAATAAAACTATGCAGTCTGAATATTCTAAGTTGGTATATTCAATTTAATTGAATTCTTTACTTTGTATAGACGCTGTAACGTTGTACAGTGAAGTCAATTTTTGACTTATTTTGAAGTATTTATTTATTTATAATACTTACTTAAAATAAAGTTCTTAATTTGTTTTGTTGTTTTTTTTAAACAAAATTAATAAGTCGATTTTAGACTTAATAATTGAAGCAACATTCTATATAGTTGTCTTCTATTTGCATATTATGTAATAGTTATATAGACGCTGCTTAAGTGCATTTAAAAATCAAATAAAACTAAGCAGTCTGAATATTCTTTTAAAATAATATAAGGTAGGAGGTGAGCACTAAGAAGGGAATTTTTATTTGGACAACTCCTTCAAGTACCTCCCATACGATTTGGAGCACTTTTTATCCATTTTAAAAAACAAATTACAATTACAACAATTACCCATTCCACTACTGTCGCCTGATTGTCCCGCAAGCTTAGAGCTCGATCGCGAGCGAGAATACAAAAACAAAACAATGGGCAATGACGCCTTTGAGTCCCGCAAGCAAAGTGTCATAAAAAAAAAGGTTCGTACACTTGCAAGAAGCGTTTGTTGTTGTTGTTGTTGGGCCCGCACTGCTACTTTTTGTTGGTGTAATTGATTTAAAAAAACAAAAACAACAAAACAAAACTTGGTGCGTCTAAAAAAATTACCCACACCAGAATATTTTATGGGGGTGGATTTGCCTACTTGCTGCTTATATAACTTAGACAAAACTAACTAACTTTATTAATATGTTATTGATATGCAATTTCGAACAAGCATAGGGCGTTCACATAAGTGCGCGTGTTGCTCTTAAGATAATAAAATAATTACAACAATTACCCATTCCACTACTGTCGCCTGATTGTCCCACAAGCTGAGAGCTCGATCGCGAGCGAGAATACAAAAACAAAACAATGGGCAATGACGCCTTTGAGTCCCGCAAGCAAAGTGTCATAAAAAAAGGTTCGTACACTTGCAAGAAGCGTTTGTTGTTGTTGTTGTTGGGCCCGCACTGCTACTTTTTGTTGGTGTGATTGATTAAAAAAAACAAAAACAACAAAACAAAACTTGGGGCGATCTGGACAATTCGGGAGCATTAAGCATAGATGAGTTTATGTCACTGCCGGAACTGCAACAGAATCCATTGGTGCAGCGAGTCATCGATATATTCGATGCCGATGGCAATGGCGAGGTGGATTTCAAGGAGTTCATCCAGGGCGTCTCACAGGTCAGTGTGCGCGGCGACAAGCTGTCGAAACTGCGTTTCGCCTTTCGCATCTATGATATGGACAACGATGGCTACATATCCAATGGCGAACTGTTTCAGGTGCTCAAAATGATGGTTGGCAACAATCTGAAAGATACACAACTGCAACAGATTGTCGATAAGACCATTTGTTTTGCCGACAAGGATGAGGATGGCAAAATATCCTTCGATGAGTTTTGTTCCGTTGTTGGCATTACGGATATTCATAAGAAAATGGTTGTTGATTTTTAATGTAAAAGCGCGGCCAACAGTTAATCTAAACTCTATTGACTAACGGTACTACACCCACCTACTAAAGAATTTCAAATCATTTTTTTTTTTTTCATTCAAAATTGATGTACCTACCATTTATTGTATAGCATGTGCGATACTATAAAGTTAACTCAGATATATATTGTACAAATCAAGGTGCAAAGCAATGTCAAAATCAAAGCCAATGGGAAATTTTGCAATGGGCAGAGTAGGGTATTCTAATTTTGAATAAAAAAACATAAGCAAAAAAAAAATAAGAAAAGAACGTTTTTGTAATCCCAATCTTCTTGAATGTTAGACTCTTTCGCGGTTAGTTAAGTACAATGGTTTAAATGAGTTTTCAAAACCTGTACAGATACATTTGTCTTAAAGCAGAAAATTGCTTAAAATTAAGTACGAAATATATAGATTTTATCTTAAACACTTAAGCTTTTAAATCAATACTGATATTATCATAAAATACAAAAACAAACAAAAAACAAAATAAGCAAATAAATGTAAATCAGGCTGATTTAAGAAATTTCAGTTCTTTAATTAAAAACTACAATGTTTAAATCTTTGCCTTTGCAATCCGGCCAGTTTTTTTAACGGTTTTAATACAGGTATCGAGTATAGCGCAGTCGGTCGCGTCCGACTGCAACGTTTCCACGTGTTTTTCTACATTATGATAGCTATTATTTATTTTGTTTTTTTAACACGCTTATATTAGCTTCACTTGTATGTATGTATGTAACTCTCTTTTGGACTAAAAGCAAGTGGCTTATTACTGTCAGTATATCCGAGCGGTTAAGGCGCGGGTTTTCGCTCCCGGACTCACCGATCGTGGGTTCTAATCCCGTCCACGGCCGAAAAAAAATAATTTTTTTTTTTTAATTCTGCACCATATTCACTATAACTTACAAATAATTTTTTTTCAATAATTAATAGAACTAAAAATTAAAAAATAAATATAGTTTAAAAAAACTAAAAAAAACACGCTTATATAATACATCGAACTAAAAAGTGAAAAATAAATACATGTCATATTGTTGCTGGGCAAAGCAAAATAGTACACAGAGTGCCTACGTCATTTTCGTATGTCGCTTGCATTAGTTAGTTTTAAGCAATATTTACCATAAAATCGCATAATTATAAATGAATATATTAAAAGTGAAGAATATGTAATAAAGTTGTTTATTATAAGTAATAATGTTTATTAAAATTGTCTTAATCGTATGCATATCTCTAAATATATAAAGAGTTTGTCCTGACGATAACAGAAGAGCCATAGCCTAATCGAAAAGAGCTAGAAGGCTGAAATTTTCACACAATTTTCCATGCAGGTAGGAGGTGAGCACTAAGAAGGGAATTTTTATTTAGACAACTCCTTCAAGTACCTCCCATACGATTTGGAGCACTTTTTACCCATTTTAAAAAACAAATTACAATTACATACAACAAGTACCCATTCCACTACTGTCGCCTGATTGTCGCACAAGCTGAGGGTTTGATCGCGAGCGAGAATACAAAAGCAAAACAAATGCGCAGTGACGCCTTCGCGTCGCACAAGCAAAGTCATTAGAAAAGGTTCGACACTTGCAAAAAAGAAAGATTTCCGCTTCTGAATGAATAAGTGCATACACAATTAAGTGAACAATGCGCTTGAAAATAATATTCCCAATTTTATGTACATGTATCACTTCGCACAGTGCATATTCTTTTTTTTTCAAATTTGTGTGCTTTTGACAATTGATTTACGACCCACGTAGCGTTTGTTGTTGTTGGGCCCGCACTGCTACTTTTTATTGGTGTCATTGATTTTAAAATAACCACAACAACAACATAACAAAACTTGATGCGCCTAAAAAATTTCCCACACCAGAATATGTTATGGGGGTGGATTCGCCTACTTGCTGCTTATATAACTTAGACAAAACGTAACACACAAGCAAAGGGCGTTCACATAAGCGCGTGTGTTGACTGACTGACTGACTATAAAATAATTTGAATGCAATCATGCGTCTTTGTTGTTATTTACGCTAACTGTTTTGTTTATGCGCGCGCTTTAGTGCATTTAAAAATCAAATAAAACTATGCAGTCTGAATATTCTAAGTTGGTATATTCAATTTAATTGAATTCTTTACTTTGTATAGACGCTGTAACGTTGTACAGTGAAGTCAATTTTTGACTTATTTTGAAGTATTATTTATTTATAATACTTACTTAAATAAAGTTCTTAATTTGTTTTGTTGTTTTTTTTAAACAAAATTAATAAGTCGATTTAGACTTAATAATTGAAGCAACATTCTATATAGTTGTCTTCTATTTTGCATATTATGTAATAGTTATATAGACGCTGCTTAAGTGCATTTAAAAATCAAATAAAACTAAGCAGTCTGAATATTCTTTTAAAATAATATAAGGTAGGAGGTGAGCACTAAGAAGGGAATTTTATTTGGACAACTCCTTCAAGTACCTCCCATACGATTTGGAGCACTTTTTACCCATTTTAAAAAACAAATTACAATTACATACAACAAGTACCCATTCCACTACTGTCGCCTGATTGTCGCACAAGCTGAGGGTTTGATCGCGAGCGAGAATACAAAAGCAAAACAAATGCGCAGTGACGCCTTCGCGTCGCACAAGCAAAGTCATAAAAAAGGTTTGACACTTGCAAAAACGATACGGATTTCCGCTTCTTAATGAATATGTGCATACACAATTAGTTGAACAATGCGCTTGAAAATAATTTTCATAATTTTATATACATGTATCACTTCGCACAGTGCACATTCTTTTTTATTCAAATTTGTGTGCCTTTGATAATTGATTTACGACCCACGTAGCGTTTGTTGTTGTTGGGCCCGCACTGCTACTTTTTATTGGTGTCATTGATTTTAAAATAACCACAACAACAACATAACAAAACTTGATGCGTCTAAAAAAATTTCCCACACCAGAATATGTTATGGGGGTGGATTCGCCTACTTGCTGCTTATATAACTTAGACAAAACGTAACACACAAGCAAAGGGCGTTCACATAAGCGCGTGTGTTGCTCTTATGATAATCAGATAATTTGAAATCTCGCTCCGATCATGCGCCTTTGTTGTTGCTCATTTACGTTCACTCTCTATTTATGTGCGCGCTTTGCATGTCAAACCAAGAGCGTAGTTTCGCTAGATAAGAGAACTAGCCGAAATAGCCAACAACGAAGGCGCGATTTAAAATAATTTGTCATGAAGAGCGATGCGCGAGCGAATCTGAAAACAAGTAAGAAGGTTTTAGTCGAGAAATCCCGACTAAAAGATACCCTGAACCCGTGTATTAAATGACTTGCAGAAGTGCGTTTTTCGTGACTTTAACTTTTATTTAAAATATCTCGAGTGTTTCTTAATCGATTTGGATCAAATTTTCATGGAAGTTATAAAGTTATCCATAGTTTCAACTTCTATTTTTAAACTTTCTTAATTCGAGATGTTTTTGTTACCGATTCCATATGTATATCGAAAGCAAGAATAGTTATCGATAGTTTGAAATAAAGTTGATCTACCTATGGCTTAGGAGAAGTTATGTTCAAATTTGAAGTCTCTAGCTCTTTTAGTCTTTAAGATTGACGCGTTCATACATACGGACGGACGAACGGACAGACGGACAGAAGGTCATTGCTATATGACATGGCTGTTGATGCTGATCAAGAATATATATATTTTATATGGGGTTAGAGATGCTTCTTTCTGCCTGCTCAAAACAATTATACCCTTTTTTTTACCCATTTCATGGTTCAGTGTATAAAAAAATTTAATATTTTACGCATCGATTGCTTTCAAATTTTGTAGCAACAGTAAGAGAACAGAGAGAAGAACAAAGAAGAAGAAATATGACTGTTCATGGTACTCACTGCAAAAAGCATGCACAGCTGAGGGAATATATACATGTCTGCATCACAAAGAGCGGCTTAAAGCTTAATCAGCGCGCGCGTCGCTCTTATGACTGACTGACTATAAAATAATTTGAATGCAATCATGCGTCTTTGTTGTTATTTACGCTAACTGTTTTGTTTATGCGCGCGCTTTAGTGCATTTAAAAATCAAATAAAACTATGCAGTCTGAATATTCTAAGTTGGTATTGTAACGAACCTAAAAGTTACGCGGTTTTTAGCTGGGCTAACTCTCGCGGTGTTGAGGGTACGTGCCAACAAATTTATATTTGTGGCGGCTGCGGCAATAAGAACACAGTTTGGTTTTATTTTTAATACATATATTTTAAAACTGCACTCTCTGCTAGTTTTCACGTTTGGGTTTTACAATTGCTTTGCACTTAATAATATTTCTTATTTGAGTTTTAGGGAATCGCACGGCTCCTGTGTCGTAGTTTTACTTGCAATGCTGGCGCTCTCGTTGCACCAAATATTCAGAGTCAATGTTACGCCTACTAAACGAGGTTTTAGCTAGCAACGCCGAATTCGCCAGGCTCTACTATGGCCTCCTTGTTACCACAAGGATTTCGCCAATAATGCCGCCTACTCTCCGGCTCTGGCTTTAGCTTCACCTGTCCTTCGCCAGGCTCACTTGTCTGACACTTGGTTTTAATTCGAGGTTGCCTTGCAAGTGCAACGCGCCACAAGAACTTGTTAAATTTCGCGTATCGATTCCACAGTAAATTGTTTGTTAGTCGCGAAGGACACGATCAGCTTTGTCCTTATTGCGATATGGATCCTTTAAATTCTTAAATAATCCTTTCGCGTAGGATTTCTTTATATTTCGCACTGATTTCCACTTATTTCTTATTGACTCCGTACTTCGCACTCTTGCACTCGATTAACTCGTACTTGATTAACTCGCCGCTCTGTCCAAGGCGGCTCCTTTTATACTCTTCTGCTGTCTCGCTGGACCGGGGCCTGTCAGCGCTGTCAATGTCGCGCCAAGGGCAAAGGTGGCGTGATCGTTCCAGTGAGATTTGCCTAGCAACAACGGTTCCTCGTTGCTGGTCACGCCTGTCGTTGGTGTGACGGTGATCACTATATTCCGTGGATGCACCGCTCGCACACCAACGGCACTTTGCCACGACTTTTGCGGTACGTGTTTTGCGGCTCCCATGTGCCAAACACGTACCTTAGCGCTGACATCCTGTGTCAGAGCGAGACAGCATGCGAATTCGCCGCAGCTCAGGTCCGGCTGCGGCTATAAATGCAATCGCTTTTGTGAGGCGCTATAAATGAATATGGCTCCTCACACTCCCCTCTTTCTCCGGAAGTGGAAGTCTTCCACTTATTTTGTGTCTTTCAAATCGCGCGCCCACGTTTTGAATTTTTGGCGTCCGTTAGAGGTGAATTTTTCGTCTTTCAAATCGCGCGCCTCCGCTTTGAACTTTGGCGCCCGTTAGCAGTGACGCTGTAACGATCAGCTGGTGGTCGCGTAACGCCATCTAGCGACTTTGCATCGCCCGGCCAGATCGATATTTGCGATGTGGCCAGAACGATATTGCGATGTAGCCAGATCGATATGGCCACCCGCGACTATCCAACACTAATCGGCCATGCCATACAATTTGCAGTTTGCAATTGTTTTGTTGTTGCTGAAAAAAAATCTAAAAAGCAAAAGTAAGTAACATATTTTGCGCCTTGCGCCATTTCCACCATCCTAAATCATTCTCTCTTTTTCCAGGCCATGCCGTTTTTGACGCCTACGCTGGATCACACACATATTCATGTGAGTATGCTTCCAGCAACTTCACCCCCCCCTCCTGCAGTTTTAATCCACCTGTCTTCTTTATGTTTTTTTCCAGGTTACGCGAAAAAATATGCGGATACTATTTTTTCTTATTAAATTTTTTTTTTTTTTGTGCGTATTAGTGTTTTTTTTTTTCTTCTCCCGCTTACTCTGCCACAAAGGCCCGCGTGCCTCGGGTCGAAATTCGTACGCGGTATCTCTGGCCGTGCGCCCAAACGATACGCGACGTGCGCCTATCACTCCCTCCTGTTGTGGCTGCTAGCACTTCTGGTGGCCATTCTGCTCGTGCCACCTCTCTCCATCCTGGAGTCGCCAACGGTGCGGATGACTGTCGCTGCAGCACCGGGTGAGCCGGCCGTTCCCCATACGGGCATGAAGCCTGCCGACCGAACGCTGGACGCACCGGATTGGTTGCCCAAGCGTGTGGCGGAGGCGGTGTCCCGGGCGAGGCGGCGTGCCCACCTGCAGCTGTGTTGGCCATTCCCACGGCGCTGTCCGTGTTGTCGGGCTGGTGGCCGTGCAGACTGGTGCTTGAAGTGTGTGTGTTGGTGACGGCGTCGGCGGTCGTGGTCGTGGTGGCGTTGGCGTACGCTGTCGGGGTGGCGTGGCGTACGCCGTCGTGGTGGCGTTGGCGTACGCTGTCGGGGTGGCGTTGGCGTCAACTCTTAATAAAACCCTCGCGGGGCGGTGCCACCTCCTCTGTCCATTCCAGGACAACCGTCGCGGTGTGGTTGCCACCGCCCGTCCACGAACCGTTTCTCTCGTGAGATGGTTGCCGTCGGTGGTGTCGACTCACCCGGATCGGTCTGCGGCATCTGTTCCTCGGCCTGCGGCGCTGCCCTCCTCCTCGTCGGACGATATATTGATGATATCGTCATCTTCATCCTCCTCATCCTCCGAGGTGCCCCCCCACGTGGGAATGGCGACGGTGGCCTAGCGGGGCGCCAGTCTGGCGGTGGCGTCTCCGGCAGCGGCGGTGTGGCGAACCGCTCCGGGCTGGCTGGCCCCACATTTTCGTCCTCTGGCGTCGGTGGTGCCTCCGGGTGGCACATCCGGACCCATTCGGGATTCATCTCGACGAAATCGCCCGGCGGCGACTCCTCTCGCCTTTCGCCCACTGGACCAGCGTCGTATTCCCACCTCCCAGTCGCTGCTCTCGAAGTCCTCGCCATATGCTCGTCGTACCCACTCTCGCTCCTCCTCCAGCTCCTGGCGGTGACAACGCTCACGCTCGGCCGCCTCTCGCTCTTCCGGGGACTCAAAAATGGGTGATGCCCGCAGTTCCAGCACATCCGGTGATGCCTCCCGCTGCGGCTCGACACGTGCATAGGGCTGTCCGGCCCAACGCCCTCGTCGCGCCACGTTTCTGCGCCCTCTGGCGCTGGCACCCATGGCCGCCGCGTCGACCACGCATACATCCCCCGCTGGTGTGCGAGAGTGCGCACGTGGGTCACGGCTCGACGCATGGACTGCCCTCCTTCCCTCGGTGTTGCTGTTCCTATTCTCCATTCCTGCTGGTGAGTGTTTTCTTTGAAAAAATATCGCAAAGTGACCGACTGCATGGTAGTCGGCACCTTTATACCCCTACTCTTTACGCATGTGCAACAGTGTAGGTGCGCATGTTACGGTATCCTTCCCGCATGCGACCGCCATGTTTTGTCAGCGCTCTCTTTGCGATATCGCTGACCTTTTTCATTAACCGTTTTCCTAGCAGCGTTTGCTTCGCACGCCTTTCGCCGCGTTCAGGTCCGGTTTTGTAATATCCTTGGCTGGGCCGTGGCTCTTATTACTATTTTATCATTATTTATCTATATGTAATGCTTATGTTTTAATAAATATGTATACCTTACATATATATTTTATTATTTATATATGTAATACCTTACATACATATTTTATTATTTATATATGTAATACCTTACATATATATTTTTATTATTTATATATGTAATACCTTACATATATGTTTTTTTTTATTATTTATATGTAATACCTTACATATATATTTTTATTATTTATATATGTAATACCTTACATATATATTTTATTATTTATATGTAATACCTTACATATATATTTTTATTATTTATATATGTATTACCTTACATATATATTTTATTATTTATATATGCAATACCTTACATATATATTTTTATTATTTATATGTGTGGAATGTTTTGATTAGGGAAATAATTAATATGTATAAATACATATTCACCCCTTTTTTTCCAAAAAAAAACAAATCAACTAATGCTCTTTTTTTTTATATAGGAGGTGATGGAGATTCAGGTGAGTAAATGAGATACGTCATTAATAAGGCCAATTATTAACCGCTCTTTTCTTTTCCAGATTTTCACCACCAAAATAAAATTACTTTTTGTTCCAGGGTCTTAAAATAATTTGTGCCCCAAAAATTTTTTTTTTTATTATCTCACCCGTTGTCCGTTCCACCTCCGTGGGGTTTTATGTCGCCTATGTGCGCGGTCCGTTCTTTTTCCCCAGTTTTCCCTTGTAATTACAGATTACAGGTGATAACAAAATTTATTATTGTATATGGTCCGGCAAATTGGGAGCAAGTTTCGCAGCGAAGCCTTCCGCTGCATTTGACAGGTGGTGTTGTTTTAACCCACACCTTGTCTCCTACGGATGGTTTCCACTGTCGTCTCCGTAGGTTGTAATGCCTTGCTTGGTCCTGAGCGGCCTTCTCTAAACTCCTGCGCACCAATTCAAAAACTTCTCTAAGTTTTTTCGCATTGTCGCTGGGTGTTTGTGTCGGTTGCCCTGTGCCGAGTGTAACGTTGTCGTATAGCGCATTTGGCAGCCTTGGTTCACGCCCTTGCGTGATAAACGCTGCACTGTAGCCCGTAGACGCCGATACGCTGGTGTTAACGGCTAGCGATAATTCTGGCAAAAATTCATCCCAGCACCGCTGGTTATCTTTTGTGAATTGTGCAATCATCGTTTTTTAACCGTGCGGTTCGCACGTTCTGTAGGATTCTCTTGCGGTGTGTATGGTGCCGTAAATTGGTGTCGCACTCCTAATTCTTCAAGAAAGCGTTTGAAGGCTTTACTCGTAAATTGTGTTCCGTTGTCCGTTATGAGAATTTTTGGCACCCCAAATCGTGCCAAAATTCTCTCTCTGAATCCCTTTTGCAAAGTGGCTGTGGTTGCGCTCCTCAGCGGAACTAACTCAGTCCACTTAGAGAACCGGTCAAACATCACCAATAGCATTGTGTTGCCGTGTTTTGATCTTGGCAGTGGGCCAACAAAATCAGCACACACGGTACTCCATGGCTCTTCCGGAATTTGTGTCAACATCTTTCCTGCTGCTGCCATTTGACTTGGCTTATATTGTTGACACGTTTCGCAGTTGTGCACATATGTGCGCACGTCTCTGTACAAGCCTGGCCAGTAGTAGCGTGTCGCTACTCTTGCTATCTTTTTCCGGCTTCCCAAATGACCGGCTGTGGCTGCGTCGTGGTTCTCCAATAATACATCCTTCCTTTTACCTTTGGTACACAAAGCTTCCAAGCTTTCACCTCTCCGCCTCCAGCGCGGTGTGGGATGTGTCTGTACAGGTTGCCATTTTCCTCCATGTAATCCGGATATTTTCTTGCATTTTGTGTGATTTCCTTTTTTAATTTCTGAATCCATTTGCAATTTGCGGTTGTCTGCCTCCATCCCTTCCGTGGCGATTTTCCTTAGGCAGCATGTCTCCGGAAGTGGCTGTCTCGAAAGTGCATCGGCTACGACATTGAGGTTGCCTTTACGGTATTTGACTTCAAAGTCGTACTGTTGCAGTTCAAGCGCCCAACGCGCTATTCTGCCTGATGGACTCTCAATTGAGTTTAGCCACTTCAACGCCATGTGGTCCGTTATGACCACAAATGGTAGCCTTCCAGGTATGGCCTTAGCTTTCTGATTCCCCACACTATGGCTAGACACTCTTTTTCAGTTGCCGAATAGTTCCGTTCGGCACCGTTTAGTGTCCTACTGGCGTACGATATTACCCTTTCACCTTGCTCCGACGGTTGGGTCAATATCGCACCCAGGCCATAGTTACTTGCATCCGTCTGCAAGCAAAATGTTTTTGAGAAATCTGGGCATGCCAATACTGGGGACTGAGTCAGCTTCTCTTTGACCGTGTCAAAAGCTACTTGCCGCTCCTCAGTCCACTCCCATTTTGCGCCTTTTTTCATCAATGCGTTCAGAGGTGCTACTTTCGTCGCAAAATCTGGTACGAAGCGCCTGTACCATGATGCAACGCCCAGGTATTGTCGTAACTCTTTTACGTTGCTTGGCGGCTTCAACTCTGCGATTGCAGCAACTTTATCTGAATCTGTGCGAATTCCTTCTTCTGTGACTCTGTGGCCCAAATATTTCAATTCCTTTTAAAGAAATCGCATTTGTCCACGTTTATACGCAGATTTGCTTCCCGCAGCCGCCGAAATACCTCTTTGAGATTTTTCATATGCTCTTCGCGCGTTCTTCCGATGACTATAATGTCATCTAAATATGCAAACGCATGTGGCATCATTTCGGGTCCCATAACACGATCCAAAGCCCTCTGAAAAGTTGCCGGTGCCGAGTGTAACCCAAATGGCATTACTTTCCACTGGTATAATCCTTTGCCTGGGACTGTATAAGCTGTCATTGGTCGCTCGCTTTCTCCATCGGGATCTGCCAGTACCCATCTTTCAGATCCAAGCTAGTGATGAAGTGGGCTTCACGTAGCTGGTCTAAAATGTGGTGCACTCTTGGCAATGGATATGCGTCCTTAACGGATCTGCTGTTAAGTTGCCTAAAATCCACACATAACCGCCATTTTCCATTCTTCTTTTTCACCATCACGATTGGTGCGCTGTGTGGGCTGTTGGATGGCTCTATGCAACCTTTCGCAAGTAGTTCCTCTACTTGCTGGTTAATTTCCGCTTGCATTTTTGGATTCTTTGGAAATAACGTTGTTTTATAGGCCTGTCGTCGCTCATCACAATTTTGTGTTCTGTAATTTGTGATGTGCCCTTTAGGTGTTCGAAGGCTGCGACTTCCCGCAAAAGAAATTCATTAATTTCTTGATCCTCGTGTAGATTTTTGGTTTCAATAGCTGGGTTTCTGACATCGTGTATTGCTTCGTCTTGTTCGGTTGTATTCTGGACAACTGCCACCGACAGTCCTCTCTTCCAGCTTTCCAACCTTGTGCCGTCGTGCTGGGATGGTGACCACCAATCCCGCACACTGCAAGACTGTGCCCATGCCAGTCAGAAAATCCCAGCCCAGCACCAAATCGTCTATCACACCAGGCATAATTAGCAACGCTATTTCCAAACTGCGATGCCCGAATCTTATTTCGACTGTTATTTGTTCTGTTGTCCTGCTGTTGTGTCCGTCTGCTAACTTCACCTGTCTGCTTGCGACGCTTCTCCGGCCTACAGTGCTCAGTCTACAAGCAAGCTCTTCGCTAACAAAGCTGCTTGTAGCCCCTGTATCGACTGTAGCCTTATACTGACACTCACCGATCCCTACGGTGGCAGTCAACTGCGTCCCTTCGTCCTCCAGGTGACCGACTAGCGTCTCGGGCGGACCTTGGCGGCTCCCGCTCGCCCCTCGCTGGCGGACGCCGCTGGCCGTTTCCCGACTGACAACATAGTGCCGTCCGCTGACCGATTCTGCCACAGACCCAGCAGAACTCCAGCATTGGGTTTCGGCACTCTATCGCCCAGTGTCCCTCCTGTCCACACACGCGACATGCCCTTCCTGGGTTGTTTATGTGTGTCCTGGCAGGATTTTGCTGGGTCCTAGGTGTTGGGGTTGGCCGTTCGTCCATTCTTCCAGTGTGCTGGTTCTGCTCTTCCATGGCCATAAATCGGGTACGATTTCCACGACTCTGGTTGTGCTCGCGTTCCATTTTGCTGCGTATCTCGGTGTTGTTGAAGCTGTTGTTGTTGATGTTGGCTGTATTGTTGTTGGGCTGTAGCACTTTGTAGCCTCAGTTTCAGCCTATCCTTTTCTAGTTCTTCGAATTCTTCTGCCAGTTGCATCAGCTGGGTCAAATTCGAGAACTGGTTTGGCCGTGCGTATCCGCGCAAGTCAGGAAGGCTGTTGGTGTAATGGTGCGCACTTCCTTCTCTGTTGAGAGTCGTAGGGGTCTCATCAGAGTCTGCATCTCCACCATATAGACTTTAAAGGGCTCATCCAGAGCTTGTCGCCGTCTGCGTACTTCGTCGTACAAATTTCAAATAATCTCGTGGTAAAAAGTATTCTTGAAAACTGTCGACAAAATCCACCCATGTTGTCCAATGCCTGTTGTTAGCTATGTACCACTTAAGTGCCATTCCTTTCAGCAACTCCGGCATCGCTCTTGGAATTAAATGTAGGTTTAATCCATATGTGTCTGCCGACCATTCCACTTGCTCCAAGAATTCGAGAGGCTTCGATAGTCCATCGAATCGAAAGCTCCACTCTCGAACTTGTTTGGCTACTTTTTGGTATTCACTTGCCCTTGCATTGGTCTGATCATGTGTGTGGGTGTGGCTACGCTCTCCTGGCTGTTGGGTTGTATTCCAGGGCGATCGGCGAGATTCCTGTAAATCTCGCGCCCTAGCTGCCGCGCTGGTGCATGGGACGCTCAGCCTTGCACGTCTATGCCGGCAAACTCCTTTTCCTCTTCGTATTCCCCTTCCTCGCGCATGAATTCGGGTTCTTTATTCGGCGACTGTCGGCGTATGTTTTTGCCAGTTCGCTAATGCGAACGCTGTGTGGAAGAGTATTTTCATTTTGACTTACCCAGTCTCCGAATTGTCTTCTCATATTTTCGACAGTGCCTTCAAGCTCCAGACCGAATTCTACTCCGCATTTCACTAGTGCATCCTTTTTTAGATTGTACACCCACGAACGAACCATATTGTCAATTATTTATATGTATTTTATTAAAACAAACTATGTGATATTAGCCGTAGATCCACAGTTTGGGCGCCAGTTGTAACGAACCTAAAAGTTACGCGGTTTTTAGCTGGGCTAACTCTCGCGGTGTTGAGGGTACGTGCCAACAAATTTATATTGTGGCGGCTGCGGCAATAAGAACACAGCTTGGTTTATTTTTAATACATATATTTAAAACTGCACTCTCTGCTAGTTTTCACGTTTGGGTTTACAATTGCTTGCACTTAATAATATTTCTTATTTGAGTTTTAGGGAATCGCACGGCTCCTGTGTCGTAGTTTTACTTGCAATGCTGGCGCTCTCGTGGCACCAAATATTCAGAGTCAATGTTACGCCTACTAAACGAGGTTTTAGCTAGCAACGCCGAATTCGCCAGGCTCTACTATGGCCTCCTTGTTACCACAAGGATTTCGCCAATAATGCCGCCTACTCTCCGGCTCTGGCTTTAGCTTCACCTGTCCTTCGCCAGGCTCACTTGGTCTGACACTTGGTTTAAATTCGAGGTTGCCTTGCAAGTGCAACGCGCCACAAGAACTTGTTAAATTTCGCGTATCGATTCCACAGTAAATTGTTTGTTAGTCGCGAAGGACACGATCAGCTTTGTCCTTATTGCGATATGGATCCTTTAAATTCTAAATAATCCTTTCGCGTAGGATTTCTTTATATTTCGCACTGATTTCCACTTATTTCTTAGTGACTCCGTACTTCGCACTCTTGCACTCGATTAACTCGTACTTGATTAACTCGCCGCTCTGTCCAAGGCGGCTCCTTTATACTCTTCTGCTGTCTCGCTGGACCGGGGCCTGTCAGCGCTGTCAATGTCGCGCCAAGGGCAAAGGTGGCGTGATCGTTCCAGTGAGATTTGCCTAGCAACAACGGTTCCTCGTTGCTGGTCACGCCTGTCGTTGGTGTGACGGTGATCACTATATTCCGTGGATGCACCGCTCGCACACCAACGGCACTTTGCCACGACTTTTGCGGTACGTGTTTTGCGGCTCCCATGTGCCAAACACGTACCTTAGCGCTGACATCCTGTGTCAGAGCGAGACAGCATGCGAATTCGCCGCAGCTCAGGTCCGGCTGCGGCTTAAATGCAATCGCTTTTTGTGAGGCGCTATAAATGAATATGGCTCCTCACACTTCACTTAATTCAATTTAATTGAATTCTTTACTTTGTATAGACGCTGTAACGTTGTACAGTGAAGTCAATTTTTGACTTATTTGAAGTATTTATTTATTTATAATACTTACTTAAAATAAAGTTCTTAATTTGTTTGTGTGTTTTTTTTAAACAAAATTAATAAGCCGATTTTAGACTTAATAATTGAAGCAACATTCTATATAGTTGTCTTCTATTTGCATATTATGTAATATTATATAGACGCTGCTTAAGTGCATTTAAAAATCAAATAAAACTAAGCAGTCTGAATATTCTTTTAAAATAATATAAGGTAGGAGGTGAGCACTAAGAAGGGAATTTTTATTTGGACAACTCCTTCAAGTACCTCCCATACGATTTGGAGCACTTTTTACCCATTTTAAAAAACAAATTACAATTACAACAATTACCCATTCCACTACTGTCGCCTGATTGTCCCGCAAGCTTAGAGCTCGATCGCGAGCGAGAATACAAAAACAAAACAATGGGCAATGACGCCTTTGAGTCCCGCAAGCAAAGTGTCATAAAAAAAAAGGTTCGTACACTTGCAAGAAGCGTTTGTTGTTGTTGTTGTTGGGCCCGCACTGCTACTTTTTGTTGGTGTGATTGATTAAAAAAAACAAAAACAACAAAACAAAACTTGGGGCGATCTGGACAATTCGGGAGCATTAAGCATAGATGAGTTTATGTCACTGCCGGAACTGCAACAGAATCCATTGGTGCAGCGAGTCATCGATATATTCGATGCCGATGGCAATGGCGAGGTGGATTTCAAGGAGTCATCCAGGGCGTCTCACAGGTCAGTGTGCG
The DNA here is from genome assembly GCA_030179655.1 of Scaptomyza flava. Classification (NCBI taxonomy): domain Eukaryota; kingdom Metazoa; phylum Arthropoda; class Insecta; order Diptera; family Drosophilidae; genus Scaptomyza; species Scaptomyza flava. The sequence continues at coordinate 12,748 of JARNME010000371.1, read as the reverse complement.
CGGCGACAAGCTGTCGAAACTGCGTTTCGCCTTTCGCATCTATGATATGGACAACGATGGCTACATATCCAATGGCGAACTGTTTCAGGTGCTCAAAATGATGGTTGGCAACAATCTGAAAGATACACAACTGCAACAGATTGTTGATAAGACCATTTGTTTTGCCTACAAGGATGAGGATGGCAAAATATCTTCGATGAGTTTTGTTCCGTTGTTGGCATTACGGATATTCATAAGAAATGGTTGTTGATTTTTAACGTAAAAGCGCGGCCAACAGTTAATCTAAACTCTATTGACTAACGGTACTACACCCACCTACTAAAGAATTTCAAATCATTTTTTTTTTTTTCATTCAAAATTGATGTACCTACCATTTATTGTATAGCATGTGCGATACTATAAAGTTAACTCAGATATATATGTACAAATCAAGGTGCAAGCAATGTCAAAATCAAAGCCAATGGGAAATTTGCAATGGGCAGAGTAGGGTATTCTAATTTGAATAAAAAAACATAAGCAAAAAAAAAAATAAGAAAAGAACGTTTTTGTAATCCAATCTTCTTGAATGTTAGACTCTTTCGCGGTTAGTTACGTACAATTGGTTTAAATGAGTTTTCAAAACCTGTACAGATACATTTGTCTTAAAGCAGAAAATTGCTTAAAATTAAGTACGAAATATATAGATTTTATCTTAAACACTTAAGCTTTTAAATCAACACTGATATTATCATAAAATACAAAAACAAACAAAAAACAAAATAGCAAATAAATGTAAATCAGGCTGATTTAAGAAATTTCAGTTCTTAATTAAAAACTACCAATGTTTAAATCTTTGCCTTTGCAATCCGGCCAGTTTTTTTTAACGGTTTTAATACAGGTATCGAGTATAGCGCAGTCGGTCGCGTCCGACTGCAACGTTTCCACGTGTTTTTCTACATTATGATAGCTATTATTTATTTTGTTTTTTTAACACGCTTATATTAGCTTCACTTGTATGTATGTATGTAACTCTCTTTTGGACTAAAAGCAAGTGGCTTATTACTGTCAGTATATCCGAGCGGTTAAGGCACGGGTTTTTGATCCCGGACACACCGATCGTGGGTTCTAATCCCGTCCACGGCCGAAAAAAAATTATTTTTTTTTTTTTAATTCTGCACCATGTTAATGTCCACTATAACTTACAAATAATTTTTTTTCAATAATTAATAGAACTAAAAATTAAAAAATAAATATAGTTTAAAAAAACTAAAAAAAACACGCTTATATAATGCATCGAACTAAAAAGTGAAAAATAAATACATGTCATATTGTTGCTGGGCAAAGCAAAAAAGTACACAGAGTGCCTACGTCATTTTCGTATGTCGCTTGCATTAGTTAGTTTTAAGCAATATTACCGTAAAATCGCATAATTATAAATAATATATTAAAAAGTGAAGAATATGTAATAAAGTTGTTTATATAAGTAATAATGTTTATTAAAATTGTCTTAATCGTATGCATATCTCTAAATATATAAAAGAGTTTGTCCTGACGATAACAGAAGAGCCATAGCCTAATCGAAAAGAGCTAGAAGGCTGAAATTTTCACACAATTTTCCATGCAGGTAGGAGGTGAGCACTAAGAAGGGAATTTTTATTTAGACAACTCCTTCAAGTACCCCCCATACGATGTTGGAGCACTTTTTACCCATTTTAAAAAACAAATTACAATTACATACAACAAGTACCCATTCCACTACTGTCGCCTGATTGTCGCACAAGCTGAGGGTTTGATCGCGAGCGAGAATACAAAAGCAAAACAAATGCGCAGTGACGCCTTCGCGTCGCACAAGCAAAGTCATTAGAAAAGGTTCGACACTTGCAAAAAAGAAAGATTTCCGCTTCTGAATGAATAAGTGCATACACAATTAAGTGAACAATGCGCTTGAAAATAATATTCCCAATTTTATGTACATGTATCACTTCGCACAGTGCATATTCTTTTTTTTCAAATTTGTGTGCTTTTGACAATTGATTTACGACCCACGTAGCGTTTGTTGTTGTTGGGCCCGCACTGCTACTTTTTATTGGTGTCATTGATTTTAAAATAACCACAACAACAACATAACAAAACTTGATGCGTCTAAAAAAATTTCCCACACCAGAATATGTTATGGGGGTGGATTCGCCTACTTGCTGCTTATATAACTTAGACAAAACGTAACACACAAGCAAAGGGCGTTCACATATGCGCGTGTGTTGCTCTTATGATAATCAGATAATTTGAAATCTCGCTCCGATCATGCGCCTTGTTGTTGCTCATTTACGTTCACTCTCTATTTTATGTGCGCGCTTTGCATGTCAAACAAAGAGCGTAGTTTCGCTAGATAAGAGAATTAGCCGAAATAGCCAACAACGAAGGCGCGATTTAAAATAATTTGTCATGAAGAGCGATGCGCGAGCGAATCTGAAAACAAGTAAGAAGGTTTTAGTCGAGAAATCCCGACTAAAAGATACCCTGAACCCGTGTATTAAATGACTTGCAGAAGTGAGTTTTTCTTGACTTTAACTTTAATTTAAAATATCTCGAGTGTTTCTTAATCGATTTGGATCAAATTTTCATGGAAGTTATAAAGTTATCCATAGTTTCAACTTCTATTTTTAAACTTTCTTAATTCGAGATGTTTTTGTTACCGATTCCATATGTATACGAAAGCAAGAATAGTTATCGATAGTTTGAAATAAAGTTGATGTACCTATGGCTTAGGAGAAGTTATGTTCAAATTTGAAGTCTCTAGCTCTTTTAGTCTTTAAGATTGACGCGTTCATACATACGGACGGACGAACGGACAGACGGACAGAAGGTCATTGCTATATGACATGGCTGTTGATGCTGATCAAGAATATATATATTTTATATGGGGTTGGAGATGCTTCTTTCTGCCTGCTCAAAACAATTATACCCCTATTTATTTACCCATTTCATGGTTCAGTGTATAAAAAAATTTAATATTTTACGCATCGATTGCTTTCAAATTTTGTAGCAACAGTAAGAGAACAGAGAGAAGAACAAAGAAGAATAAATATGACTGTTCATGGTACTCACTGCAAAAAGCATGCACAGCTGAGGGAATATATACATGTCTGCATCACAAAGAGCGGCTTAAAGCTTAATCAGCGCGCGCGTCGCTCTTATGACTGACTGACTATAAATAGTTTGAATGCCATCATGCGTCTTTGTTGTTATTTACGCTAACTGTTTTGTTTATGCGCGCGCTTTAGTGCATTTAAAAATCAAATAAAACTATGCAGTCTGAATATTCTAAGTTGGTATATTCAATTTAATTGAATTCTATACTTTGTATGGACGCTGTAACGTTGTACAGTGAAGTCAATTTTTGACTTATTTTGAAGTATTTATTTATTTATAATACTTACTTTAAATTAAGTTGTTAATTTGTTTTGTTGTTTTTTTTAAACAAAATTAATAAGTCGATTTTAGACTTAATAATTGAAGCAACATTATATATAGTTGTCTTCTATTTTGCTTATATATAAGAGTTATATAGACGCTGCTTTAGTGCATTTAAAAATCAAATAAAACTTAGCAGTCTGAATATTCTTTTAAAATAATATAAGTTGGCATATTCAATTTTATTGAATTCTATACTTTGTATAGACGCTGTAACGTTGTACAGTGAAGTCAATTTTTGACTTATGTTGAAGTATTATTTATTTATAATACTTACTTAAAATGAAGTTGTTAATTTGTTTTGTTGTTTTTTTTCAACAAAATTAATAAGTCGATTTTAGACTTAATAATTGAAGCAACATTATATATAGTTGTCTTCTATTTTGCATATCATGTAATAGTTATATAGACGCTGCTTTAGTGCATTTAAAATCAAATAAAACTAAGCAGTCTGAATATTCTATTAAAATAATATAAGTTGGCATATTCAATTTTATTGAATTCTATACTTTGTATAGACGCTGTAACGTTGTACAGTGAAGTCAATTTTTGACTTATTTTGAAGTATTTATTTATTTATAATACTTACTTTAAATTAAGTTGTTAATTTGTTTTGTTGTTTTTTTTTTAAACAAAATTAATAAGTCGATTTTAGACTTCATAATTGAAGCAACATTATATATAGTTGTCTTCTATTTTGCATATTATGTAATAGTTATATAGACGCTGCTTAAGTGCATTTAAAAATCAAATAAAACTAAGCAGTCTGAATATTCTTTTAAATAATATAAGGTAGGAGGTGAGCACTAAGAAGGGAATTTATATTTGGACAACTCCTTCAAGTACCTCCCATACGATTTGGAGCACTTTTTACCCATTTTAAAAAACAAATTACAATTACAACAAGTACCCATTCCACTACTGTCGCCTGATTGTCCCGCAAGCTTAGAGCTCGATCGCGAGCGAGAATACAAAAACAAAACAATGGGCAATGACGCCTTTGAGTCCCGCAAGCAAAGTGTCATAAAAAAAAAGGTTCGTACACTTGCAAGAAGCGTTGTGTTGTTGTTGTTGTTGTTGGGCCCGCACTGCTACTTTTGTTGGTGTAATTGATTTAAAAAAACAAAAACAACAAAACTTGGTGCGTCTAAAAAAATTACCCACACCAGAATATTTTATGGGGGTGGATTTGCCTACTTTCTGCTTATATAACTTAGACAAAACTAACTAACTTATTAATATGTTATTGATATGCAATTTCGAACAAGCATAGGGCGTTCAAATAAGTGCGCGTGTTGCTCTTAAGATAATACAATAATTACAACAATTACCCATTCCACTACTGTCGCCTGATTGTCCCACAAGCTGAGTGCTCGATCGCGAGCGAGAATACAAAAACAAAACAATGGGCAATGACGCCTTTGAGTCCCGCAAGCAAAGTGTCATAAAAAAAAGGTTCGTACACTTGCAAGAAGCGTTTGTTGTTGTTGTTGTTGGGCCCGCACTGCTACTTTTTGTTGGTGTGATTGATTTAAAAAAACAAAAACAACAAAACAAAACTTGGTGCGTCTAGAAAAATTACCCACACCAGAATATTTTATGGGGGTGGATTTGCCTACTTGCTGCTTATATAACTTAGACAAAACTAACCAACATTATTAATACGGTATTGATATGCAATTGCGAACAAGCATAGGGCGTTGACATAAGTGCGCGTGTTGCTCTTAAGATAATCAGGTAATTACAAATCTCGCTCCGATCATGTTCCTTTGATGTTGCTCATTTACGTTCACTCTCTATTTTATGTGCGCGCTTTGCATGTCAATCATAAAGTTTAATAACCCTAACTCCTCCGCACACACTAAATTTAAGCTAAAGGCAAAATGCAATTCACTTAGCTGCAGCCTCTTAGATATGTTTTGCGTTAATTCAGTGCGTGCGAAGAAGGTAGCGTTACTACGCTCTTTGTTAGACTAAACGAAAATAATACATGTCATATTGTTGCTGGGCAAAGCAAAAAAGTACACAGAGTGCCTACGTCATTTTCGTATGTCGCTTGCATTAGTTAGTTTAAGCAATATTTACCATAAAATCGCTAAATAGAAAAATTTCCCACACCAGAATATGTTATGGGGGTGGATTCGCCTACTTGCTGCTTATATAACTTAGACAAAACGTAACACACAAGCAAAGGGCGTTCACATAAGCGCGTGTGTTGCTCTTATGATAATCAGATAATTTGAAATCTCGCTCCGATCATGCGCCTTTGTTGTTGCTCATTTACGTTCACTCTCTATTTTATGTGCGCGCTTTGCATGTCAAACAAAGAGCGTAGTTTCGCTAGATAAGAGAATTAGCCGAAATAGCCAACAACGAAGGCGCGATTTAAAATAATTTGTCATGAAGAGCGATGCGCGAGCGAATCTGAAAACAAGTAAGAAGGTTTTAGTCGAGAAATCCCGACTAAAAGATACCCTGAACCCGTGTATTAAATGACTTGCAGAAGTGTGTTTTCTTGACTTTAACTTTAATTTAAAATATCTCGTGTAAAGTATTTATTTCTGTGCAATATTTATATGTAATTCTATCGATCGTTTATGTTATGTTATGTTCGGGTATACCGATATATCGTAAGCTAGTCTTATGGTATCGATGTTAGTATTAAGATTTATGAGAAAGTGTGGTTCGGCCACACTGAGCTTGCTTCTCTCTCTTTTCCGGTGAACCTTATGCGAAGCGCGCGCAATTATTTATACCAGAAAAGTATCTTCCGAAATAAAAGCCATCCAACGTTTTTTAATGAATAAATAGGAGTTTTATAGCTCAGAAGTGGGATACACCCAACGCCCAAACTGTATTTAACGCTCAATCAACAAAGACAGGCTTGAATAAGGAAGAGATGTTAAATTTGCTGAAGGCAAATAACGTTACAGTGCCGCCGCTAGCGAACCTTGTGCAGATACGCAAATTAGTATCAGAGGTGACAAAATCTGCTGCCGCCTCGCCACCTGCTGTCCCAGCGCCCCTGCGCCTGCTGCTGCCGCAAAATCTGCTGCTCAAGTGTCAACGCTGCCGTCGACGAATTCCGCTGCCGCCCAGTTGACTGCCGTTTCAGCAACAATTCTGCCATCAACCTCTTCCACTGCCGCCCCATTGTCTGCTGTGCCATCAGCAACACCGCCGTCTTCTGTTTCAGCGCCAAATCTGCCGTCCACCGCTCTTTCTGCCGCCCGCTGTCTGCTGTTTCAGCAACAATTCTGCCGTCAACCGATCCTGCTGCCGCCCTGCTGTCTGCTGTTTCAGCAACAATTCTGCCGTCAACCGATCCTGCTGCCGCCCCGCTGTCTGCCGTTTTAGCGCCAATTCCGCCGTCGACTTCTTCCGTTGCTGCACTTGTGTCTTCTGCGCCACCAGCAACCCGTTCTTGCTGCCGCCCCGCTGTGTGCTGTTGCCGAAACAATTCTGCCGTCAACCGATTCTGCTGCCGCCCCGCTGTCTGCCGTTTTAGCGCCAATTCTGCCGTCGACTTCTTCCGCTGCTGCACTTGTGTCTGCTGCGCCACCAGCAACCCTGCCGTCAACCGTTCTTGCTGCCGCCCCGCTGTCTGCCGTTTTCGAAACAATTCTGACGTCAACCGCTGCTGCTGCCGCCTCACTGTCTGCTGTTGCCGAACCACTTTTGCTGTCAACTGTTCCGGCTGCCGCCATGCTGCCTGCTGTCCAAGCGGTAACCCCGCTGCCCACTGCGCCTGTTGCTGGCCCGCTGTCTGCTGTTCCAGTGTCAACCTTGCAGTACACTGCTTCTGCTGATGCCTCGCTGTTTGCTGTTCTAGCGTCATCTCTGCCGCCAACCGCTTCTGATGCCGCCTCGCTGTCTGCTGTTCCAGTGTCAACCTTGCAGTCAACTGCTTCTGCTGTTCCAACGTTAACGCCGCCGTCAACTGCTTCTGCTGATGACCCGCCGTCAACTGCTTCTGCTTATGTCTGCTGTTCCAACGTGAACCCCGCTGTTAACTGCTTCCGCTGCTGCCTTGCTGTCTGCTGACTAAGTGCTAAGCTTACCGTCAACTGTTCAAGCTGCTGCCCCGCCGTCTGCTGTTCTAGCGATAACCCAGCTTCCAGTGTCGTTGAATCTAGACAAACAAGTGGCTGCCGTGAACCAGCCTCTGCCTCGACAACCTGCCGCTACAAGTGTTTCGCTTCCGTCCACGAATGCCTTCCCTGCTGTAAGGATGTGCGGTGCTTTAATTGTTTGGATTTGGACACTATAAGTCCCAGTGCCGGAGGCTTACGAGACCAGCGAATTCGTGTTTCCCGTGCGGGAAAACGGATCATGTGTATAGGAGCTGCCGCCCAAGATTGGAAATGCCGTCACCACCAACACCCGCCGTTTGGTTAGCTTTAAGCCCTCTATGATCCATAGTAGGTGGAATCGAGGTCGATTCCCTGTCAGGACGGCCGAGTTGTAAAGTATTTATTTCTGTGCAATATTTATATGTAATTCTATCGATCGTTTATGTTATGTTATGTTCGTGTATACCGATATATCGTAAGCTAGTCTTATGGTATCGATGTTAGTATTAAGATTTATGAGAAAGTGTGGTTCGGCCACACTGAGCTTGCTTCTCTCTCTTTTCCGGTGAACCTTATGCGAAGCGCGCGCAATTATTTATACCAGAAAAGTATCTTCCGAAATAAAAGCCATCCAACGTTTTTTAATGAATAAATAGGAGTTTTATACTCGAGTGTTTCTTAATCGATTTGGATCAAATTTTCATGGAAGTTATAAAGTTATCCATAGTTTCAACTTCTACTTTTAAACTTTCTTAATTCGAGATTTTTTTGTTACCGATTCCATATGTATATCGAAAGCAAGAATAGTTATCGATAGTTTGAAATAAAGTTGATCTACCTATGGCTAAGGAGAAGTTATGTTCAAATTTGAAGTCTCCAGCTCTTTAGTCTTTAAGATTGACGCGTTCATACATACGGACGGACGAACGGACAGACGGACAGAAGGTCATGGCTATATCGACATGGCTGTTTATGCTGATCAAGAATATATATATTTTATATGGGGTTGGAGATGCTTCTTTCTGCCTGCTCAAAACAATTATACCCTTTTTTTACCCATTTCATGGTTCAGTGTATAAAAAAATTTAATATTTTACGCATCGATTGCTTTCAAATTTTGTAGCAACAGTAAGAGAACAGAGAGAAGAACAAAGAAGAAGAAATATGACTGTTCATGGTACTCACTGCAAAAAGCATGCACAGCTGAGGGAATATATACATGTCTGCATCACAAAGAGCGGCTTAAAGCTTAATCAGCGCGCGCGTCGCTCTTATGACTGACTATAAAATAATTTGAATGCAATCATGCGTCTTTGTTGTTATTTACGCTAACTGTTTTGTTTATGGCGCGCGCTTAAGTGCAATTAAAAATCAAATAAAACTATGCAGTCTGAATATACTAAGTTGGTACATTCAATTTAATTGAATTCTATACTTTGTATAGACGCTGTAACGTTGTACAGTGAAGTCAATTTTTGACTTATTTTGAAGTATTTATTTATTATAATACTTACTTTAAATTAAGTTGTTAATTTGTTTTGTTGTTTTTTTTTTTCAACAAAATTAATAAGTCGATTTTAGACTTAATAATTGAAGGAACATTATATATAGTTGTCTTCTATTTTGCATATCGTGTAATAGTTATATAGACGCTGCTTTAGTGCATTTAAAAATCAAATAAAACTAAGCAGTCTGAATATTCTATTAAATAATATAAGTTGGCATATTCAATTTTATTGAATTCTATACTTTGTATAGACGCTGTAACGTTGTACAGTGAAGTCAATTTTTGACTTATGTTGAAGTATTTATTTATTTATAATACTTACTTAAAATGAAGTTGTTAATTTGTTTTGTTGTTTTTTTTTCAACAAAATTAATAAGTCGATTTTAGACTTAATAATTGAAGCAACATTATATATAGTTGTCTTCTATTTTGCATATTATATAATAGTTATATAGACGCTGCTTTAGTGCATTTAAAAATCAAATAAAACTAAGCAGTCTGAATATTCTATTAAAATAATATAAGTTGGCATATTCAATTTTATTGAATTTTATACTTTGTATAGACGCTGTAACGTTGTACAGTGAAGTCAATTTTTGACTTATTTTGAAGTATTTATTTATTATAATACTTACTTTAAATTAAGTTGTTAATTTGTTTTGTTGTTTTTTTTTTAAACAAAATTAATAAGTCGATTTTAGACTTCATAATTGAAGCAACATTATATATAGTTGTCTTCTATTTTGCATATTATGTAATAGTTATATAGACGCTGCTTAAGTGCATTTAAAAATCAAATAAAACTAAGCAGTCTGAATATTCTTTTAAAATAGTATAAGGTAGGAGGTGAGCACTATAAAGGGAATTTTTATTTGGACAACTCCTTCAAGTACCTCCCATACGATTTGGAGCACTTTTTATCCATTTAAAAAACAAATTACAATTACAACAATAATTGATATGCAATTTCGAACAAGCATAGGGCGTTCACATAAGTGCGCGTGTTGCTCTTAAGATAATAAAATAATTACAACAATTACCCATTCCACTACTGTCGCCTGATTGTCCCACAAGCTGAGTGCTCGATCGCGAGCGAGAATACAAAAACAAAACAATGGGCAATGACGCCTTTGAGTCCCGCAAGCAAAGTGTCATAAAAAAGGTTCGTACACTTGCAAGAAGCGTTTGTTGTTGTTGTTGTTGGGCCCGCACTGCTACTTTTTGTTGGTGTGATTGATTTAAAAAAACAAAAACAACAAAACAAAACTTGGTGCGTCTAGAAAAATTACCCACACCAGAATATTTATGGGGGTGGATTTGCCTACTTGCTGCTTATATAACTTAGACAAAACTAACCAACATTATTAATACGGTATTGATATGCAATTGCGAACAAGCATAGGGCGTTGACATAAGTGCGCGTGTTGCTCTTAAGATAATCAGGTAATTACAAATCTCGCTCCGATCATGTTCCTTTGATGTTGCTCATTTACGTTCACTCTCTATTTTATGTGCGCGCTTTGCATGTCAATCATAAAGTTTAATAACCCTAACTCCTCCGCACACACTAAATTTAAGCTAAAGGCAAAATGCAATTCACTTAGCTGCAGCCTCTTAGATATGTTTTGCGTTAATTCAGTGCGTGCGAAGAAGGTAGCGTTACTACGCTCTTTGTTAGACTTGCAGAGCGCGCGCATACATTGTAAATGCATGCATACATTGTTGACTTCTGAAGCAAGCTAAAAGGAGGCAAAAAAATGTTCACCAAATATATACTGTGCAAAAACAAACACACTAACAAATAGAAACTTAAGAAAATGTAATCTACATCAGCAGCAGTAGCATGCATTGCAAATAAAATCTTACAAAATTGATTGACTGAACTTCCCGCATATACATATAATATATACATACATATAATTGGGTCAGAAATACTTCCATCTACCTGTTACATACATTTGCACAAAAGCAATATACCCTCTGGTCTGTAGATCAAATGTTCATTCGCCAAGCAATAGCGTTCTGTGTACACATCGAGAATAGGCAAATGCAAAGAAAATACAAGCTAAACACTTGCAAGTTGCTTCGAAATACAAGTCTATACTACCCTTTTTATACTCGATACCGAAGGTAAAGAGTATATTGGGTTTGTGCAATGTCCTTTATGGTGTCCGTCCGTCTGTCCGTCTGTATGTTCGCAACTTTTTTCCACACCCTTCAAGCTAGAGACTTGAAACTTCCAATTCTCTTTATCTATGGGATAGTAAATTAAAGTGTCAAGATGGGGGTTCTACGATAACTGGGGGGATGGCAAATCGATAAATTCGATAACTCAAAACCGATAAATCCTCATATTTCGCACATCCTTACAGCTAGAACTACCAAATTGGTTGGCAGATAGCTACTAGCAACCCCAAAAACTGCATCAAAATTTTGGAGCCACGCCCACCCATTCCGCCCCCAGCCCCCCCGCAATTGAAAGTCAAAAAAGCGTATATCTCCCACAGCTTTTAAGCTAGAGCCACCAAATTTGGTGCCAAGATAAGTGATAATGACCCCCTAAAAACTGCATCAAAAGTTTGGATGCCACGCCCACCGATACTGCTCTAGCCGCCCCCATTCACCCCAACGCTTCGTCAAAAACGGGAATGCGTGTATCTTCCAGAGTTGTAGAGCTAGAGCCACCAAATTTGGCAGGAAGATAGCTTGCAACGACCCCCGAAAAACTGCATCAAAGTTTTGGAGCCACGCGCACCCCTTCCACCCCCTTTCCCCACCTTTCACAAACTTTGAGCTAGAGTCACCAAATTTGGTATGAAGATAGCAATTGACATCCCACATGGATCGGCAGCAAAAATTTGAATGCCACGCCCACCCATACCGCCTCAAGCCCCATAGCCCCCCTTTCACCACCTTTTACATGCTTCGAGCTAGAGTCACCAAATTTGGTATGAAGGTAGCATTTGACATTCCACAAGGATCTGCAGAAAATTTGGATGCCACGCCCAACCATACCGCCCCCAGCCCCATAGCCCCCTCTCCCCACCTTATACAAACTTTGAGCTAGAGTCACCAAATTTGGTATGAAGGTAGCATTTGACATTCCACAAGGATCTGCAGCAAAAATTTGAATTCCACGCCCAACCATACCGCCCCCAGCCCCCCTTTCCCCACTTTTACAAACTTTGAGCTGGAGTCACCAAATTTGTTATGAAGATAGCAATTGACATTCCACAAAGATCTGCATCAAAAATTTGGATGCAATTCCACCCATACCGCCCCCAGCCCCCCTTTCCCCACTTTATACAAACTTTGAGCTAGAGTCACCAAATTTGGAATGAAGGTAGCATTTGACATTCCACAAGGATCTGCAGCAAAAATTTGAATGCCACGCCCAACCATACCGCCCCCAGCCCCTCTTTCCCCACTTTTACAAACTTTGAGCTAGAGTCACCAAATTTGTTATGAAGATAGCAATTGACATTCCACAAAGATCTGCATCATAAATTTGGATGCAATTCCACCCATACCGCCCCAGCCCCCCTTTCCCCACTTTATACAAACTTCGAGCTAGAGTCACCAAATTTGGTATGAAGAAAGCAATTAACATCCCACATGGATGGGCATTAAAATATTTAATACTGGTATCGAGTATACCGCAGTCGGTTGCGTCCGACTGCAACGTTTCCACTTGTTTAATAAGCAGCCGCAGCAACAG